>CM034714.1:10083741-10101955 GCA_020142125.1 Phrynosoma platyrhinos | reverse complement strand
TCAATTTGCACTATTTCTGGCAGTCTGCAAAGGCCCCAAGATGACCAAGGTTCTAGAAACCAAGCCTTATGAACAATGATTGAGAGAGCAGAGTATGTTTAGATTGGAGAAAAAAATAGAAAACATAGCCATTTTTAAATATTCAAAGTAATGTCATGTAGCAGACAGAGAAGGCTTGTTTTCTGCTGCTCCAGAGACTGGAACATGAAATACTGGGTTAAATTACAAGAAAAGAGATTCTACCTAAACATTAGGAAGAACTTTTATACCATAACAGCTGTATGACAGTGGAATGGACTACCTTGGAGGGTGGTAGGCTTTCCTTTGGAGATCTTTAAACAGAGGCTGGAAGGCCGTCTTTGGGGAGTGTTTTAGGTTTATATTTCTGTATGGCAGGGGGTTGGACTAGAACAGGGGTAGGCAAACTGTCCCCTTTAAGGGCCGAAGGACTTCAGCTCCCAGAATCCCAGACTATTGGCCAACATGGCTGAGGCTTCTGGGAGCTGAAGTCCATCAGCCCTTAAGGGGGACAGTTTGCCTACCCCTGGATTAAAGGGTCCAACTCTGTGATTCTATTATGCTATAGGATTGCCTAAAAGTAGTACATGTCGAAAGGATCTAGCAGTCTTAGTAGACCACAGCTGGTATCCTCTATCATGGTCTACATTATGTTGCTTTACATATATTTAGCTATGTAGCCAAGGCACTAAGGGACCCTGTTAGTCAACTGTGAAGATGCATAACAAGACACCAGCAAGAGTGCCCTAATTTGCATCAGCATTCTCTAGCTGGGGCCCTGATGTACAATGGGACCAATATGCATCGGGTTCCATCATGCATCGGTCTTGTGCATCAGTCCTCATGCCAGAAATTGATGTTATGGAACTGTAACTGTAAAACTGATATTACACAACATCCCAGTTTTAATTCCAAAGACATATGTCCCCAACAGGATTCTGGCCCACAAGCAAAACATGAGTCAACAGTGTGATGCAATAGCCAAAAGATCCAATGAATTCTAGGTTGAATCAACAGTAATACAGTGTTTGGATCAAGAAAAATGTTCCTCTGTTCTGCTTTGTTCAGACCATGTCTAGAATACTGTGTCCAGTTCTGAGACCACAGTACAAAAAGGATCTTCTCAAGCTAGAACATGTTCGGAAAAGGGTGACCAAGATGATGAAAGATTTGCAAACCAAGCCTTATCAGGAACAAATGAGGAAGCTGGGTATGTTTAGCTTGGAGAAGAGAACACTGAGAGGTGACATGATAGCCATCTTTAAATATCTGAAGGGATGCTATGGAGCAAGGTTGTTTTCTGCTGCTCCAAAGATTAGGATACAAACTAATAGATTCATATTACAAGAAAAGTGATTGTACCTAAATGCTGTGGTGAATGTATTGATAGTAAGAACTGTTTGAGAGTAGACAGGCTGCCTCAAAGGTTGGTGGACTCTCCTTTGGAAGTCTTTAAACAGAAGTTGGGTGGCTGTGTGAAATGTTTTGTCTATTCCTGATTGAAAGGGTGTTGGACTAGAAGGCCCTTGTGGTCCTTTCCAACAGTATGATTCTGTGCTTAGGTGGGGGACCAGATGTTTTTTCAATCATAATCCTTTAAGTTGGGTAGGTCAAAGCATCTGGAGGGCCAAAGTTTCTCCACCTCTGCTGCACTACACCCAGGCCTCGTACTACGCAACGTGCGCAATACTGCCTGCTTAAATGAAGAGATCGCCTTTTAGCAATTCTGTTTCCTGCCTCCTCCAGGTTAATGGTTGGGTCATTTATTTATTTATTTTGTGCTTGCTGCATTTTAAAAGTTACTTCCACAGAACCAGGTGAACAAGAGCCAGAATTAGTGAAAGAAAAAGCTCCTAAAACTGACTCAGTAGAGACTGATACAATTATTTTTAGGGATGTTAAATCAACATCCTCCCTGCTCCACTCTGCAGTCATGGTCTGTAAAGTGACCAACACCCCCCTTGCAACATATTTCCTAATCAGCTGGTATTTATGGTTGATATTTTATATTTCCAATTTTCCCCACAGGGCACACAAGAACGAAGCGCACCTGCCAACCTTTTCAGCTGGGCCCATAATTGCCAATTTGCTCTTTGCCTTAGTATATCACTCAATTTAGCCCTTGCTGTGCCCTGCATACATCCTCATTCATCTAGATGCCCCCATGACAATTAGAGTGTTAGCTTCAGCTAACTAGGGCAACTATTCTAGTAGGGGTGGGAGACAATTATTAGTCTATTTTCCTGTCTGGGGTTACAAAATTGAGAATCTATGACAATTACAAGCAGCAATTCCACACTCCATAGCTGCCTTCTCCTCCTGCCCCTCCCCTTCCATACATTTCAAATTAAGGCAGCTCTACCACCACATTCAAATGTTCTGTGTTTGTGAGGAATGAGGGTCCCATTTAAATGATAATGAGGAACGATCCATTCAATTTAGTGACGGAGAAAATCCATTAAAAAGCAGGCAGTTCTTAAGCTGATAGGTCAAGAAAAAGATAAACCCTTTTTAAAAAGCCATTATGTAAGGCTCTGTGTGGATTTTTTACACTGTTCAGGACATCAGGAAAGATTAGGACAATGATGGAACAAGGAGTAGCAGGGGAGGCAAAACAGAACACCCCCTTTCCCTCCTGGGACCACCTCAAACCTCCTATTTAATTTCAGTTAAAATAATTAAATAGGCTAAGAATGGGATGTCTCTTAATTTTCTCATAATATCCTTTGCCTAACTGTGAGGGAGAAGAGAGGAAAATATGATTTGGATATCTGACTGGTAGTCCTGCAATAGCTAGATAAAATATTTTTTTTCAAACATAGGTCACAGAAATAATGAGCACTGTAACGAACTAAACTGGGAAATTCAATACTGCAAACTACTGAAAAGGAAACTGTTGTAACAAACTGGCCTTAGGTCCTACATACATATCTTGGTATAATAAACAAGAGATATGAAGACCCTTCTATCCAAGTACTCTGGCCTCGCACTGCCCTTTCTCTCTTGCTCAACTATGGTTTTGCAGTCTGTCTAGGGCAACCATGATTACAAGGACCAGAGCAATTCAGAATTTAAACTATAATTTCAAGTTAACTTAAGATCTGGCCTAGTTTTGATCATTGTAACCATAGTTTCCTGGTGCGGAGAGAGAATGTGAAAGTAACTCATTACAAATAACAAGTAATGACTCCTTTTGTAGTGTAACTTCTAGTTACTTTTCATTATGATCTCACCACTCCTGAAACTTCCCCACCTCCAAAAGGCTGGAACAGGACAACAAGGCTGAAACATCTCTATTCATGTGTGGATATACACTACAACATTCTAATCAAACACCTTGGAGACTTGGGGCCTTTGCAGACTGCCAGAAATAGTGCACATTAAATTGAGGCACTGCCCTGGCTCAGTGCTAGGGAGTCATGGGAATTGTATTTTTTTCTGAGACATTGAGCCTTCTCTGTCAGAGAGCTCTGGTGCCACAATACATTACAGTTCCCATGATTCCTTAGCACTGAGCCAGGGCAGTGCCTCAATTTAATGTGCACTATTTCTGGCAGTCTGCAAAGGCTGGGAATGCTCCTCCTCTTTTACAGACCCATTTGATCATTCTTTTTTTTTTTTTACCTCTAATGTTAGGCACACTTTGATGATTTTTACTTTTAGGTGCATGTTCAAGAGGTACCTATTTTGGCAAGCCTTCCTTGTGTTAGAGGGGACAATGTATACTTTTGTATCTCTTTACTCTCCCAATACAGGCCACCATAAGTCTGTAGATACAACATTAAGTAATTGGGAACAATATCAGAAAAAATAGTAATTATTGGTGGTGACTTTAATATGATAGCATTGACAAACAATGCTTTAGGAATAAAGTTACTAAAAGACCATCATCAACCTTCCAGGATCTCATTACAAAATACAAATTGGTGGAGCCCTGGAGACTCACCAACCCTGGGACACATGACTATACCTATTACTTGGCTAGGCATCAAACGTACACATGAATTGACTATTTTTTTTATCTCATCTGCCTCTGCTTCATTGGTAGGAAAAGCCACTATATATCCTCAAACAATCTCAAGCCATTCAGGAAATGTTCTTCAGCTCAAATTACAAAACGAAAAACAAACTAGATATGCATGGAGATTAAATCCACTTCTCCTACCAAATACTCTTAGCATAGATAGAACCAAAAAAGAAATTAGACAATATTTTAGCTCAATGAGTCGTCTGAGCTTTCATGTGTTATGGTACGGGATGCCATGAAAGCTGTAATAAGAGGAGGATGTATCAATGCTCAATATTAAAAAAGACAGTAAAATTAAAGAAGAAACCCTATTGTTAGAAACTGATCAGTTACAAAAGTTGCATAAAAATACAGGAAAAACTAAAGTGCATTGCAAGCTTTTACAGAGGAGAACAGAACTTAAAGCTCTAGAGCAGGGGTAGGCAACCTTTTTGAGCTGGGGGTCAGGTTGCTGTCCCTCAGACAATTGGGGGGCCAAAGCACCATAAATAAATAAATAAATAAATAAATAAATAAAATTAAAAAAAATTAAAAAAATATGCATGCACATTCTCTCAGCCCCAGAAAAGCCATGGCAAAACCCCTGTGGAGATTTTGCCAAGAAAAACCGCAAGAACAAGTAATAACAACAATAATCAATATCATCATGGCAGGCGGCGGTGGCGGCGGCGGCGGGGGGCGGCGGCAGGACCGGCCTGGGGCCGGTCCAAAGGCCTCGGGGGGCCACACTGGCCCGCGGGGCTTAGTTTGCCTACCCCTGCTCTAGAGGTAAATAAAATCTCAAATGATTTAATGTACCTTAAACAAAAATATTATGAATTCAGAAATTAAAATTGAAAGATGCTTGCACATGGTATGAACAAACATAAATTCAGAAATACAATTTCTTCAATTAAAGAGAGCTGTGGTAACCCAAACTAGAGCACAAAGAAATTTATCATATTGATTTTTAACTTGCTGACCTTTTTAACTTGTTTGATTTAATACTGTTTTAAGGGTTTTTTTTTTCTTGTATTATATGTTTTATCTGGATTTATGCTTTTAAATTTGTAAGCCGCCCTGATTGGATTACCATAAAAGAAAAAAAATTATTATTATTTTATTATAAATATATCAATGAAATACAATTAAAACAGATAGCAGAATCACACAGAGAAACATTTTATAACAGTAAGGCTCTTGGAGTTGATGGCCTAACAGGGGAATTTTATAAGAAATTTCAAGAACTTTTGATCCCAACATTGATAAAACTATTCAATGATATTCTTAAAGGGGTACCTATTCCACAATCTGTTGGCAAGGTGAATGCCAGCTCCCGGTGCAGTCTGGGGACAAGTCACCCAGATGCAGCCAAAACGATAGCATAGTAGAGTTCCAAAAACAAAAACACCTAGCTATTGGTGTTGGCAATGCACTGACACACATTTTTCATTTTTCAGACCCCATAAGGAGATTATTGAATATTATTCATTATAGTAAAAGAAATAAAAAAAAAATCACTAGCAATTCTCTCTTTGGATGCTCATAAAACCTTTGATAGACTAGAATGGTCCTTTTTGTATAGAATTCTCCACAAAATGAAAATGTGCAATGTATTCATTCACTTTGGGGGGAAGCAGACGGGCGGCCATGGGCTGCCCCAGAAAGCTGTGCTGTGGGACCAAGGCATCCCCACACCTTGGTCCCACGGCGCAGCTTCGCCGCCCCTGAAAGGAGCGCTAAATTGACGCTCCTTTCACAAGTCAACGAAGGTGCGCCGCAAAAGGCTGTGGCGCACCTTCACTGACTCTTCCACCGCAGTGCATGCAAATGATGCGGCGAGAGGTCCTCCTCAGAGCGCCAGCCGTGTGGAGGGCCGGCTGCTCCGAGGACGACCTGGGGAAGGGGTTGGGGCACCGATTGTGCGGCTGCCCCTCCCCTTCCCTGACCCCAAGACGGCCCTTTTAGCCGCCTGCTTAGGGGGGTTGTTCAGAGACTTTATGAGCTTCTCTGAGGATTAATGGTTGTGATTCTACTAAATTTACAATTAGTAGAGAAACAAACAGGGATGCCTTCTTTCGCCACTTTTATTTGTTATTGCATTGGAACCCTTGGCAGAAAAAGTAAGAAACAACTCTAAAATACAAAGTGTTTTAATTAGAAAAAAAACAGATATAAGATTATTTGCAGATGATATAGCTTTTGTTGTACCATCACTGCAAAAAGAAGCACCTGAGATTATGAAAGAGTTAAAATTTATATGGCTCCCTGGCTGGTTTACAGATAAATTTTCATAAATCGGAGGCCATATGCATAGGTTTTTCCAAACAGGTCAAAAACTTACTACATGGAATCACTGGTCTGAAAGCTGATATTAAATCTATGAAATATTTAGGTATACATATCCCCAAGTCCCTTGTTAAGCTTCAAAACCTCAATTATAATGTTACAATAGAACAAATAAAAAAAGATATAAATAAATGGAAGAAACTTAATTTGTCATGGTTAGGATGAGTGGTTGCAGTCAAGATGCCAGCATTCCCTAAATTATGTTATTTGTTTCAAACACTCCCAGTATTAATTCCTACTAAATGTTTTAAAAGATGGCAAGAAATATTTAATATGTTTATATTCAATAATAAGACACCAAGGATAAAAAAAAGTTTGATTTATAGAAGATCATATGATGGAGGATTGGGTGTATCAGACATATATAAATACTATGGTGCATTTCAGTTAGTTCAAATGCTCCCTCTGCTAACTATGGAATCTGAAAAAGCATGGGTTCAAATTGAATTATCAGACAGCTTTGCTCTAAGCTATACCGGTATTTTTTCTTAGAAAACAGACACAAATTTTAATTATTGAAAATCCCATCTTTAGGCCTACCATTCAAGCATGGCACCAATGGAGTAAATATTTGAGCCCACCCATTTCACTCTTCAGTTCCATTCTGAACTACTCTTTGTTTTATCACCCAGATAAATTTGTGCAATTTGCTCACTGGAAGAACCATGGCCTATATAGATTGCTTGACTTTTATCCAAATAGAATCCAAATTACAGGTCAACAAATTAAAGAAAAAAATACCAAATCAACCATTTATGGTGGCAAACACACCAAGTCACACATTTTTGAACCTCAAAGAAATATTAAAACAAGCAACTAGAAAACTTACTAGTGGTTTGTATTGTAAGTGGATGGGTTATTTTATATTGTAAGCTGCCCTGATTGGTTTACCATTGGGCGGGGTAGAAATAAATTTTATTATTATTATTATTATTACTTGCTTTGAAAATCTAGTACTGAGATGTAATACTGGTATTAAGGATATAACAGCAACTTTATGTAGACAGCTTCTAAATATATAATTGAATAAAATCACAGGATTAAAATTGATATGGTAACAGGACCTAAGTTATATTTTGGATGGTAAAGAATGGCAGAAAATGTGGTCATCATGCCCAATCAAATCTATATCAACCCACAATACAGAAAGTATGCTTAAATTGCTATATCGATGGTATCTTAGGGGGGAAACAAACTGGCAAAAAGAGCCAGTTTCCCAGTGGCATGGGGGCATGGCATTCAGATAACAGCATGTCCCCACACCACCGTGAAGCTGCACAGCTGACCACATGTGCAGCAAACTCACAGCATTTCTGGAGTGCAATGTTTGCACATGCTGCGCTGCAGAAACACTGAAAATATATTGCCACCATGGCAAAGGTGCCTTTTCCCTCATGCAAAAAAGAGTGGCTTTCTGCTGCTTCTTTTTGTGCTGGGGAAATGCTGGGTTGGGGGCATGGCGTGCGGTTGATGCATCCCCAACCTGGACATCAAAGGGGTGGTGGCAAGCCGCTCTATCTGGGCCATCTGTTTTGCCCCTCAGTCCAGTAAAATTGGCATATGTATCTAATAACTCTCAATTATGCAGGAGAAACTGTAGGTTTCTAACTTCATATATGGTGGGATTGTCCAGTGATGCAAGGATTCTGGCAGGATATACAGGCAGGAATTAACCAGATGATGGAATGCCACATCACCCTGGATCCAGGACTGGCACTACTAAATTTATTTAGAGATGTGAATAAGGAAAGCATACATACATATTTGCTTTCCTTTCTCTTATTAGCATCCAGACAGGTTGTTGCCAGCAATTGGAAGAACCCCATAACACAAAGCTTAGACTTATGGTAAAAACAGATTTGAAATTTAGCATTATCAGAAAGACTAACATGGCAAGTAAGACAAGCGAAAGAACCGAAAGATAATACAGTTGCCCCTCCGTTTTCACGGACTTCAAATCCGCAGGTGGGAAATAGAGGGAGACACAATGGGGCATGTGTCCACAGCACACGCAACCAGCCAAGCCAATGGGTCTTGAATATCGGTGAGTTTCCGTTTTTGTGGAGTGTGTGTGTCTGGAACTGATCACCTGCAAAAATGGAGGGCCAACTGAAATACCTTTGAGGTAACATAGTTCCCATTTATTTCCTATGTAAATCAAATTAATGATGAAATAAGTCATATTCTATTGACCTATGGTTCTGTTTAAAAGGATTAATACAACAGAACAAATAATTGCAGGGAGATTTATTTTGCATTTCAAGATCAGGCTAACATTCTATGTTCCATGTAAGCATTTGTCAATGTTTTTGTGCTGTTGATCTACCTTTCTCATGCTAATTTCTGTGTTGGGTTTTTTTTTAATGAATATATTTTATTTTTAAAAAGTGGTATCCAAGGGAATAAGAGGCAGGATAGGTTATAATGTGATCAGCATGGATGGGCTTCAGTAGAATCATAGGGGCTGTACTTACAGCCTGTTTGAGCCTGCTTGGGGCTGGCTTGGGGGCATGGCATTTAGATGCACCACACCCCCAAGTGGGATCAAAGCCAGACCAGAGATTACATGCTGGCCAACTTCGATCCCACTTCGGGGTTTGGAGCTTAGGTGGCTTTTCAAAGTGTTATCTGATGAGCATGCCCTCTATTATTTCATTGATAAAGATGCTGAATAGTAGTGGGCCCAGGACAGAACCCTGTGGCACCGCATTGGTCACTTCTCTCCAAGATGAAGAGTAGCCACCTTTTGGGTTTGGCCAGTCTACCAATTACAAATCCACCCAGCAGTTGCATTGTCTAGCTCACATTTCACTAGCTTATTTGCAAGAATGTCATGGGGAACCTTGTCAAAGGCCATACTGAAATCAGGATATGCTATACCCATAGCATTCCCTTCATCTACCAGGTTGGTAATTTTATCAAAAAAAGAGATCAGATTAGTCTGGCATGACTTGTTTCTCAGAAAGCCATGTTGACTTTTTGTGATTATGGCATTCCCTTCTAAATGTTCACAGGCTCTTTGTTTAATTTGCTCTGGAATCTTTCCTGGTATTGATGTCAGACTAACTGGGCAGTAATTGTTGGGATCCTCTTTTTTTATATAGGGTTCCTTTTTAAAAATTATTTTTTAACATAATACAGAGGCACTTGGAATTAAGGTGCTTGGCTTATCAGCAGCCTCGTCTACTACATACCCTACTAAACAAAACTCAGGAAACACTTTCAGCTTGCTGACAAAGTGCAATGTTACAGAAGTTTTCAGTAGACCACAATCCTGTGATGGAACCCAAAATCCTAGCATATTTTGAGCTCAAGGCTCTTACTGCATTGGAACATTTGGAGAGTCATTAAACCTTTCAAAATGGGGGAAAACCTAGACAAAAGCTGAGAAAACATCAAATTATTGCATCATGGAAGAGGGTGTGTGACCATCTGCAGATGCTCAGAGAGCCAGATTTTGGTCTGGAACCTGTGGTTCACCATCTCTGAACTAAAAGATAGCCCAGGCAAGGATATGTGAATAAAAAAAATATGCTATTATAAAAGACATGTTACCCCAAGGTCTAGCCCTCTGCACCCCTTCTCCATGTCAATATCAAATTGATATCAATGGGAAGCATGAGGCAACAAGGGCGCCCTAGTGTAGGAATTTGCTTGCTATATAAGGTAATCTGGTAAACTCAGCATGAGGGAGCTCAAGAGCATATTGACAGGATAGATCAATCAAGATCAAAATTGGCATAATATCTGCACTGGTGGTGAGTGATAGACCTGGTGCTTACACATGAACAGAAATCCAAGTACATGCCCCTCCGGGAACAATACTCCTTTGTCCAAGGACATTTCCACTGATAGTCCAGTCATTCTCAACTTCCTTGCTCATTCTTCCCTCTTGGAAATCCTTTCCTGTCCCAAAATCTGCCCAGGTTTTGCACTATAAATATGCCTGGCCAGGAACCCCCAATTCAGTCTCATTTGAGATCAGATACTCTGTCCATATCCCACCTGACTCCACAGCATAAGCTGGCCATGCCACAATCCTAAAGCAGCTGCTGAGCCATTTTGCATTTCACTGTACAATTAGCTCTACACTCTGGAATTGGTATAGTATTGCCATCGGCAAACCCCTTTAAGTTGCTATCTGCTACCACTTTTATATTGCTAGTTCTTGAATGTGTGTGTGAGTGGATTTGAATGGTGATTTCCTTCGACTATAAATACAATTACATTGAACCTGCACTCAAGAGTCCTGTTTTTCAGAACTGTTATACACAGGCTTGATCACCACTTAAGTTGCCTGAGCCCTCTCGGTTGCTGTCATCTGAGGTAATAAATTCCCCCCTACTTGAATATTAAGTGTAGATGCCCTCTCAGGAACCTTGCATTTAGGGTAACAGATGCTTCCTTTGACCTCTGGTTCTCTAGTACAATCCTGATGTGACAGCAGAGGAACTGGTTCTCCGTCACTTCCCCCTCTGCATCTGTAGTCAGCAATGTTATGTCCTATCAGCTGTTTTAAGCCATATCTATCTCTCCAGACCTGAAGAGAGGGGAAAGGGATCACATTTAGATAGTAGTGAAAGAAGATTAGACAAAGGCATGGAGAAGGAAGTTATTGATGGCTACTAGCCATGCTCTGAGGCAAAAATGTTGCTGAGGAAGGAGAACAGGAGACAATACTGCCCTCATGTCCTACTATGTACTGCTAAGAGGCAGCTGGTTGACCTTAATGGGAAGCAGAACAGAGTAGACAGACCTTTGTCTGATCTGACATGACTCTTCTTGTGTTCTTATGAGAAAAGAGACAGAGATCACATAAGAGTCATTCAGTGGTTGGTGTGCCTGTAGTGTAACTGAGGAACAGACAATTGATATTTTAAGAAACGAAGCACTTGGGAGAAAAAACAACCTAACAACAGCCAACAGCAGGCAAACAAGATGATATTCCCACAAGGGCTTCGTCCCTTCTCCTAACCCTCTCCCCCTCCCAGCACCATTTCTTCAGATTCACATACAATTTTTTGTCCTGGAATCAACTCACAGGCACATGGCTGCAACTCATCCCTCCCCAACCCCTCTCATTTCTTCCCACCACGCAAGCTGTTTATAGCACCCCATTCACACTCAAAACATGTAGAGTGAATTCTACCACCACCACCCCACAATACCACTACTGTCACATTTCGCTGTCAGAGCTGTCAAGCTGAATCCCGTTTTAATCTGCCAAAAGCACTTTTCTGCTGACATTTTTAATAAATACTTTCAGCTTTTAAACACATTTGTGGGAGCCATTTTACCCCCTCCTCTTTTCCTTCCCCTCTCCTTCTTCTCCTTCTTTGGGAGAATAAGCTCTGAAAGCTTTAATAGCAAATACATTACTCTTATCAAAGGATTCCCCCCTCCCCTCGTTTTTTGCATCCAGAAAAAGAAGTAGTGTTTTCAATTTTAAAGCTAAATTAACTGTCCAATTGAATTTGGCTGGTGTGAGCAGGCTTCCCTGTGACAGGTTTTAGTTATGAAGCATATTTCACATTAATAGAACTCAACATGAAAACCCACTCTCCCTGGGATGTAACCATGGCTCGCCATTAAAATGTTAAATTTAATATTTCAGACATGCCTTGTGCCATCGTTTGATTATTGTTCGTCATTTAAATAGCTCTTAACGGGGAAGGTCCTAATTAGCAAAACATCATGTTTTAATGGAGGCAAAATACTAATTGCTAACACCAAAAAAAAAAAAAAAAGAAAGAAAGAAAGAAAGAAAGAAAGAAAGAAAGAAAGAAAGAAAGAAAAGCCTTCACATAAAATTATCCCAGCATTTCAACTGATTTCTTGGTGACTGAGGCCAGACTTGAGGAAGGAGTAGACCCATATGTGTTTATACACACCAACCATTGTTTTGCTTTATGATAACATTTCACTCAAAAGTAGCAGCAATTTTCTTTAGATAAAAGGTTCTGTACCTCTTCACTCCATTCCAATGCTTCCCCCAACTCATAGCATAAAATAAGTGAGCTTACCCATGGAATCCAAAATATTTTTACAAGACAGACATAATTCAGTTAATATAGGCCCGAAACAGACAGGCAAAAAGCGCCACATTCAGGCCGATCTGGGGGTGTGGCATGCAGATGACACACGCCTCTGGATCAGCTGGAAGTCCCACCAAGGGCGGCTAATGCAGCGCAAAACCGGCTGCAAAAGGAGCAGGGAAAAACTGTTCCTTGCTAGCAGTCAGTTCCAGACCGTGGCAGTGGCCAGTCTTGGGACTGCAGTGTCCAGTCGTCATGGTCCTGTGCCAATCCCATGCCTCTGGCCACTTCAAGCCATTGGTTTGTTTGATTCCATAGTCTCTGACAAAAGACGTTCTCTTTTACAAAATCCTTTTACTCCTGCCCATTGCCCCTACCTTTTCAGCCTTCCTCTGTGTCTAGCTGAAAGATTCTAGCAGCATTGCAGCTGGAGAATGGTGAAGGAGGACTGAAGAAACACAGGTTTTTGGTGCTGGGTTGCCGCAGCATGTCTGCAGCAAACAATACAGTAAAGCTTGATCTGGGAAAGAATGGGATTCTATTCTGACTGATCCCATGTAGTTGTGTATGCTTGCCTATAACAAGTAAGATAAACAGCATCTATCTTCAGAATCTCTTATTGAATATGTGTGAACAGCAAAACAGAAAGAAACAGGGACAGCAAATAAGCTTGACTCACCAGCTCCCCCCAGCATGTTAAAATCCCACTGTGGGAGAAAGGCAGGATATAAATCATGGAAATAAATAGAGAAATAAAATGGCATAAGTATAGAAATTTGGCCACCATAATGGACCTCGTAAGAACTGTAGGGGCTGGTGAAAAGAAGAAAAAAATCATCCTAGGATGCATTTTGGAAGAAGCTTTTAAGTGGTCTCTCAAAGATTCAAAATGTTTTCGTCTACTTCTGCAAGGCTGTTTTATTTCACATCTGCATAATGTTAGCTTTGGAGAAAAAGTTTGCTGAAACATGCTGAACTGCTCTTCTTTTTTGTGGCATAAGAACTCATCCATATTATCTCCCTGTTATTTCTGCCTCTGGTACCAATTTTTCTGTTCAAGAATAATGCCCAAGAACACACTCAACTCATTAACAGAGGTATACTTGTAGTCCTTTTAAAAAAAGATACATACAACATCCCCCCCCCCACTTTTCTTATCAAAGGAATAACTTAAAGCTTGGCTGAAGATAAACAAAAAGCTCCCTCCATTTGTAATCCTCTCCCAATAATCTTGAGCCATCTTTCCTTTGAGGAATGAAAAATTCACTCCACTTTTCTTGTCTCTGATCTTTCACTTATCATATTATTTGAGCTATGATTATAGTGTTTGCAAGGGAACTAAGTCAGTTATGCCAGAGCACTCAATCATGGCACAGGGAGGGGAAATGTGTCATACAGTGACCTCCGGATGCCAATGTTTCCTCAGTGAAGTATATGTAACTGCTGCAACGCAGCACCCATTGCTTCTTGAAGGTACTCACATCGCTGAGGCAGTCCCTCGAGCTGCTGAGCTGGGAGCTCGTGGCCTCCCGGATGCTGTCGTCCTCACTGTTCCTGCTGTTCCGCTTTGCAGGGATCTTCATCTGCAAGGAACAACAGTCATGTTAAAGACTGGTCTTTGGGAAAACATTTTTCCAACTGCTTCTCCATTCATCAAAAAGTGCCAAAACCTGTCTGAGAATGGGTGTAAGCATCTTCACAGCATCTAAGCAACTTTAGTAAAATTGGTGAGCAAATACTTGTTTAAAAGGCTTCCTGTGCATCCAACCCGCCCTTCCGGTAGAAATCATACTATTCAGAAATGTTTCACAAATAAAGTATAATTAGCTGAGTGTTCCAAAGTCATCATATTGTTAATCCTTATCACAACACACTAAAGTAGGCTGGTATTATTATTAAGGATAATATTAAAGTTGGCTAATAATGTTGCTGCAACCATCAACACCACTATGCCTGTTACATGAGATCCTTTTACCTGGAGATGCCATGGGCTATGTTTGGTACCTTCTGCAAAGCATGCTATGTTAAAAATCACTGTCTTAAGCTTACCCTGCTTTTGCCTTTGGTGTCACCTTGCCAAACCTAGTGCCGTCTAAACATTTTGGACTGCAATTGACATGGACACACTGTCTGGGGTTGGTGGGCCTGGGGTACAAGGTTGGCAAAGGTTCCCTTATAGATTATTCAAAAGGGAAGTTATAGCAGTAATGGGAGAATTAAACTACCCTGATATTAGTTGTAAATCACACTCTGCCAAAAGTGTAACATCCCACAAATTTCCGATTAGCCTTGCAGACAATTTCATAGGATCATAGAATTGGAGTTGGAAGAAACTACGAGGGCCATCCAGTCCAACCCCATTCTGCCATGCAGGAATTCACAATCAAAGCATCTCCAACAAATGGTTATCCAGCCTCTGTTTAAAGACCTCCAAAGACTGACACTCCACTACTCTCTTAGGGAGTGTGTTCCCCTGTCAAACAGCTCTTACTGTCAGGAAGTTCCTCCTAATGTTGAGGTGGATTCTTTTTTCCTGTTGTTTGAATCCATTGTTTTGTTACCCAATCTCTGGAGCAACAGAAAACAAGTTTACACCATCCTCAATATGACACCCCTTCAAATACTTAAACAGGGCTATCATATCACCTCTTAAGCATCTCTTCTCAAGGCCAAACATATCCAGCTCCCTAAGTCTCTATTCATAAGGCATGGTTTCCAGACTCTTCACCATTTTGGCAGCCCTTCTCTGTACACATTCCAACTTGCCAATATCCTTTTTGAATTGCAGTGCCCAGAACTGGACACAGTATTCTAAATGACCAAAGCAGAATAGAGTGGCACTATTACTTCCCTTGATCTAGACACTATACTTCTATTGATGAAGCCTAGAATCACATTGGCCTTTTTAGCTGCTGCGTCACACTGTTGACTCATGTTCAACCTGTGGTCTATCTACTAGGACTCCTAGATCCTTTCACATGTAGTCTTATTAAGCCAGGTGTCACCCATCATATATCTATGCATTTCATTTTTTCTGCCTAAGTACAGTACTTACATTTCTCCCTGTTGAAATTCATTTTGTTAGTTCTGACCCAGCTTTCTAATCTATTAAGGTCATTTTGAATTCTGATTCTGTCCTATGGGGTATTAGGTATCCTTCCTAATTTAGTGTCATCTGTAGATTTGATAAGCATGGCCTCTATTCCATCATCCAAGTCACTGATAAAGATGTTGAATAGCACAGGGCCCAGGCCAGAACCCTATGGCACTCCACTGGTCACTTCTCTCCAGGATGAAGAGGAGTCATTGCTGAGCACCTTTTCATTGTCCAAAAGGTGGAGGAGCCAACAAGGTGACCAGCTATTCTGGATTTCATCCTTACCAATAGATATCCTAACCAACCAAGACTTATCATTTGGGTGGAAACAGTTCAATTTTGGGGCAGGGGGGAGTGACCATTTATCTTGGGATTTTTTTATACAAAGGAAAGGGAAAGTCAAACAGACACTCTGGACTTCAAGAAAGATGATCAATAGGCTTAGGGAAATACTGGGTGACATTCCATGGTCAGAAATGCTGGAAGGGAAGGGAGTTCATGATGCACAATATTTCTTAAAGGTGAGACACTGATGGAATAGTTGCAAACAATTCTAACGAGGAAGAAATGTAGGGGGTGTCTAAAGAAATCAGGGTGGATGTACAAGGAACTTTCGGGTGGGCTGAGATTTTAAAAAGTCATATAGAAGAAATGGATGAAGTAGGAAATCGCTGAAGAGAAATACAAACTAAAAGTCAGTACTCGTATGAGAAAAGTCAGATCACGTAAAGTTCAAAATGAGCTCAGGCTGAACAAGAGATTAAAAATAATAAAAAGAGGTTGTTCTTTTTTCTATGTTTGGAGCAAGAAGATGAATAAGGAAGCAGCAGGGGCACTGTGTAGAGAAGATGGTGAAATGCTAGCAGGGGACAGACAGAAGTCTGAACTGTTTAATACTTTCTTTGCCTCAGTATTCTCTCACAAGGAAAATACAGTCATCCCTCCCAATTTGTGGGGGATCTGTTCTGGAGCCCCTCCGCGAATCAGAAAACCACAAATATTTGAGGCCCCATTGAAAATAATGCCATGCCATTTTGTCCCTCCTGGCTTCCCATCCACAGGATTTCAAAACCGTGAATGCGAAGTCAGCGCATCTAAAGGGACAACTGTAGTGCTCTAACTGATGAAAATAGAATAAATCAAGCAGAAAGAAGACTACAGCTAAGAATAGGAAGAGTGATAAAGGAATACCCAACTACTCTGAATGAATTCAAGTGCCCACACTGCACCCAAGAGTACTGCACGAACTTGCAGGTGTAATTTAAGAGTCATTGTCAATGTTAGAGAATTCTTGGAGAACAGGAGAAATCCCAGCACACTGGAGGAGAGCAAATATAGTCCCCCATCTTCAAAACTGGTACAAAAAAGGAGGGATCCAGGCAACTACTGACCAGGCAACTTGATGTTGATAACAGGAAATATTCTAGTATAGATCATTAAACAGTCAATTTGTGCACACCTAGAGTTTTATCACATGACAAAAGAAAGCCGGGGAGGAGCCACAAGCGATGGTGTGAACAGCTAAGATCGTTTTCACCTGAAATTTAAAGCAAATAACTTAAAAGAACCTCTTCAAAAGGAACAAAGACTGTGAGTAATGACAAATAAATAAATCAGAATGGGAGGAGAACAGAATGGAACTGTTTAAATAAAGCTTTAAAGAGCAGAAAGAAAAATAAACAGTGTATTTTTAAGTGGCACTAGCAGCTGGATGGTTGTTACACTAAATGGATGTTAAGATTTACAAAATAAAAGCAAATTAAAACAGCCTAAATATATGGGACAGTGATTGTGAAGAACTGAAATACAGAAATATTAATTAAAGTATAAATAAATAGAGAAAATGCAAAACTGCATGTCGTAATGGAGACACAATACTGATTAGAAGTTGGCAGATGTACAAAAGCCAAAAAAAGGGTCTCAAGCAGACAGTTTTAAGTTGGAGGGAATCTAAACAATCTAAACAACACCCCTCAGACAAAGCTTATTCTTGTTTGCAAAAAGCAAACTCACAAGAGATTTTGAAACTCATTATATAGAAATGAAAACAACAACAACACCAAAATCTGTGGAGACAATGCAAAAAACCGGAACAGGAGCCAAACATAAGGAACTCAAAGAACAACAAGATTCAGCAGTTCTGGGAAAAAAGCCAGATTCTGACGAAGGAATGAAAACATGGCTCACCCAGCTGCTAGTCAAACAGCAACAGAAAAATAATGAAATCTTAAAAGACACCATCACAAAAAATAATGCCACAATATCAGAAGTTATATCTAAGAAAATTATGAATGAAATGAATAAATCTTTTGAGAGTATTAAAAAAGAGATCCAGCAAATAGATTAAAAAGTACAATTAATACAAATTGAACAGAAAGCTCAGCAAAAGATAACTTTGGAGCATTCAACAAGATTGGACCAACTTGAAAGCAAAATCATTGACTTGCAGGATCATAATAGAAGGAATCATCTTTGTATTCGGGGCTTTCCTGAGTTGTCAAATTCTGAAGACAGAGATTTTTAAATGGTTGCAAAATATTGTTCCTCAAATTACCTGGGATGAGAAGGAAGTGGAGTGTTTACATAGAGCATCAACCTTTAAGAGAGGACTGGTTCCCAGAGATGTAATCATGAGAGTAACAATCTTCTACAAGAAAGATTTTTTAATGAAAGAAATTAGGAAACTCTCAGGATTACTGAAATATGGAG
>CM034714.1:9996261-10007343 GCA_020142125.1 Phrynosoma platyrhinos | reverse complement strand
GGACACAACTTGACAACCTTGTCAACAGGGAATACCTTTACCTTTATGTTTTTAAAACTGTTTTTTTTCTCAACCCTGTCTGTTCCCCACTTCCCATGTGTAGGGAGGTTTTGCTTTGCCCTCCATTCATCAAAGAAGATTTTACAGGACATAGAAGTGGTAAAATGAGAGAGAGGAGCTGGGGGTGCCTATCATAAGGGCACTGAGAGAGATATGACCTACCTAAGATCAGACACTAAGAGCTTCACAGAGTTATCAGTTATTTGAACCTGCAGGTCCTGCATTCTGATTCAGCAGCCAAACTTCCAAGCTCTCACCCAACCCTCACCATTGAGAGAAGGAAGATGGGGGCTTTTCCTTGATCTACACTCTTTGTGGGCAAAACCTATCATTGTCAATGGCCCTGCAGTGCCTCAGGCAGATGTCTGTTCCAGAAGTTGCTTCCTGACAGCAGTTACTGGGAGACAGCTGGGGATTGACCCTAGGACCTCCTGCATTGCAAAAATGCTCACACAGTGAGCTATGGTTCCTCCCATTTGAATTTAATTGTACTGTGTCCATATCTTATGTCTGCTAGATAACACAGTCAATATTTCAGCTGGTTCTCAAAAGTACACGCAATAGTGCTAAAGAATGTAAATCCTAGAAAGCCAGCATGGGTTGGTAGTTAAAGTGAGACTTGAAAGATTTTGGTTCTAGTATCCACTGAGTCATGAAAGTGACTCTGTTTCATATAAACAACAGGGTTGTTGCAAGGAAAAAGTGGACAAGAGGAGAAGCATACCCATTGCCTTGAACTCATTGGAGAAGTGCAACAAAGCAAACAAGCAAGCACTGCCTGGAGAAGGGAAGAGCAAGGGGGTAGGAAACCTAGGAAATTCACATGAAGTGACATTTTGAATGATAAACATTCCTGAGTTCCCAAATATAAACAGAGAGAGAGAGAGAGAGAGAGAGAACACTGTCTCAACAGCATATGTACACATTGTGCTTCAGGTCTATTAGCAGCCAATTTGTACCATGGCATTGATGGAAATTCAATACGCCTTTTTGGAACATAGAGAGAGAATAAATGTCCTTATTGTTTCATATCACTGTAAATAATCCTTGAGTGCAAAGTCAAATATTAGCCGTCTTCAGCATGGTATCACAACAAAATGGGGCTGTTAACCTTCTGGTCCCAAATGGTATTACTCTTAATTAGCATCTGACGTGTATCCTCTTTTGTAATCACCCATTACTGATTAAATGACAAGATGCAGAGTCAGATGCTTAATCCAATTGGGTAGCTACTAATTTACCAAGGTGCTACCATTTTTGAAATTGCCTGTGAATTGATTTCTTTTATTGAATTAATAAGTGTTATCATACTGTACAGAAGGCAAAATTGCTGCTGAATGTGAGCGATAACATATAATTACAGAAAATCAAATCCTAATCTACACAGCAAAACCAGGTGTCAACATTTTAATTGTAGTTAGGGGAGTGCAGTTAGCATTACACTTGGCAGGGAGAATCCCATGGGTGCAAAATGCAGGGGAAAGTTCTGCCTTCAAAACAGCCTGGGAATGGGGTCATTTAACCCTCCAGGGGAATTTAACAACCCACACAGTAGGAACCATGTATTTCTTTAGTGGGATGGAGTAGGGGAGGAAGAAACTTTTATGTTCTTAAAAACCTAGCTGCTTCCAAGTCTGATTAATTCTTGCTTAATTAATAAAAAGCACTGCAAGAAAGCAGCTTTTAGGGCTAAAGCCTGTCCGCATATATTTCTTCTAGAGCTGGCAATTTGCACAGCATGCTTAATTTGCTAAGTGCTTTATAGTCTTTTTTGTGTTTGTGACAACCTGCTAAGCAAGGCTACTGTGGTTCCCCTTTTACAGATGGAGGAAATTAAACCTCCATGGTAGATCTGGCTATGGTCAGGAAGAGACACCATGTAAGAGATGAACTCACTGTTCCTCCTGCACATCAAAATCCAAAATGCTTTACGATTGATTTTGTACCATTCTGTACTTTCTCTCAAGACGCTTGGGGCAACATAGATATTCTCTGTCCTTATAATTTTCTCCACAAACACAACCATAACGTGATCTATGGGGCCAAGATCATCTAAGCATTGGTGCTGACCTTGAAAGCCTAAAACCAGATCACAGGGATATTACAGATGTTGTTGGACACATGATTCAAATCATCTCCATGGACAATGGTCAAAGATTGTAAGAGGAGTAATATACAACATCTGAAGGACACCCAGCTCGGCAAGGCAGTGCTGAGCTAGATTGGTCTGACCTGGGAGAAGGTAGAAGGCAGTTTCATATATTTCAGTGGTTTTTCAGGGTCTCTGCAGAGCTTGGAAACTGTTCTTTTTTGGATTAGCACAACTGTAGTCCAAAGAAGTTAATTCTTCTAAGCACTGGGTCTCTGGCTAAATTCTGTCTGAGCCTTGCTACCCAAAATCATTTCATGTGGCCTATCAGCATAAGCAGAGGGTTACACAATTAAGTGAAGATATTGGAAACCCAAACTGGGACATGGCCCAGGAAGAGGGAGAAGATTATCAGACGTTAACAACAGGTTTCGCAGATGGTGTCATCAAGAAAGATCTAATTATTTGAACCATTGTCTGCACTTTTATGAAGAAGGACTTCTGGCATGAAATGGATTACACATCACATAGTTGGAAAGCAAGAAAAAGGAGGATAGGGAGTCCCATCTTTAGAATTATATTTTGAGTCATCCCAAATAGTTAAAGTACTAGATTTTGGATATGCAGGGGGAAAAGGTGGGTTAGAATTGAAAAATATGTGAATAATATGGATTACACATCTATATTTCAAATGAAACCAAGTAAGAAGATTGTGGATGTGAAGAAGGCCCCTTTCTATCACTATAATATATATGGAACAAATATAATAATAATAATAATAATAATAATAATAATAATAATAATAATAATAAATTTTTATTTATAGCCCGCCCCTCTGCGTGGCAATCGGGGTGGGGTACAACAAGTTAAAAGACAGAACAAAGTTAAAAGACATTCCCTCTTCCCATAACCCCACCCTCCCATCCCCTAAAATAGAATTAAACAGTAAATCCAATTAAAAAATGCCACATTAATTAAAATTAAAAATAATTTAAAAACATATAACAGCACAGGAATCAAAGGCAACAGGATTAAAAACTCATCTCTCCGCTGAGAGTTATTCCGGGAAGGCCTGCCGGAAGAGATCCGTCTTTACTGCTTTCTTAAAAGCAGCAAGTGTAGTAATAAGATGGATCTCATCCGGCAGGCCATTCCAAAGTCTGGGAGGGGTTGCGGAAAAGGCCCTCTAGGAGGTCTGATGTATGGTATAAAGTATAAAATGGAAAATTTAAAATGGTACCCATTAGAGTATCTAAACAAAGGAGGAAATCAAGAGTTAGGAAGAGTAATTAAGGCAATAAAATATAAAGGATATAGAATTGTAGGGGACTTATTTGATGGAAGAGGGAAACCAATTAGGATTGAAAAATTAACTGAAATACTTGGCAAGAAATACTGGCTTCAATTAATGTCAACAAGTAGAACTTTTCAAGAAATAAAAGGAACAGGTGACAGTACATCACAGTTCGAGGATATACTGAAAAGAAGGATTAGGGGAGAAAAGGGATTAATAGGAAAGGTTTACAAGCTTCTTTTGGAGAATATTTGGTATGAAGGAAGGATTGAAGGGTATATGGGAGAAAGATCTACAGATAAACACTGAAGATCTAACATTTTGGCTATCTCAGATAACTAAAATTAAAAATATAAAGGTAAAAGCACAACAAAGTTAATTAGCAATGGGTATAAAAGCCCACATCAAATAGCAATGATAAATAAAAAACATTCTCCAAATTGCTGGTATGGATGTGGACAAAAAGGAACATACATTCATATGTGGTGGGAGTGCCCCTATGTACATAATTTTTGGATAGATGTTATACAAGAAATAAACAGGATGATGGGGAGAAACGTTCAATTTGATAAGGAGAATTGTTTAACTCTGAATTTGAGAAAATTCTGGTGGAATAAAAGAAAAGTTTACATAAAAATCTGTTAAGTGTTGCACATGCTGCAGTAGCATTGGGATGGAAAAACAATGTTGGAGGGGAAATTAGTCACATTATATTGTGGAATATCTTTGATTATTTAAGGGAGAGAGAAGGAAAATATAATGGTCAAAAAAAAAGGAAATGATCTGGTGGGATAAATGGGGTTGTTGGATTGAGAAAATTAAAGTTGAAAAGGGGTATGATGGAATTAGAGAAATTATTAAGAAGATATTCTACATTATGGGTACTGGGTACTAATTTACTTGGTCATAGCCATCGGATAGGGAGGGGAGAGGGGGGTAAAAACTATGTGATGTAATAATGATAATATTTAATAAATATTTATTATATATGTTATATTATGGACCATAAAACTTATTAATTAATTAATTAATTAATTAATTAAAAACAATAGTTGGAAAGAACATATTTCCTAGAAATCTCATAAATGTGATCAAGAGGGCTTTACTCTGAATTAGATGTGTTTGTGTGTGTGTGTGGAGGGGAGAGACAGTATTCTAGAGGGCAGGGGGGAACCAAGTAGTGGGGACAATAGCCTCAGTGATACAGGGAAGATTGGGTCAATAATACAAGAGCCCAACAGTGAGCAGGAAAAAAATCCCAAGGAATCAGCTGGAGAGAATGACCCATGGCCTTACATCTCTCTATGCACAGAGCATGGGAAATAAACAAGATGAACTTGAACTCAACACAGGAGGGCAAATATGATTTAATAGACATCTCTGGTTGGCTGAATCTCATGACTGGCACATAGTAATGTAAGCGTATCACCTATTCCAAAGAAATACACCTAATAGGGCCTAATAGGAAAAGAGGAGTAGTAGAATTATATGGCAAGAATGTATACAGTTGTGAAAAGCTCCACGATTTAGAGAATGGAAAACAGGTGGAGAACAAGTGGCTAAAAATTAAAGGGGAGATAAACAACAATGACTTCACTATGGTAATCTACTAGACGGAAGGTTTGTATGATGACTTCCTAAAACAAATTACCAAATATTCAACAAGATAGTAGTACCACCCTATCAACCACCCTGATATTTGTTGTAAATTACACTTTGCCAAGAATGTAAGGTTCCATAAAGTTCTCACGAGCCTTGCCAAAATAATAATAATAATAATAATAATAATAATAATAATAATAATAAATCATTGTACAAGAGGTGGAGGAAGCAACAAGGGAATCAGGTATTTTGGATGTGATCCTAACCAACAGAGATGAACTGGTCAATGGGATGCAAACAGCGGGATCTGGGGTGGGAGTGATCATGTCCTCTTGGTATTTGTTATACAGAGGAAACAGGAAGCCAAATGTAGTCAACCAAACACTCTTCAAGAAAGTTGATTTCAGAAAGCATAGGGAAATACTGGTTGAGATCCCACAGTCTGAAATGCTGACAGGAGTTCATGGTGCAGAGCAGCTATTAAAGTTGGGGTACTGAAGGCACAGTTGCAATTAATTCTAACAAGGAAGCAATGTGGGAGGTGTCTAAAGAAACCAAGGTGGACATATAAGGCAGCTGAGCTGAGATTTTTAAAATACATGTATAAGAAATGGAAGAAGGGGGAAATATAAACCAAAGAGAAAGATAAACTAATAGCTGATACTTGCAAGGGGAAAGTCAGAAGACCTAAAGCTCAGAATAAACTAAGCCTTGCTCAAAGGGTTAAAAACAATGAAAGTTTTTATTTTTTGGGGGGGGCTATCTTTAGAGCAAGAAGCAGAATAATGAAATGGTAGGTCTGCAGTGTGGAGAAGATGGTGATTTCAGTAAGGATTTTAACAAGGTCCCCCACGATATTCTTGTAGGCAAGCTGGCGAACTGTGGGCTAGACAGTGTTAGTTTGGTAGATATGTAATTGGTTGACATACCGAACCCAGAGAGTGCTCACCAACAGCTGCTCTTCATCCTGGAAAGAAATGATGAGTGTAGTGGCTCAGGGTTCTGTCCTGGACCTTGTGTTGTTCAGCATCTCTATAAATGACGTAGGGCCTCTGCAGACTGGCCCAAAGGGCCAGTCTGGAGGCACAGTCGGGGTGGGGCAGCTGCATGCTGGCCACCCCAACCCCACACCAATGTTGTCCTGATGCCCTTCCGGCGCAGCGTTCTGATGCGCTGCAACAGAAGGGGTGAGGAAGAGCTGTGCGCTAGCTCTTAGGGTGGCCTTTTCCCGCCCCTAAAAGAAGCAGCATTTTGCTGCTTATTTGAGGGCAGCAAAAGGGAGGATCGGGGCCGTGGTGTGGGGCAGCCGTAGCCCAGATCCGCTGCTTCTCAGGGCGGCCCAGAGCCGCCTGACTGCACACCCCCTTAGATGATGGAACAGAAGGCAACTTTATCAAATTTTCAGGTGACACCAAATTGGATGTGTGTGTGGGTAGCTAATACTGCAGAGGACAGGATCAGAATTCAAAACAACCTTGAATTTCAACAGTGATAAATGTAAACTATCACATGAAAAATTGTTGGAAAATGCTTCCCAACCAAGCATTCTTGGTTGGTTGCTATTAGAGCAATGGGGCTTTAAACAGTAAGGGTTTCCTGCATGCCTCTACCCCATGCATGCTATTTCAAAAACCTTTCCCATTTGCTCAATCACCCATTGTAAGGATATATCTAAGCAACCACACCATGTGACCACAGAACCTCTAGTCTAAATCTAGAAAACAAATTGATTTAATAACTAACAGCCAAACTCTTTTTAAATTCATGCCATTAGTAACTCAACCTTTTTTGATTGATCTGATCTTTGCTTTCTTTGAATGACACAATCTATTTACTTGGAGCTGGTTTAAGACCTCATACTGTTTATTTAGACCAATTTTAGTTATGCCGGTGCTGCTTCTCTCTTTTCACAAGGCTTATGTAAAATACTGTCACTACTTAGATGTATTTTCCATGCTATCCCAAAGTCTGAGGATTAGTTGCAAGATAAATTGATCTTCTTATCACTACACTCATAGACCACAGGTTTGTAGTTGTTGTTCACTGCTGTCAAGTTGAATTTCACCTATGGTGACCCCATGAAAGAGAACTCCAAGTCCTGCTTTCTTCAACTACCCTGCTCAATCCTTGCAGACTCAGGGTCATGGCATCCCGGACTGAGTCTTTCCATCTGTAAGGTGGCCTACCGTTTCTCCTGCTGCCTTCTACCTTGCCAAGCATTACTGTCTTTTCTAGTGAGTTATCTCTTCTTATGATATGGTCAAATTATGACAGTCTCAGTTTGATCATCATGGCTTCTAGGGAGATTTCAGGTTTGCTTTGCTCTAGGAACCATTTATTTATCCTTTTAGCAGTCCAAGGAATCTTGAGAGCTCTTCTCCAGCACCACATCTCAAATGAGTTCTCTACCTATACTTTTTCTTCACTGTCCAGCTTTCACAGCCATAAATAGAAATTGGAAATACGATGGCATGGACCATCCTAACTTTGGTATTCTATGATATATCTTTACACTTGAGTATCTTGTCTGGTTCCTTCATCACTGCCCTTACAAGTCCCAGTCTTCTTCTGATTTCTAGACTCTATTGTCTGCTTTGATTAATGACTAAGCCAAAGTATGGAAAATCTTGAAATATTTCAATGTATTTATCATCTACTTTAGTTCTATAAACCACATCTAGTCATTATTTTGTGGTTTTAAATGTACAGCTGTAAACCCAGATTTGCACTTCCTTCCTTTACATTTGTCAGTAATCATTCCAAGTCTTTGCTATTTTATGTTAGTAGTATGGTATCATCTACATATTTTAAATTGTTGATGTTCCTTCCTCTAATTTTCACATCTCTTTCTTCTGAGTCTAATCCTGGTTTATGTAAGATATGTTCAATGTATTAGTTAAACCAACAGGGTGATAAGATGTAGCCTTGCCTTACTCCCTCGCCAATGGGAAACTATCCAATTTCTCAGTATTCTGTCCTCACAGTAGCCTCTTGTCTTGAGTCCAATATGCATCAGGACAATCAGATGTTGTGGCAAACCCATTTTCTTTAAGAGCAATCCATAGTTTTTCATGAGCTACACAATCAAAGGCTTTGCTATTAAGCTATAAAGGAGGTTATAGCAAAGGAGAAGCCAAAAATAGTCAGACACGCATTCTAGACTTTAGGAAAGCTGATTTCAATAAACCCAGGGAAATACTGGGGGCGATCCCGTGGTCAGGAATAGTAAAAAAGAAGGGAGTTTGGGATGGATGGGAGCTTCTCAAAAGGGAGACACCTAAGTCACTATTTCAAACAGTTCCAGTGGGGAGGAAAAATAGGAGTTGTCTCAAGAAACCGGAATGGATGACTATTTTATTTATTTGTTTGCTTCATTTTTATGCTGCCTTTCTCCCCAAAAGAGACCCAAGGCAGTCACAAGATAAAAACACTTTAAAAACAATAAAAAATCAAAATAACTTAATTAAAACAGTATAAAATTAAGATTAAAACATACAAAAGTTTTAAAACATAATCTAAAACACATACCCCCATATAAAAGCCACCCTGTTGTGATTTTAAAAAGCCTGCCTGAATAAAAATGTTTTTACTTGCCAGTGAAAGGCAAGTAGGGAGAAGGCCAGACTAGCCTCCCATTGAAGGGAGTTCTAGAGGGTGGGAGCAGCCACTATGAAGACCCTCTTTCATGTCAACCCCAAGCGAACCTGAGATGGTGGCATGACTGAGAGAAGGCCTTCTCCTGAAAACCTTAGGAATCTAGCAGGTTCATATGGGGAGATATGGGGACTCAGCAGATGGTGCAAAGCGACGTCTTGGAGCCAGGGAAGGGGAGGGGGCAGCTGGATGCTCTAACCCCTTCCTAAGGATGTCATCGGAGCACCTGCCGTTACACATGGCGAGTGCTCCAATGATGTCCTCCTGGCCCAGCCTCTGCACAGGCTGAGCCAGAAGAGGTGCGGAAGAGCTGTGTGACGGCTCTTCCGGTGCCCTTTCTGGGGCTTGAGGAAGGAGCGCTATTTTAGCGCTCCTTTCCCAGGCTCCAAAAAGGTGGACTGGGGCTGAGGTGTGGGGTAGCCTTGGCCCCAATCTTCCGCTTCCCAGGGCGGCCTATGGCCACCCGTCTGCAAAGCCTCACGGCCTCTCAAATAGTCTGGACCTAAGCCATATAGGACTTTATAGTTCCACTTTGAATTGGGCCTGGAAACAAAGAGGTAGCCAGTGAAGCTGTTTCAACAAAGGACTTCTTTCTCCCTATGACTAGCTCTGGTCAGCATTCTGGCTGTGGTGTTTTGAACCCACTGAAGTTTCTGAATGGTTTCCAAAGGCAGCCCCACGTAAAGTACGTTACAGTAGTCCAAACAGGATGTAGGCAAGGCATGTGTCACCATAGTCAGATCTGATGTCTCAAGGAATGGGTGCAGCTAGCGCACAAGTTTTAGTTGTACAAATGCACTCCTAGCCACTGCTGAGACCTGGGCATCCAGATTCAGAGTTGAGTCCTGGAGCACACCCAAGCTGTGAGTGTGAGATTTCATGGGAGTGTGTCCCCATCCAGCACTGGCAAAGTCCCTATTCTCTGATCTGCCTTACGACTGACCTCTGTCTTTTCTGGATTAAATTTCAATTTGTTTGCCCTCATCCAGTCCATTACTGACAGCACATGTTGGTTCAGTACAGAGACTGCTTCCTTGGAATCAGATAGGAAGCAGAGATAAGAGTTGGGTGTCACCTTCATACTGGTGACACCGCACCCCAAATATCCAGATGACCTCTCCCAGCGGTTTCATGTAGATGTTAAATAACATAGGGGACAAAACAGAACCCTGGGGTATTCCACAGGCCAGTGGGCAAGGAGTCAAACAGGAGTCCCCCAACACCACCTTCTGGTCTGTCCCTCCAGTGCCCACGAATCCCATCCCAGAAAGGCGCCTCGGAAGTATACCATGGTCAATGGTATTGAAAGCTGGGGAAAAGTCTAGCAGGACCAAAAGGGACACCCTCCCCATCCAGCTCCCTTCCATAGATCGTCCACCAAGGTGACCAAAGCTGTCTCTGTCTTATAGCCAGATCTGAAGCCATATTGAAATGGCAGTCGATAATCCAGAAATCTCTGGGAGGCCACCACTCGCTCCAGAACCTTCCCCAAGAATGGAATATTAGAGACTGGCCAATAGTTATCCAGAATGGTGGAATCCAGGGAGGTCTTTTTCAATAATGGCCTCACCTCCTTTAGGCAGGCTAGAAACCTGCCTTGCTGTGGTGAAGCATTCACCACTCCCCTTACCCACTTGGCCAGTCTCCCTCTAGCTGCTTTCAGAAGCCAGGAGGGCAAGGATCCAGTATGCATGTGGTGGCCTTCACTTCTTCAAGGATCCTGTCCACAACCCCAGGCTCCACAAATTGAAACTTATCCAATAATACAAGACAAGCAGGTGCCAAGATTACATCCATTGGAGCTGTGTCAACTACAGCATTCAAGTCAGAGAGAATCTGAGCAATTTTGTCTGCAAAATATCTGGCAAATTCTTCAAAGCAAGCTGTCAAGTGGTGTTTGTTTTCTTCTTAAGGGCCAGAATGAAAAAGGCCCCTAAGCATTCAGAACAACTCTGCTGGACAATACTGTGCAGATGTAATGTTGGCTGAGTAGTATAATTTCTTTGCTGCCACCATTGCCACAGCATAGGCTTTCCAATGAGCTCTAGCCCATGTTCGGTTGGACTCTGAGTCTTCCGCCATCATTGCTCTAGTCCCCTTCCCACTCATTTGATTACCACCAGCTGCCTGGTGAACCAGGGGGCATGTTTGGTTCCATGTCATGGGAGGGGGTGCTTAGGGGCAAAATCATGACCACCACCTTGGCCATTTTCCTATTTCAGAGTTCAGTGAAGATCACGTGGCAAGGCAACAGGAAACTCCCCAAGAGCCATTAAGAATCCATCTGGATCCATGAATCTCCTGGGGTGGACCATCTTAATTGGCCTCCCACCCTTGCAGAGGCTCTGAGTCCCAGTGAGTCTAAACCCTACCAGGTAGTGAT
>CM034714.1:9942742-9961063 GCA_020142125.1 Phrynosoma platyrhinos | reverse complement strand
GCTATATCTGACAAAAATAACAGGCTACAATAAAAGACGAGTAACTTAAAATAACTGTGGAGGTTGTCATCCAGTCCTGTCTAAAGAGGTCTTCCTAAATGGACCTTTCCCTATCCTTTCAATAAAGGCTTTTCTGCTAATGTCAGAAGCTATTTTATTGAGTACGGGAAGGGCTGCCGCTAGTTCTTAACAGGCCAGTGCTCATGCAAGGGACGTCTACAAAACTGCCATGCACCCCTGCTAACTTTACCCCTGTAGTCCCCTGAGCATGCCTGGTCGGGATGACAGTGTGTGGTTACTAGTAGAATGTGTGAACCAGCACATTTTCTGTCATGCCTTACTGCATGCCTACTGAGTTCTAGCATCCAAGAAGACAAGGCAGTGCACTAGTTGCCAGTTTTTTGGGAGCAAGATTATCCTGTGTGGCTGCAGCTGCATTCCACAGCAATGCATAGCTGACTCCACCTGCCACATCTTCGCCCTGGCTGTCTTCGCTGGCTACTGTAGTGGCCCATTTCAGGGGTGAGCAATCGTGGTGGCCACTGGCTGCAGAGGAGATGGAGGTCCCCTCCTCCCATTGGAATGTTGTAACCAAAGAAGTATCAACAGCTGGGACCTCTGTGTCTTCCCTGTGATCATCCCAGCCTCCATGTCAGTGGCTGTACTGAGAGAGGTGCCATGTCATTATGTAGTTGCCCTCCCCATTCCTTCCACAGTGCTTGTGGTCTCCAATAGCTCCTGGGAGTCTTCTGCCAGTGGAGGGTGGATCCTCCACTCCTTTGGCTCTGGGTGCCTGGCTGAATGGGACCTGGATGATTTTGCTGCTGCTGGCCACTTGCTTCGGGCATATGGTGGCATCCCCACGAAGGAAGACGTGAAGCTCCTTGTAAAAGGGTATAGTGGCTGCATTCTGGCCAATGTATGTATTGTGGTTGACAACCCTTTGGCACCTTTGAGGGATTTGCTCTTTGTCTTGCATTGGTGAGCTGTGCGTTGATGGCCCTTGGCCCTCATTGCTTTTGCCACCTTTTTTAATGTCTCAATATTCTAGTGGGATTGCTGGGGTTCTTGCTGCACAACGGCCCCTTCCCATGTGGCTATGAAGTCAGCTATCTCCATAGAAGACCAGGAGACCTCTATCCCTCTTTTCCCCTGACTCATGGATCCTGCTGCCATGTTTACGTGACAGGCACTGAAGGAGCAGCAGGACAACAGTGCACACATGTTCGTTTTGTGGGGAACAATACCGCCAACTACTGGGGGGGGAGAGAAAGTGAAAGTTGAAATCTAAAGTTATATGACCGTTTGAGAACTGGAACATCCATCAGGGAAGACTGCCTGGATATGCCGATTTGGTCTTCCTATATTGCCGCACTGGCACCAGGCTGTTCATATGCCAGTGCCATGAAGCACATTTTTTGCCTTGAGTCAGGCTCTCCCTGCTTCTTTTCACTCCAGTTTTTATCCCCGGAGCGTGAATTCATTTAGCTTCCCACCCGCTTTTGGTCTAAACACCCTGCCTTCAAATATCAATTTCTTTCTTCTTTCTAGCAGTTTGAAAGCATGTAAAAGCCCAAGCATATAACTAGATATCACTTTGGTAAGAAGGTAAGAGCATTCTGTGCAGTCATGCTGGCCACATGATCACAGAGAAGTCTCTGACAATGCTGGCTCTTAAGCTTAGAAACGGAAATGAGCACCGCCTCCTACAGTCAGATACGACTTGACAACCTTGTCAATGGGCAATACTTTATCTTTTACCTTTTGCACTTGTTAAGGAATGTCCTGTTGATACTTTCAAGAATCTTATAATGAATCTAAGGGCCTTTGCAGACTGCCAGAAATAGTGCAAATTGAGTCCACTTTATGGGTTAGGGTTAGTGCTAGGGAATCATGGGAACTGTCTTTTTTCTGAGACATTGAGCCTTCTCTGTCAGAGAGCTCTGGTGCCACAATAAAATACAGTTCCCATGATTCCCTAACCCTAACCCTTAAAGTGGCCTCAATTTGCACTATTTCTAGCAGTCTGCAAAGGCCCTAAATTACTCTTTAGAATAGGAATCAAGATCACTGTTAAACTTGACCATCATTTTTTAATTTTTTTTATTTTCATAAAACATATAATCTCTACACACACCCCTATGTATTTACAGTTACAATTATTTAACAAACATTAACAAACAAACATAAAACAAGACTTCCCTTCCTTTACTATGAATATAAAAAAATTATATACTACTGACTTTCATATATTCTCCTTAATTCTTCTTATTTCCTAATAGATTAGAATACTCACAAATCTATATCATACTATACGTTTCATCCAATTACATCATTTTTCTTTACCTGTTCCACGCTGTATACAAGACCTGGACATTACTAATATTTTTTACCAAGACTGAGCTATATATATGTGTATATCTATATTTCCTTTGTCTTTATTTATTATTTATTTATTCTGCATCTCTATATCGTATATATTTTCCCCTTTTTTTGTTTATTCTTTCAGAGCTATCACACTGTTTTCTCCCCATTTTTGTGTGAGATGTTTCGTGATTGGGGACCATTCTTTTTCATATCTGTTTCTGGTTTGTCCTTTCAGAAGACACATCAATTTGTCCATCTCCATACTATCATATAGTTTAAACAATCATTCCTCTAGAATTGGTGCCTCTTTGCTTTTCCATTTTTTTTTTTTTTTTTTTGCAATTACAGCTCTTGCTGCACATATCAAATAGAATATAATCTTGCCAAATTTCTTTTCATTTTCTTCATCTATCATTCCTAATAAATATGTTGTAGGTTCCATATTCATCCTAATGTTTAATTTTTTTCCTATTTCCATATGTACTTGTATCCAATAATTTTTTGTTCTTTTGCATTCCCACCACATATGCATATAAGAGCCACTGGATTCCAAACAGTTCCAACATTCCCTTTTACCATTTTTGTAGATCTTTGATATTTTCTCTGGCGTTAAATGCCATCTGTCTTGCATTTTATAATAGTTTTCTTTATGTCATAATTCAACGAGTATTTCAATTTCCTTCTCCAATTTTTCTCCCTTTCTTCAAAAAATACTGGTTTGTCCACATCCTGAGCCCAATTTATCATAAATTGTTTAACTGTCTCATCTTCCATTTGGTTTCAATAATATTTTATACAATTTTGAGACTACATGTTATGTGTCATCTGTCCTCAATTTTTCAAATTCTGTTTCTTCCCTCTCAGTTTGTCTTGTTCTTTCATCCATTTTAAATCTTTCTAAAATTTGTCTGTAGAGGAATCAGTTACATTTTAGTTCTTTCACAATCAGTTCGTCCATTGTTTTCATTCTGAATCTTCCTCTTTCCCAAATCAGCAGATCATTATATGTCATCCATTCTCCTTCTTTCATTTTTCCCCTTCTATAAAAAGCCTCATTTACTGATGTCCATTTTGGTACTTTTTGAATAAATATTCTTTGATATTTTTGCCAAACTCTCAATAATGATTTTCTTGCATAATGATTATTGAATTCTCTGTTGGTTTTAACTTTATCATATATTAAATATGCATGCCAGCCAAAGGGAAGATCTGGACCTTCCAATTTTAACAGTCTTTCATCTCCAATCATCACCCATTCCCTTATTCATTCTAAACAACATGCATGATAATATATTTTTAAGTTTGGAATGTTCACGCCTCCTCTTTCATTATTGTCTTGTAAATTTTTCAGTTTTATTCTGGCTTTCTTCTTATTCCAAATAAATGTTGATATATCCTTTCCCCATTCTTTGAAAACTTGGCCATCATTTTTTAAAAAACGTTCTTCTGCTGAAACAATTTAACAAACCATCCAGGTGTGTGTGTGTGTGTGTGTGTGTGTGTGTGTGTTAAACAGTAACTGTATGAAATCTAGAACTAGATTTATTTTTCCCAACAATCACTTTTAGAATATTTAGTCTTGTACAATGTCATCCTATCCATATTTACTTGAATGTAAATCCCATTTTTTGTAGAATTTACTGCAGGTAAATATACAGTTGCCCCTCCCAATTCATGGGGGATCCGTTCCAGACCCACCTACCCCTGCAAAAATGGTAGCTCGCTAATATTTGAGCCCCATTGAAACTAGTGGTGCACACATGGCCACGTAACATGTAGGCACCTGTCCCTCCCTGCAAAGAGCGAGACTGCAGACCTAAAGTCTGCAAATGGGGAGGGACAACTGTAGATCATTTTAGCATCTTATCAAATGATCTGAGGTCCTTGAGGCTACATTCCCATATACACTTATTGGGAGTAAGAACCAGTGAACTAAGTGGAACATTTTTTATTATTTTTATTGTACATGTAGGAAAACAGAAGGTCTTTCTTAAGTGCTAATGTTTTATTTTTCTAAAAAGCTAGGAACAAGAACTTTCATCCACAAAATCAACAACTGACCTTTTTTTTTTTAAATGAACTCTGATTTATAGTGATAGCAAACATGAGGAGTATACACTTAATAATGGAACAACTGGATTCAGTTTGAAACGATAATGATTAAGAAGCCTCAAAACAGTTATAGGGTTATAGGGTTATTGGCTAAACAAAATGCACAAAATCCCTGATGCAAGCTTTCAAAGCTCAACTGGCTTTTTTTATCAGTCAAAGGTTTTTAAAAAATCACACAGGAAAAAATAAAATAAAATGACAATGTTAGTCACAGGCCTGCATTTTCTCTAGCTGTTATTGTTCTATAGGTTTTTGTGGGTTTTTCGGGCTGTGAGGCCATGTTCTAGAATAATGTATTCCTGATGTTTCACCTGCATCTGTGCCCAGTGCTATTCAGCATCTTTATCAATGACTTGGATGATGGAATGGAAGCATGTTTATGAAATCTGCAGATGACACCAAATTAGGAGGGATAGCTAATATACTAGAGAGGATCAAAATTCAAAATGACCTTAATAGACTAGAAAGCTGGGACAAAACTAACAAAATGAATTTCACCAGGGAGAAATGTAACGCTTAGGGTGAAAAAATGAAATGCACAGATATAGGTTGGGGGACACCTGGCTTGATAACAGTACATGTAAAAGGGATCTAGGAGTCCAAGCAAACCACAAGTTAAACATGAATCAACAGTGTGATCCTGCAGCTAAAAAAGCCAATGCAATTCTAGGCTACATCAGTAGAAGTACAATGTCTAGCCCAAGGGAAGTAATAGTACCATTCTATTTTGCTTTGGTCAGACATCATCTGTAATATTGTGTACAGTACTGGGCACCACAATTCGAAAAGGATGTTCACAAGCTGAAGTGTGTTCAGAGAGGGGCAAACAAAACGGTGAAAGGTATGGAAACCATGCCCTATGAGGAGAGACTTAGGGGCTCTGCAGACAGATGGCGCAAAGCGCCGTCTTCAAGCCAGGGAAGGGGACATCCCGAGGACGTCAGCGGAGTGCTTTGCATAAGGCCTAGTATGAAGTCAGAAATGTACCAAAGACACAAAGATTTGGTGGGTGAAGTGGAGGGGGGCAAATGTAACAGTGATTTGTTTTCACAGTATTGCTCTAGTCCTTGTGCGGTATGCATACATTTTCCTTTCATATGCCCTTTCTTGGCAGTTTAATTTTATATTTCTGTAAAAATGATTGGAATGTCCGTCCCTCTCACCTCTAATCCATAAGCTACTGCTTTACTACTCCTGTCCATAGGACTGGGCATTATGGAAAATATTGCTCAAGAATATGAAGAATATTATTTATAACTGAGAAAATAAACACAATGTTTTCCTCACATAAAGTTAAACACACTCTCTAGCCACCTTGAGTCCCTGTACCGGGAGGAAGATGGGATATAAATAAACAGAATACTAATACTAATACTAATAGCCCCAATCACAAATATCCTACTGAATAAATAAAGATTTACATAATGGCTAACTCAGCAATTAATTTAATGGGTCTACTCTAGTTGGCACTAACAATTGGTTTATGTAGCACCGGAGAAAATGTAGGCCTCCAGATGCTGTTTTATTGAAATTCCCAGCAGCCCTAGCCAGCATAGGCAGTTGTGCAGAATGCTGGAATTTACAGTCCAACACCATCTGGAAGGCTTTACAGGGAGAGGAGGTTTCTGGGCAGCCATTTTCCTGAGGGGGTGGGGCTTCTGTGAGTCACTGGGGTGGGGCTAGCAGCCTAGACTTTATACTTCCTGCCAGAGGCATACAACTACCGGTAATATTGTGCAAAAATTTACAGTAAAGGGAGACTTAGAGCAGAAAGTGAGCTGGGGGCTCTGTTTCAGGACTTCTTTATTTTTAACTGATTTATTTCTTTAAGGGGCTCGTGATGGGCTTTTTCTTAAAGGAAGTGAGTCAGAGATTTGCCTCGGGGAGGACCTGGTAGCCAGTAGCTCTCTATATAGCGATAGACCCAGTCTCTTGAGCTCAGTGACAGAGCTTGGGGAACAAGCCAGGCCAACAGGGAGCTTTTACTTGGGTGTTTAACAGGCAGTTTTTGAGAGGGAAGCTCACAGTCCTGTTTCAGTGCCTCCTGAAGACCTCTGAGAATGGACAGTGAGGGAGCTGCTGTAGTCACCTACAACAGCTGTGGCATGTTTGTGCTCTTGCCTATGAATGTGGGTAACTTCACCTGCATCAAGTGCAAATTGGTAGCCCTGTTGGAAGAGAAGGTCCAGAAGCTGGAGGCCCAGGTATCTACACTTCAGCATCTTAGAGAGCAAGAGGTTTTCCTAGATAGAACAGACTGGATGGTCTTGGAAGGGGAACACAAAGAGGAAGTTGCTGGAGAGGAGGTAGCTTCACATACACAGGAGGTAGAGAGCTGGAGGAATGTCACACACAGAAGTAGGGAAAGCAGGAATCGTTCTGGGAGCTTGCAGCTACAGAATCGATTTGAAGCTCTCTCCCTTATCAGGGATGATGAAGAAGAACAGCAGGGACAGTCCTCAGGGAAAGTGTAGGAGATCTTGATAGAATCAGCATAGGGAATGGCTGCTGCTCAGCCTCAGAGGAGGCATGTAGTGGTTATGGGGGAATTCATGCTGAGGGGTACAGAATCAGTAATTTGTGGGCCTAACAAGATGTCTCAGGAGGTGTGTTGTCTCCCTAGGGCAGAGATCTTTGATATAACAGTGAGGCTGACAAGAATTGTCAAGCCTACTGACCTTTACCCCTTTCTTCTGGCTCATGTGGGAACCAATGATACTACAAAGCACAGCCTTCAGAATAATCATAAGGAATTACGAGGCTCTAGGTAGGAAACTGAAAGAGCTGGATGCACAGGTTGTCATCTCATCTCTTCTCCCAGTTGAAGGGCATGGTCCAGGAAGGGGAGAGGAAAATAGTGGATGTAAACAACTGGCTCTGCAGATTGTGCCATCAAGAATGATTTGGATTCTTGGATCATGGGCTGAGGTTCAATGAGGGGGGACTTTAGGCAAGGGATGGTTTGCACCTCACACCAGATGGCAGAAATGATTTTGCCATGAGTCTGAAAAATTTGATTCTGAGGGCTTTACACTGAGTTATGTGGGGGAGGGAGAATATTTTGGAAGGCAGGAGTTCATCAAGTGCTGGAGATAATAGTAAAACAAAACAGTGAAAGGTATGAAAAGGTAGCCCTGTTTAAATATTTGAAGGGATGTCATATTGAGGAGGAAGCTAGCTTGTTTTCTGCTGCTCCAGAAAACAGGACCTGGAACAATGGATGCAAGCTAGCTCAACATTAGGAGGAAATTCTTGACAGTAAGAGCTTTTGACAGTGGAACACACTCCTTCAGAGATTGTGTGGACTCTCCTTCTTTGGAAGTCTTTAAACAGAGGCTGGATGGCCATCTGGCGGAGGTGCTTTGATTTTGAGTTCCTGCATGGCCCTTGTGGTCCCTTCCAACTCTGATTCTATGATTTTTCTAAATTCCATCCCTCTCACACCTTGGAACCAAACTGTACTCATGCACCTGCTGAATTCCATCTCTCCCATTATTTGTTTACTGTACATACTAGAAATTTGTACTGTTTCTTCAGTGATGAAATTCAAGGTGGGACCCTTCAGGGGTTGTAGATGGTCTCCCATCAAGACAGTGACCCAACCCATGCTTAGCCTCAGCAGTGAAGTTGGTGAATTAGGTGCTCCCAAGGCAAGGTGTGTGTGTGTGGGGCGCTCCTTTCCCATTATACACATCAGTCTGGAGAAGGAAGACAGAGGAGGTGGCTTGGTGACTGAGCAAGTCTGTTATCCCTAGTACCACTGAGCACAGGGATGACTCCTCCAGCTCCTCTATTGGCTGGGCTATTCCTCCAACTATTTGCATGTGCTGCTGACACTATGGTTATAGGAAAACATCCTGGACCAGTTTGCTCCTAAAGCCAAGCTGGCCCCCTCTCCTTGTTTCTCCCTTCCTTTTAACTCATCCTCCTGGACAGCTCTTCCAAGGTAGCCTGCTACAGCCATACACTTTCCCACCTGCTAGGGTGAGTTAGACTTCTTTCTTCTTTTTGCATTGCTGGCTTTACTGGTACCTCCTGATTGACACAGGTGGTTTTCTTATCCCTTCAAATTCCCTTGGGTGCATCAGCAAGTGTTACTCTGGTGAGTCCCTCTAGCTTCTTAAAGTAACATAGTGGCACTTTTTCACAATCTCTGGTCCCTTGTTTTCACTTCATCACCTGAAGTGATCCCATTAATACTATCCCCTAGAGGGAAAATCTTGAGCAGCTCATAATTAAACAAGCCTCACTGAAAAACAACATGATCCTATAATGCAGGGGTGGGTATAATGCAGCCTTCTAAAAGTTGATACATTGCAACTCCATCACTATTTGGCTGTGCTGGCTATAGGTGCTGAAAGTTGTAGTCCAACAACCTTTAGAGGACTCCATGATTCCCATCCTGATATAATCCTTGTTCATAAGTAAGTCCCACTATTTGCAGTTGGGCTTATTCTTGGGTAAATATGTATACATTTGAAGACAGTCAGATTTCTATATGCTTCAACTGTTCACATAAAATGACTCCCCGAACATAAATGTCTTTATATTCCATAAAAGAAAAAGGAACTCCTCCCCAACAGCAGACTCAGAAGTGTATATACCTGCTGCCAAGCTCAGTGTTGTATTTAATTTAATCTGCACTGTTGGAAAGGCAAGATGGGCTGATTTGTCTACATGGCCAAAGAAAATAAATTATTCATTTATTAATCATTCTGCACGAAATCCATTTCCAAAACAGTTTTGCTACAAGTTCATAAGCTGCTTGAAAAACTCAGAGACTGATGAACAGTCAAAGGATCCGGCAGATGCTAAACCATAAACTCAAAGTCTGATTTAAATATTTTTATTGGGCCTATTTTAGAACAGAATATATAATTGGATCAAATACTAAGACAATAATTTTTATTTAAATTTAAGGCTTATTAAAGATAAGGGAGGGAGGGTGGGTGACAGACAGACAGACTTACCCAGAATTTAAGTAGTAAGTAGTACAGTGTTTGGTAGAAAACAATAAATGAGGAAGAAGGACAAACTGCATTTGTCCATCTGTCTTCTTTCTCTCCCTCCCTCCTTATATTAATAAACATGAATTATGCTTGAGCAGCTGAAATGAACAAATACTTGGACTTCCACTATTAATGACCATTTTTTCTAGTTTAACAGAAAATGGGAGCAGTAGATTTTGAAAAAGTTTTAATTAGACGTACAAGACTAACAATTCTTTGAATGAGAACTTTGAGCACATAATGACCTGTAGAACAGAAAATGTTTGTCAGAGTCTTAGGGCCTTCACAGACTGCCAGAAATAATGGAAATTGAGGCCACTTTAACTGCCCTGACTCAGTGCTAGGGAATCATGGGAATTGTATTTTTTTTCCTGGGACATTGGGCCTTCTCTGTCAGAGAGCTCTGGTGCCACAATAAACTACAGTTCCCATGATTCCCTAGCACTGAGTCAGGGCAGTTAAAGTGGACTCAATTTGCACTATTTCTGGCAGTCTGTAAAGGCCTTTAGGTCACAAAATGATCTGTAGGCACCTTGGCAAATTGTGTCAGTCAGTGGTTCTTAACCTGTGGTCCTTCGACCCCCAGAGGGCCACTATATCCTCACAGGAGGTCTGTGAAGGCTTGAAGTCCACTCAGCCCACCTCCTCAGAAAGTACAGATTATCAGATGTGTTGGCACTCCCATGTCTTTATCCCATAGCCTTTCAAGATCTATGCAGTCAAAGGCTTTGCTGTAGTCTATAAAGCGCATGCTGATTTTCTTCTGAAATTCCTTGGTGTGTTCCATTATCCATCGTATGTTTGCAGTGCGTTCCCTAGTGCATCTTCCTTTCCTGACTCTCGCTTGGACCTCTGGGATTTCTCTTTCCACATATGGTTGGAATTTATGGTCCAAAACACACTGCAGAAATAATCAAGTTTAAGATTGCTTCAAGTGCCCTGCGTAGGGAATTCTGGGAACTGTACTTCTGTGAAACATTTAGCCTCCTCTGTCAGAGAGCTCTGGTGTTACAATAAACTACAGTTACCAGGATTCCCTAGCACTGAGACAGGCCAGTTAAAGTGGTCTCAAACTGGATTATTTCTGCTGAATATTTTGGACCTATGTTGCAGAATTTTGAGCATAATTTTGCTTGTGTGGGAGAAAGGATGAATTATTTTAAAGGGACTGATCATTTGGTAACATATTCCTGACCCAAATATTTAATTTGTTTTAACTCATTCTTTTAATTTAATTTTACATAACCTATCTGTACCTTTTAGCAAATTTTATGTTCCTTAAAACAATATAAGGAATATAAATTTTGCCAAAAGGTACAAAATAGATTACATAAAATTAGATTAAAAGAATGAGTTAAAATAAATTAATTATTTGGGTCAGGAGTATGTTACCGAATGATCATCCCTGTTTTTAAATAATTCATTATTTCTAATTTTGACAACTGAAGACAAAAATTTGGCTACTGATTAATAATAATAATAATAATAATAATAATAATAATAATAATAATAATAATAATAATAATAATATTTATTTATACCCCAACCCTCTGTTAAAACAATTGGGGCAGCTTACAACAATTAAAATTACAGCGAATACAAACCAAACCCCAGAACCCTCCCCTCCCCCCCATTAAAAATGTATTAAACTACACATATTAAAATTTAACATAAAATCTCAAGAATTTTTTTAAATAATTAAAACAATTAAACAGGCAAATACAAGCCGCAAGGAAGCAAGAGCAAAAAGAGGTAAAGAGATACTGCTCCTGAGGCCAGAATCTAATTAAGAAGCTAATCAGGAAAGGCCTGCCAGTGTACATACATTTGTCTTGCAGTAATAGTTTGATGTAAAATATTTCAAAACGACCTAGCATACAGCAAAATAAGGGGGAGATCAGCTGGTTATGCCACTGGTTGTAAAAGACTTATGAAGATGTATGGTTTCAGCTGCTTGCGGTCCACAAGGGCAAAGTCTAGAAGAGGAAGGTAATCTGGTTATCTATCATAAAGTAGATTTGAGGAAAATACATTGCACCTCACCTTGGTAAACAGGATGCAATACTTGGGTACCATTAAATTTTAAGGTATGAAGACTGACAGAAGGGTCCTACATAATGGGTATTTAGAGTGATGGAAGAACAAGATGTGATGCGTTAGACCTGAGCTTGCAAAAATAAAAGTCCCAGAGTCCTTGGGCCTTTGCAGACTGCCAGAAATAGTGCAAATTGAGTCCACTTTAAGGGTTAGGGTTAGTGCTAGGGAATCATGGGAATTGTTTTTTCCCCCCTGAGACATTAAGCCTTCTCTGTCAGAGAGCTCTGGTGCCACAATAAAATACAGTTCCCATGATTCCCTAACCCTAACCCTTAAAGTGGACTCAATTTGCACTATTTCTAGCAGTCTGCAAAGGCCCTCAATGATTTTGGTTAGAAGCAAGAAGGCAGAAAGTCCAATGGTGGTTGCTTTTTGAGCAACATACTTAGAATGTGTTCCATGCATTGGACAGGCATTTTTAAAAAATAAACCTCCCATGGTCTTCCAAGTAGCAGCAGGGGTGACACTACTGGGATGTGGGGTATGTGTGCCACACATGACAGCCTAAGGGTGGGCTTCACTGCTCCCCAAACATCTGTCTTTTGGCAGAAATGGGCTGTGGCTTTTGCCTGTGTGCCTTTAAAACTTAAAGAGATAGTGTGAGTGGGGCAAGGCTGATTGGGAAGAGAAAGGAGAGGCCCTAGATGTTTTTAAAATATTGAATTTTCAATGTAAAAAATTTATTTTATTCTTTTAAAATTTTTCTTTAAAAGATCAGAACTTACCACATTTTCGTTTTAACCACATGAAACAATGTGCCTGTAAATATGAATTCGTAGGCTTTCATGGCCGGCATCCATAGTTTTTTGTGGGTTTTCCGGGCTGTGTGGCCATGTTCTAGAAGAGTTTCTGACGTTTCACCAGCATCTGTGGCTGGCATCTTCAGAGTTGAAGATGCCAGCCACAGATCCTGGCGAAACGTCAGAAAGAAACTCTTCTAGAACATGGCCACACAGCCCGGAAAACCCACAAAAAACTATGCCTGTAAATACATTGAGGCTGTGCACATGATATTGTAATTTACAGATATAATTTTCATTTTGTTAGTTGTTTATGTCACAACTATTGCTATTACATTCAGTGATATATGGGAATTATGATTTATGAGTAACATTAGTACAAAAAAAAAACTTAGTAAGGACTCTGTATGGTGTGGTATGGCAGAGATCAAGGGGGGGTGATGCCATGGGGTACCGCACTGGTGACCCCACTGAGTTGCAGAACAAAGCAAATGGAACAACACAATCCTATACACATCTACTGAAAAAGTTCCATTAAGGGCCTTATTCCTAGGAAAATGTGTACATAATTTCACCTAATATATTAACTCCTGAACAAGGTGGTTTTCATTCATGCAGTGTCAGAGATAATCTTTGTCAGAAAGTAACCCTCTTTGTGTGTTTGCATGCGAACATGTGTGCACGCATGTGTTCCTGTGTGCTTCCCACTGAGGTTTGGACTGGCTTGTTTAGTGGTGAAAAGTGTCACATGGTTTAATACTTATTTTAGGTTAAAACAAACAATTCTACATGGGTCTGCCCTTAAAACAAATGTTCAGAAACTTCAGCTGGTGAAAATCTGCAAAGGGTTTTCCTCCTCTTACATGGATCTGCTTTATCCTGATAATTTCAGAAGCTTTGTTACATGTATCACAACCAAAAGCTGTTCAGTTGGTGGGCGGTAAACAGATGCTAAAATACTACATTATGTGTGCAGAGTATAATGTTCCACATGTGCAGCTCCACACCTCAAGCCCCTAGCAACTATCAAGATGGGCATGTGTGCAATGGTCATTCATTCATGGGGTGGAGAGGGGGTGACAGGTGACCAAGAAGCTGTCAGTCTTAGCTGTGAAGGGAAGAAAAATGAAGATGCTCTCCAGGCAGGGGGGTGACATTAGTTCTCTTCCCCTCAGCTGCCGCTGCAGTCAAGGTGGGCCATTTCTTATTCACCCGAGTCACCTCTTTGCCACCCAGCCCGTGAATGTCCCCCTACCCCAGGGATTGATAGCTTAGTCGGGTGGAAGGTTTTGGACCATGCAAAAGGAGTTTGTGAATAGCTCCTTGTATACTACCTAAAAGAACACATATGTTGTTGTTGTAGTTGTGTGCCTTAAAGTTGTCTCCAACCTATGGCAAACCTAAGGCGACCCTATTGTAGGGTTTTACTGGCAAGTGTCTTCTGAGGTGCTTTGCCCTTGCCATCCTCTGGAGCTGAGAGAATGTTGACTTGCCCATGGTCACCTAGCTGGCCAAGCTGGGATTCAAACCCTGGTCTCTAGAGTCCTTGTCCAATGCTCAAACTACTACACCACGCTAGCTCTCACATACATAGGTACCCAACCTCAAGTTACACACATTTATGCCAACATCAAGATTCCAGCCAGGGTCTTTTAATGCAGTGCTTCTCAGGCTTTCTGATGTGGAGGGCCAGATTTTTTTTTTCTTTCAATGTGCCAGGGACCAGCAGTCAATGGTTCAAGGGCTGGCACCGGTCCAGGGATCACCACTGCTTTAAAGGTTTGTAACATCTGACTGAAAGTTTTAAAAACCTCTTTGATTTAAGGCCTTCCCTTTAGTGTTTGTTATCAGCAAGTGTCTGTCTTGTTAGGTTTTGTTCTGTTGTGGAATGCCTTTGGGAGTTTAAAAGAAAAAACACACACCCAGCAATGACATCATAACAATCCCATCCTGGCAGGAATGGCAACCAGTATTCTCAGGCATCATCACCTGTATTTAACCTCACATTAAACCACAAGAGGGTGTCCACTTGGCAGCAAGACCTCCTGATACAATTTCAAGGAGCAGCAGGGCAGAGTGGTGGGAGGGAAAGAGAAGGCAGCCTTCCAAGAAAGAAAAGAAGCCACATGAGGTCTGGAAGCTGCATTTGAAATGAGGTTATTCTAACAGTAGGAAAATCTCCTTCAGAAAAAAAAAAGTGTGTGGGGGGGAATCCCTTCTGATGCTTTAGCAGAAGCTGATTTTAAAATAAGTTATTTGCATAAGAATTAAGTCAAGGAGGAATAGGTCTGGTTTAGCATATTAACAACTTCGCTTTCTGGAGAGGCAGCCACTTTTCAATAAACAGCAGCAGCAGCAGAGTTTAAGTGACTTGTTTTAACAGCCTGTTAAGTAGTCTTGACAAGGAGGATCCTGCATCTAAAGATGTGCTTAAACACTTCACTAAGCTTGGGGCTGCAGGTCTCAGGGAAAAAGAGCTTTACACTCCAAAGAGCAGCACTTTGCAAATCCAAAGGCTTGCTAATCCCTGAACATCAACAAACGTGAAAGGAGCTCAGTCTATGGGAGATTAGATTCTTGATTATATTTCAGTCTCCATCAGCATTTCAGAATTATAGCAAGGATACTCCAAGTGCAATAGACTGGTTTGGATGTGAGGGCAAACTGGAGAATGTGCACAATTATATTATTGTATGTCTGCTCTATTTCAGAGGTTCCATAATTGTGGTCAAACAGCTCTATATAGGCGAGCCACCATGGCATAGTGGTTTGAGTGCTGGACTATGACTCTGGAGACCAGGGTTCAAATTCCCACTCGGCCATGGAAACCCATTGGGTGACCTTGAGCAAATCACATTCTCTCAGCCTCAGAGGGATGCAAAAGCAAACCCCCTCTAAACAAAACTTGCCAAGAAAACCCGATGATAGGTTCACTTATAGAATCATAGAATCATAGAGTTGAAAGAGACCACAAGGGCCATCCAGTCCACTTTGTTGTTGTTGTTGTTGTTGTTGTGTGCTTTCAAGTTGTTTCTGACCTATGGAAACCCCAAGGAGGACCTATCATGGGGTTTTCTTGGCAAGTTTCTTCAGAACCACTGCCATCCTCTGAGGCTGAGAGAATGTGACTTACCCAGGGTCATCCAGTGGGTTTCATGGTTGAGTGGAGATTTGAACCCTGTTTTCCAGAGTCATAGTCCAATGCTCAAACCACTACACCACACTGGCTCTGTAAATGATTTGAAGGTGCAGCACAACAACAACAAGATGTAGTACCTTACATTTCTCTCAGGTGAAATTCATTTTGGCCCAGCTTTCCAAACCTGTCAAGGTCGTTTTGAATTCTGATCCTGTCGTCCGGGCACCACCACCATCATCACCACCACCTAATTCATGTCATCTGCACATTTGATAAACATGCCTTCTATTCCATCATCTAAATCATTTATAAAGATATTAAATAACATCCGGCCCAGGACAGAACCCTGAGACGCCACACCAATCACTTCTCTCCAGAATGAGGAACAATCATTCGTAAGCACTCTCTGGGTATAGTCTGTTAACCAATTACAGATGCACCTAACATCAAAACTGTTGAGCCTTGCTTAAGTAAATATTTACTGTATCAACAGCACTCCCCTGATCTGCCAAACTTGTAACCCTGTTTTTAAAAAGAATAAGATTAGTTTTGCATGATTTGCTTTTGATAATCCCATTTTGAATTCTGATCCTGTCATCTGGGATATTCACTATCCCCTTTATTTGATGTCATCTGCAGATTTTATAAGCATATGTCCTATTCCATCATCTTTCTTGAGGGCTATGCAGATGGGCAGCTCTGGGCCGCCCCTGCTAGCCATGGATTGGGGCTGCAGCAACCGCACGCCATGGCCCCGATCCTCCCTTTTGTCGCCCCTGAAAGAGTGGCAGAATGCTGCTCCTTTCAGAGGCAGCAAAAGGGCACCCTAAGAGCTGGCGCAGCGCATCAGGACACTGCACCGGAAGGATGTCCTGATGCCACGCGCCGTGCGTAACGGCGTGCAGCATCAGGACATCACTGGGCTGGGGTTGGGGCAGCCAGTGTGCGGCTGTCCCTCCCCATCTCTGCCTCCAGGCTGGCCCTTTGGGCCAGGCTGCAGAGGCCCTAAATCATTTATAAAGATGTTAAATAATACCAGGCCAAAGACAGCACCTTGAAACACCTCACTTGCCACTCCTCTCCATGATGAGCACTCTGGGTTTGGTTGGTCAACCAACTGCACTGTCTAGTCCACAGTTTGCCAGCCTGCCTACAAGAATATAATGGGGGACCTTGTCAAAAGCCTTACTGCTGGCTCTTAATAATCACAGTATTCCTTTCTAAGTGTGCACAGACTGCCTGCTGAATGTTCCGCTCTAGAACCTTTCCCAGTATCAGTATCAAACTGACTGGTCAGTAGTTGCTTCAGTCTTCCTTTTTGAAAATGAGGACACCCTTTGCTCCCTTCCAATCTGCTGGGATGTCTCCTGTACTCCCAAGACTTCTCAAGCCACTCGGAAATTGCAAGTTGCTTTACTGCTCTTGGACGCAGCTCAGCTGACTCTGATGACCTGAATTCATTTAAAGCAACTAGGTATTTCTTTACTACCACTTCATCTGTTCTGGGATGTGAAGGGAAGAGCTAAGCAAGCCCAGTTGGAGCCAGCCAGGTAGGGTGGAAGAAAGGATACAAAACTGCAGGGTTGTCTCCAACAGATGTCAGAAAGGAAATGATGGTCTAGAGAAAGGGAAAGGATTGCAGAGATAGGGGAAGGACGAAAGATGACACAAAGACAAGACAAGTCAGCATGGTGAAGAACTGGATAGGGTTTGGGGTAGGTGTGAATGATTACATAGTGCAGGGGTTAATGTCTGATCTAAGTATGTATTATTAGAACTCTACTTGCTTATTATTTTCCTACAACTATGTCTGACTATTTGTATTACATTTGATAGAGTTTGGTCAAGTTTAACACAGTGGACCCATAGAACAACACAGCCACTGGTCTACATAGGGATCACCTTGAGACCTAAGTAACCAATTAAAAGGTATTTTGAGGGGAAAGGGAGCAAGGTGAGTGGTAGGAGCCCAAGGGTTTGGAACTGCAGGGCCAGCCTGACCAGGGGATCCATCACAGAAGACAATAAACAAGTCAGTCTTCTCTCTCTTTCATTAACATATCATCATTTTCTCTATACAGTGGCCCTACCATTTCCTTGTTCTTCCTCCTGTTCCAAACACATAGAACATAGGCCCGAAACACACAGGCCAAATAAGGTGGCTTCCAGACACTTTGGGGGCATGGCGTTTACGTGACGCATGCCCCTAAGGTGGCTGGAAGCCACTCTGAGGCCGTGCCAAGCAGGGAAAAACTGGACCTTTAAGGAGTGGAGATAATTCAGTCTTGCCAGCGGCTGGCCTGCAGTTGTGGCCCATTTCAAGAGTGGGCCATGCAGTCACCACAGTCCCAGCCTGAGTATGGCCATAATGGCTGCAGGCCACTCCTTTGGAGCCGTGTGCTTCGGCTGATAAAGAGGTTATTGTTTTTAACCTCTCTAGCAAGCCTGAACTTGTTTTGAGCATTAGCTTTTCTGACTTTCCCTTTACAAGTACTGATGCTTTGTTTGCATTTCCTTTTGGTAGTTTCCCCCTTCTTCCATTCCTTATACATACCTATTTTAAATCTCAATTTGTCTGAAAGTTTTTTCTACATCCATCTTCCACTTTTCTTCCTCACTGGAATTGTCTGCAACTATGCCTTCAGTATCCTCCCTTTAAGAAACACCCCTGCATCATGAACTCTCTTTTCTCTGAAAATTTCTGATCATGGGATCCCACCCAGTATTTCCCTAAGCCTATTGATCATCTTTCTTGAGGTCCAGTGTGTGTGTCTGTTAAAGTTTAGCTTTTCTATGTTTGTAAATCCCAAGAGAACATGGGTCACTCCCACCCATGGATCCTACTATCCCCCCCCCC
>CM034714.1:9877748-9888305 GCA_020142125.1 Phrynosoma platyrhinos | reverse complement strand
CTTAAAAGCAGCAAGTGTAGTAATCAGACGGATCTCATCCAGCAGGCCATTCCATAGTCTGGGGGTCAGTGGCAGAAAAGGCCCTCTGGGAGGTCTGAGACAGCCTGGTCTTTATTGGCTGTAACAAATTCCTCCCAGAGGACCGCAGGGCACGGGAGGGATCATATGGGAAGAGGCAGTCCCTAAGATAAGATGGACCTAAGCCATGTAGGGCTTTAAAGGTCAAAACCAACACCTTGTACTGCGCCCGGAAACTAATCGGCAGCCAGTGGAGGGATTTGAGCACTGGTGTTATGTGCTCCCTCCTTGATGTTCCAGTAATTAGCCTGATTCCTTTAGGCATGATGGACCATACCATTATGCATTCATCCAGTTCTCCTCTGGCTGCTTTAATGAGGGATACTGGAGATTGGTTGGTCAAATATATCAATTATGGTGAGGTTCAGGGAGGGGTTTTACCAGTAAAGCCTTATCACAGCCTCTTTTAGGCAGGATAGAATCCTACCTTGTTCCATTGAGGTATTTGCCACTGCCATTACCTGCTCAATCAGTTCCCCTCTGGCTGTTTTAATGAGCCAGGAAGGGCAAGGATCCAACACACATGGGGTTGTTCTCACCTCTCCAAGGATCCTGAGCACACCCTGAAGCTGTGCAAATTAAAAGTATCCATTGAATCAGTAATAATTAATCTATATTAACCCTAGACAAACAGAGATCTGTATTATTTGTAAAATGTCGTGAGTAAGCAGTACCTTTTGAAAAAGAAATACATCATGAGTAACCTGTCTGTAACTTTTCCATTGGGGAAAAAACTGAATAGAAAAATACCCAAGAAGCAAAAAATTAAAAAAATTAAAAATACAAAAAACAACCCTCTAATTACACTCCTAAATTAATATTGATCACATTTTTCACATTATGCACTTGTTACTCTAAAAAACATGTTACTTCATTACTTGTAATATATAGCTTGCAAGTGCATACTCTCTCCCTGTAGTTATGATTTCCTCTTGATGTAAAGTTGTATTATTATTATTATTATTATTATTATTATTATTATTATTATTATCAGCAGCATTTGCATAATACATAGAACATAATATATTTCTGTTGATTCAAATGACTCACTAAAATTACTGCTTCAGTTGAAGAGGGGTAAAGCTCTATTTCAGAGGAAGAAACTGGTAAAACTACCTCCAAGTACTCCTTGCCTAAGAAAATCCTATGAAATTCATGAGCTTGCTATAAATTGACAGGCAACTTGAAGGCACACACAAGCTCTAAGTCTCTCTCCACTTTAAGCTAGAATTGATCAGAACTTTCCTCTTCAGGGGAACCCAGCACGTTTCCTAACAGATAAAATCATCTCTTACACAGCTGTCATTAGACAAAAAGTGGAGTAGGGGAAATAAAAATGCTCCTTTTTCACATTGCTGCGCATTCTTCCCACTAGTGCTGTTCCATTTTACCATTTCCTCAAAGCTAAATGATAGGAAGGAGAAAATGTACCTATGTCTGTATTGATGATTTCTGAGCTGTAGGGAAGCTTTCAGGGAGAATGTGGCGAGATGGGGAATTTGTTAAATTCAGTCTTTTTTTGAGAGGCTTTTAATGAGCTTCCAAATTCCATGGCCTATTATTGCTGTTGTTACTTTATTTTAATCTATGTTTTAATACAACTTGAGTCCTTTTGTAAGGAGGAAGGTAGGATATAAGGGTTTAGGGGGGTTAGGTCTAATCAGCACTGCAGAAATAATATTTAGTCTTCTCAGTCAAACAGTTCTGGTGCCACAACAAACTACAAATCCCAGGATTCCATAGCACTGATCATGACAGTTAAACAGTATCAGACTGCATTAATTTTGCAGTGCAGATTATGCCTTAGTTTATCACTTTATGTTGCAGCTTTATGGAGCTACACAATACTGCTGGATACTTCATCTCTGTATAAATGCTGCTTTATGCCAAAGGTTAAATATCACAGGTTAAATGCTTTGTAATTGTTTTACAGTATCCCTTGCTAGGTTGCATTTTTTTAAAAAAAATCTGGATGTGGTTTATATTTAATGTACTGTATTTAATGTATATTAAAATGCATTTATAAATGGCAGTAATTACCATCATCATCACATAATGACTTCTGCGGTCAGATTTCTATACAAAAACTAACATCTACTATCATCTAATTATCTGCAAGCAAAATTATATTCAAAATTCTGCAATATAGACTCCAACCATACATAGAGAAATTCCAGAGGTCCAAGCATTGTTCAGGAAAGGAAGAGGTACTAGGGATCACATTGCTAACATACGATGGCTAATGGGAGTGCACCAGGGAATTCCAAAAGAAAATCAGCATGTACTTTATAGACTATAGCAAAGCCTTTGACTGCATAGATCATGAAAGGCTATGCAATACCCTTAAAGACATGGGAATGCCAACACATCTGATAGTCCTGATGAAAAATCTGTACTTAAGACAAGAGGCCACTGTAAGAATAGAATATGGAGAAACAACAGCCTTCAGAATATCAGAAGGGATTATAAGGCTTTGAGTGGGAATCTGAAAGAGTTGATGCACAGGTCCTCATCTCATCTCATCTCCCTGCTGAAGGGCATCGTCCTGGAAGGGAGAGGAAAATAGCGGATGTGAACAACTGACTCTGCAGAGTGCCACCGAGAATGATTTGGATTCTTGGATCATCGGCTGAGGTTCCATGAGGGAGGACTTCTGGCAAGGGATGGGTTGCACCTCACTCCAGATGGCAGAAACATTTTTGCCAATAGTCTGAAAAATTTGATCAGGAAGGCTTTAAATTGAGTTATGTGGGAGAGGGAGACAGTATTTTGGAAGGCAGGAGTACATCAAGGGCTGGAGATATTGGTTAAAGTGTTATAGAGGGAACAGGACAAATAGTGCAAGGACCCAACAGTAGGAGGGAAAAATATTTTACACGGGCAGCTAGGGGGGAGGACCCATGGCCTTAGATGTCTCAACACTAATTCACAGACCATGGGAAATAAATAAGATGAACGTGAACTCCTAGCACAACAAAGCAAATAAGATATAATACCTTCTACCTTCTAATACTACCATCTCAGGTGTGTTTGGTGAGAACAAGAGAAAGGGCCTCCTTAGTGGCTGTTCCCAAGCTCTGGAACTCCCTCCCTATGGAGGCAAAGATGGCTCCATCCCTGCTGTCCTTCTGGCGATATGTAAAGACGTTTTTATGTCACCAGGCCTTCACATGACATAGATGCTGTTTTGTTTTTGTTTTAAAGAATTTTAAACTGTAAAATTTTAATAATGTAATGTTTTTAATTGTTTATCTGTTTTTAAAACTTTGTATTTTTAATGTTTTCTACTGTTTTAACTTGGACTTTTTTAGATTTGTTAGCCGCCTTGAGTCCTTGTGTTGGGAGGAAGGCGGGATATAAATAAACATAACAATAATAATAATAATAGGCATCAGTGAAACCTAGTGCAATGAGTCGCATGACTGGAATGTAGTGTACTGCAAGAAAATCAACACCAAGTTTTATAGGACCTTAAAATCAACAAGCTTTATTTGTCATAACCTCTTGTGAACTCAACCCCATGGAGCAGAGGACACAATAGGGGAAATGCAGCTCAGAATCAGTAAAGAGGTAGTAAAGGAATACCTGGGTGATCAAAATGAATTTAAGTCTCCAGGAGCAGATGAAGGGTATTAAGGGTATTAAAAGAACTGGCTAGTGTAATCTCAGAGCCATTGAGATCTTTGAGAACTCCACGAGAACAGAAGTAGTCCCAGCAGACTGGAGAAGGACAAATGCCCCCATCTTCAAAAAGGGAAAAAAGAGGAGCCCAACAATTACTGCCCAGTTAGCAGGAAAGATTCTATAGCAGCTCATTAAACAGAGAGTCTGTGAACATTTAGAAGGCAATGCCATACTCACTAAAAGTCAACATGGGTTTCAGAGAAACAGATCATGCCAGACTGAACTGATCTCTCTCTCTCTTTGATAAAAATTACAAGCTTGGTAAATGAAGGGAATCCTGTGGATATAGCATATCTTGATTTCAATAAGGCTTTTGACAAGGTTCCCCATGACATTCTTGCAGACAACCTAGTAAAATGTGGGCTAGACAATGTAACTGTTAAATGGATTTGTAATTGGTTGACCGGCTGAATGCTAAGGGTGCTCAGCAATGGCTCCTCTTCATCTTGGAGAGGAGTAACCAGTGGGGTGCCACAAGAGTCTGTCCTGGGCACAATGCTATTCAACATCTTTATCTATGACTTGGGTAAAAGAACAGAGGGCATGCTTATAAAATATGCAGATGACAGCAAATTAGGAGAATTAGGAGAAATTTGGAGCTACTCAGCTAATACCCCAGAAGACAGGATCAAAATTCAAAATGACCTTAATAGATTAGAAAGCTGGGCCAAAGCTAATAAAATGAATTTTAACAGGGAGAAGTGTAAGGTACTGTACATAGGACGAAAAAAATGATATGCATAGATATAGGATGGGGGACACCTGCCTTAACAACAGTTCATGTGCAAGGGATCTAGGAGTCCTAGTAGATCACAAGTTGAACGTGAGTCAACAGTGTGATGCGGCAGCTAAAAAAGCCAGTGTGATTCTAGGCTGCATCAATAGAAATATAGTGTCTAGATTAAGGAAAGTAAGAGAGGTTAAAAAGAAAAGGACTGGATGGCCTTTGTGGTCTCTTCTAACTCTATGATGCTAATTGGCAAAGGGGTCAGACAAGGATGCATCTTATTACCCTACCTGTTTAACTTATATGCAGAACATATTGTAAGAAAAGCAGTCTTGGACATCAAAGAAGAAGGAGTAAAAATAGGAAGCAGGAATATCAACAATCTAAGATATGCAGACAAAACCATAATACTAGCAGACCTGGAACAACTACTAAAGAAGATCAAGAAAAAAGTGCAAAGGTTATCTCACTGTTGAGCATAAAGAAAACAAAAATAATGACCACAGAGGACCTACAGAAATTCAAATTAGACAATGAGGAAATAGAAATATTAAAGGGTTCTCAAATCTGGGATCAAACACTGATAGCAACAGGGATTGCAGCCAGGAAATCAGAAGAAGTTTAAGAATGGGGAGAGCAGCTATGAAAGAGCTACTTTAAAAATCCTAAAATGCAAATATATACAATTGAGCACAAAAGTTAGAATCATGCTTGTATTCCCTATTACCATGTATGGATGTGAGAGCTGGACAGTTAAGAAAAAAGATAGGAGGAAAATAAATGCATTTGAGATAATGTGGTGCTGGAGAAGAGTGCTAAGGATCCTGTGCACAGCCAAAAAGAGAAACAAGTGGACCCTAGAGCAGATCAATTCAGAAATCTCCCTAGAAGCCAAGATGATAGAACCCAGGCTGTCGTACTTTGGACACATCATGAGAAGACATGAATCATTGGAAATAACAATAATACTAGGGAAGATGGAGGGAAGATGAAAGAGAAGAATGCCACATGCTACTTTGCAGGAACTAAGCAGAGCAGAGAAGGACAAGGGGGTCTTGGAGATGTCTTATCCACATGGGCTGAGATGAACTAGAGGGCAGTTGACAACAACAAACTATCTGTAAAGAACTGGTGAGAACTGCTCTGGCGTTGAACCAAACCTTGAAATGGCAAATTTAACTTTAATGGAAAACAATGGTCTAAATCCAATTGTTAGTCCCAACTACAGTAGATCCACTGACCCATTGGTAAGATGGCATTTATGTGTGTTCCATGGCAACAGAAAAAGCCTATTAGAAGTAGGTAAATATTCTTTCTTCTTGCTGTCACTGCCCCTATAAGATACTGCGTTCATATCTGATTGAAAGAACAACCTAAGAACCTTCCAGCTTTTGAACAAGAGAATCATTCCCTCTAATAACCAGCTCAGATGGTGTTAGGAACCTATTTTTATTGCTGGAAGTATACTGCAGCTCAAGTAAAGAATGTGACACTGGGTGCAGAACACCTCAGTGTTCATTTCTAAAAATGTCTGGTCTTCATAACTGAGAAAACATGTTTGCAAGTGATGCAATGTATGGTCAACTATGGCCCATGGGAGTTACAGTCCCAAAACACTTGGATGGTCACATGTTTCTCACCCTGGACTAAAACATGTCCATGTGTTGTTTTCTTAAAATAATAATAACTCAGGAGTAGGGTGCATGTTTTGCCCAAAGAAGGTCCCATGTTCAATCCCTGGCATTTGCAGCTAAAGGTATCAGGGAGCAAGTGATGGCAAAGAAATTATTTGCCCAAGACCAGTCAGTCAAAGCAGCTAATAGTTGATTCAGAACACAAACAGATGGTATAAAGCAGCATATTTTGTTAATTCATATATTTTCTTCCTCCTTTCTTATGTTTCTGCATCCATTTTAATTCAAACTAAACCACCAGGCTGGCTACATTTCCAGATTTGTGTAGGGTCCAAAACTGCATTGGAAATGAAAAAGGAGAAATAGAAAGGGCAGAGAAGGTGCCAGCAGTGTTTCTGGCAACCAGGAGAGGGATACTAAAATTTGATGATGAAAACCAGCCGTATAGGAATCCTATCCAAGTTCCTGACAGTTTTACAAAGCAGGAGAGAACACCACACATAAGTCTGATCCAAGTCCTGCTACACATAACACAAGTGGGGTCTGCAACAAAACACTGCAGCATGAAGCTCTTATTCAGAGTTCCATCCAGTAATAAAGGTGCTTGTATTGTCTCCATTTTCCATTTCTAGAGGTGCATTAGCAAAGCAAACCACAGTTACACAACTAAGGTGAAGGAGAGGTAATGATACCATGGGTTCATGGTGGCATTTCTCAGACTACAAAGTTGTTTTGTAGCTGTGTTTAAGAACATAGGCAGGATACAGTGAGGAGTCAGATAATTTTCTCCCATTCACATCTAAACCACTCAGCTTAAGGTAGCTCTGGTCAAAGTGATCCCAAAAGAGTAGAAGTAGAAATGGGTGCCATATCAAACAGAGTGGGGTGTAAAATTTAAAATCTCGGTGGCAGCTACCCAGTTCAGGCTATGAGAAATGTTGTAAAAATGCTTTAGAACAAACAGACTGGATTAAAATAAATATTTGACTGAATTTTCATACTGTACATCTTGCATGCACACCCGCACACCCATCATGGTTATGTTTTCCTGAATAATCATCTAGTTTAAAAGTAAGGTTTTAGAAGATATTTCTGAAAACAAGACTACAGTGTGGGGTTTCCCCCCACCCAACATGATAGGGCCAACTGTTCCTTGGTAACCAGCCAACATCATCTTCCTTCCTCCTAGTTGCAATGAAGATCTGAACTGAAACTTCTCAGAAGAGCTTTTTCAGGGAGTAGATTTGAGAATTTTCTATTTCTCCACCCTCTGAAAAGGGAGACCATTTTGATTACCCCCAAGTCCTCAAAGAACCAGGCTGCTGACAGATTGCCAATGTTGCTGACAAGCAGAAACAAACAGGAGCAAGACAGAAATTTTGAGTATAAAGAAAGAAACTGGGGAAATTGTTGGAGAAATTCACCTCCTTTGGGAGATGTTTGGTGAAAGATTCTGCTACAGTTTCACTGCCCACAAATAAGATGCAGAATTTTGGCTGCTTTTGCTCAACTCTTTTTCTTATCAAGCCTTCACTGCTACAAATACAAATGCTGCTTCAATCATGGAACTATCAGGCTGACAACTGAACACTAGATTCCTGCCCCCCCCCTCCATCCCAGATGAGCAGCTGAAAGTGATAAACGGCCTGCCACCTCCTTAGCTTTAAACAAACATGTTAGTTCAAGCAATGGCTATTGGGAGCTGCCCCTGTTATGCATGACTGGCAGGCTAGATTGGCAGCCGTTGCTGGAATTTGTTAAATGCATTGCCAAGTTCTGAATGTGTGTGGGGAAACAGGCTGGCTGGAGCAGCAGAGTCAGAAGAAACGGCCCCAATTTTTATGTGTGTCAGATTCACCACACTCCTCATCTCTTCCCCTACCTTCTTGGTAAACACTATCACCCCTCCGGGTATCATGCTGGATCATGGAAAGAACAGGAAGATTGTTTGTTTATCCCCACCACCACCACCACCACCATCATGAACCTGCACGCATATGTTCACAGCAGGAAAAGTTACCACGTGGACTCCAACTCCAGAAGTCTCCAGCCACTGGTCATGCTGGCTGTGGATTCTGGGATCTGTCTTTCAAAAAGGAACTCTGGTCACAACCCTAGCTCTGTCATTAGCAGTAGAAGCAGCCTCTGCCAACTGAGTCAGATCACAGCCTGCAACACTCCAGAATTTTACCACATATTTGGGAAGGAAGAAAATGAGTCACTTGCATCTCCCAGGAGCTTCCTAGATACCTAAATACCCACCAAGGAATCCCAGATACTGTGGGCACTATTTTAGAGGAAGGAAACTCCATCTCCAAGGATTTCTTGTCTAAGAAAACCCTGGGAAATGCATGGGATTGCCATAAGTTGACAGGTGACCTGAAGACTTATACACAGACCTTCCTACTTCCCTCACATGCACCTAGCTTTTAAATGGTATTAACATGGGGGGGGGGGGTGTCTACATGACCTGGGTTCATTCTCACTACAGAATTATAGTGCTTTTATTTCACTTTAATTGCCATGGTTCCATCCTATGGAATCCTGGGATTTGTAAGGAGGTGTATTCAGAATTCTCACCCAGAGAGCTCCTCTTGTGCCTCATCAAATTACAAGACCTGGGATTCCATACAATGGAACCATGGCAGTTAAAGTGGAATCATAGTGCAATATCTGTGTAGTGTGAATGGAGCCCAGGTATGACTGTCAGATCTTACTGGCTTCCGTGCAACATTTAAAAGTCAATTCATTATCATAGATCCTTCCATATCCATATATTATGGGAAAGTGCTATGGCTTGCAAATCTTTCTGTTGTGATAAAGACAAAGCAACAAAAATTACATGAGCAGGTTCAGACATCTGAACATCGTAAGTGAGATCTCAGGTTCTATATTTATTTAAAACATATGCACCTTTCTCTTCCCTGCACTCAGAAATATATTCTCAGGATGTCTCACAATGAAAAATATATAACAATACAACATCATAATCAATGCAATAATCAAAATAAAAGATTTTAAGAAAAACAAAGTAAAATAAACAGAGAGGAAACGACATGATCAAATACAGGCAATAAGACAGTATTAAAATGCTCAAGCGAATTAACGCTGTCACTTGGCACCAAACTGACACCAGGCAAACCTACATGTAGATAGCACTCCACAACCACAGTGCCAACACTAAGCAGAGGATGAAAGACCCTGAGGATGAAATATTGTAGTTAAGGAAGTAAACTTTAGCAACTTTCCCTTGTGGCAATTGCCACCTCTGGGATGAGAGGCACTCCCAAAGGAAGACCTCCAAAGACTACCTGAATTCACAGACAATCATGGCACATGATGCATCACATATTCCAGTCCTATTTCAGCACTGGCAAAGGATGTTCTAGGTCCTTCCTATCATTCCACAGTTTCCTTCCTATGATCTGAGATCTCTTTGTTCCCTAGGTAACTAGGTGAAATTATATAAACAATAATTTAGTATTTGGGAAATTTCAGGTTTGGGAATTTGAAATCCTCCCAAAAACTTCACCAAAAATCAAGTCAATGATAACCAAGAAAGAGTTCCAAATGTATTCAGATATACCAGTGAAATATTAAACCGGCAGAAAGACAAAAGGTAAGTACCAAATCTGTCAAATGCTCTCACTCCTTTCTATTCAACATAAAACCACACTCTTTTATAAAAGAGAATGGATTCCACATCATCTTTCACCCACAAATATCCAGACTTCAGTATACAAGTATTATCTCTCTGAATCTAATCAAAAACAGCAAAAAACAAAAACAACACACACACCCCAAAAAACCAAACAAACCCATACTGTTTCAAAAGAGTAATTCCACAGCAAAAGCCAGAAGATAAATAACTCTCTCTTACCTGCTTGTGGAGTTTCAACGGGATTTTCTTCTTTACCCGCTCCTTTCCTCTATCTGTTTCTCTCCCCGAACTCCCAGCGTCATTATTATGACCTTTTTCACTGGGCTCGGCTGACACACAGTGTTCAGATTCTCGAAGTTTCTTTCCTGGGTGTCTCTCCCATTTTTCCTTTCTTTCTTGCGGCTTCAGTGACATGTCCTTCTGGGGATGAAGAATTACAGAAAATAAACTTTTAATAAATACACTTGTACTGTATTTACCAACCTACCTGGTAACTACAGGTGACCATAAACTCCACGCAGCTGCATAGGTTGCCTGATGGAGGAGACATGAATTGCTCTATCCCTCTTTCACTTACTATTCTGGATGACCCAAAAGCCATAACTGAATTGTTTTTAATAGCTTTTTAAATCACATTTTCCCCCTTTTAACTTGAGGTTTGAATTGTGTTTTTTAAATACTGTGAATAGTTTAATTCTATTTAAATGTTCAATCTTGTATGTTCCGAATTGTATTGTTCTTTTAAATTGTGAGCCGCTTTGAGTCCCAATTTT
>CM034714.1:9857567-9867866 GCA_020142125.1 Phrynosoma platyrhinos | reverse complement strand
AACCTTAAGCAGCTTTAAAAAGGCTGTGAAGATGGATCTCTTCTGGCAAGCCTTTCCTGACTAGATTTTCCTGGCCTCAGGAATTGTTTTTTTTTTTTTTTTTTGCTGTGGTTACTGACCTGCTTGTTTTGTACTCTTGCTTGTTTTATTTATTTTTCTCTTGTGATGTTTTTTCCCCCACATGTTTTAATGGATACATGGTTTAATACTTTTTTAGGGGTGGGTGGGTTCTGGGGATTTTTAGATTGCATTTTAGGATGAATCATATTGTATGGAATTTTAACTGTTGTAAGCTGCCCCAACTGGTTGACAGAAGGGCAGGGTATAAATAATAATAAATAACAATAACAACAACAACAACTTTCACCCTACCTATTCAACCTATATGCATAACATATTATAAGAAAAACAGGCTTGGACACAGAAGAAGGAGGAGTGAAAATAACAGGAAGGGATATCAACAATCTAAGATATGCAGATGACACCATAGTACTAGCAGAAAACCTCACAGGCCTGGAACACCTACTAAGGATGATCAAAGAAGAAAGTGCAAAGGCAGGCTTAATGTTGAACATAAAGAAAAGAAAAATTATGACCACCGAGGACCTTCACAAGTTCAACCTAGACAATGAAGAAATAAAAATAGTAAAAGAATTCCTATACTTGGGATCAAACATGGATAGAAATGGGGATTGCAGTCAGGAAATCAGAATAAGAATAAGAATGGGGAGGGTGGCTATGAAAGAACTAGAAAATATCCAAAAATGCAAAGATATACAACTGATCACGAAAGTTAGAATCATACAAGCCACTGTATTCTGTATTACCATGGATGGATGTGAGAGCTGGACAGTTAAGAAAGATGATAGGGAAAAAATCAATACCTTTGAGATAAAGTGGTGTTGGAGAAGAGTATTGAGGATCCTGTGGACAGCCAAAAGGACAAACAAATGGGTCCTAGAGCAGATCAAGCCAGAGATATTTTTAGAAGCTAAGATGACAAGACTGAGACTGTCGTACTTTGGACACATCATGAGAAGGGAGGACTCATTAGAAAAGACAATAATGCTGGGAAAGGTGGAGGGATGTAGGAAGAGAGGAAGGCCACATGCCAGATGGATGGACTCTATTAAGGAGGTCATGGATATTAAGGGGCTGCAGGAATTAAGCAGAGCAGTGGAGGACAGGGTCTTGGAGATGTCTTATCCATGGGTCAAGATGACTCGAGGGCACAACAACAAAACCAGAAGAAGAGCATTGTTGGATCAGACCAAAAGCCTACTGAGCCCAACATGCTGTTTCGACGGTAGACAACCAGTTGCCTATGGGACAACCCTCCTCTGACTCCGAAGCAACTGTCATACAGAGACAAGCTGCCTGTTATTCTGGAGGGGGCACACAGCCATTATGACTAGTAGCCAGTGAGGGGCCCATTCTGCACAGATTTATCTAATCCCCTTTTTAAAGCTGTCCAGATTAGCTCAAGAATGCATCTCAGTTTCTGGGAGAGGGGTATCTTACAATGGAATTTAAAAAAGCAACAACACAAACTTCAGTCCTAAGAACATTTACCCTTCTAATACTAAGATCACACCGAAGCTGTTTCCAGTGAGCTACAATAGAACCTTTAAATATTCATGTTTGGCATTTGATCTGTAAGAAAATCTGAATGCTGGTAAAATAAAAAATGTTTTGTAAAGTTTAATTCCAAGCAAGTGAGAGAGACTTAAAAAGATTCTGTCTGAGCACAGAATGACGATGACGATTATGATGATGACAACAATAATGATAAAGATACATATTCTGGGAAAGCCTTTAAAAAGGATTACATTTCCCTAGCTATCTCTGGGCAGAAATTTCTTGTAATGCTCCAGCTGCCTTCTCTTCCTTTCCTCTCTCTCTCTCTCTCCATTCCTTGGTCTCCCAGGAGGCTCTCACAGCTTGCAAGAGCCTCACTGTGGAGTGATTGCTCACCTCTCCTGCCTTGCCTCCTGACAGGCTGCTCTGCATGGCTATTAAAACTCCCACAGGTGCTGGTTGTCCATCAGAAAGGAAATGATCCCACTTTAAGCCATCAGTATTTCCTCTGGTGATGGCAGTAAATGCCCAGTGAGCCACTTGCAGAATTACTGTCAGCGGAAAGCATGTCAGGGAGCTTGGGAGCTTAAATGATTGAAGGGAAGCTGGGGCACTCGTTCCAGGTAGATGAAATGAAGCATACTGCTAGATCCAAGCTGCCCGGCTTTTACAATCTACAAGGATATTGAGAGAGAGAGAGAGAGAGATGTTCATTCAGTAGAAGGCCAAGCCTGTCTGTCTTTTGACAGCAGCTTTAGGATGGAATTCTTTTCAAGCTGGGGCTCAGAGATCACTTAGCCCTGTTTTAGAGTGAGTATTAAAGTAAAAAAAGATGCAATCTGCTGGGTTATTATTGCCATGTTGTGGCTTGGCTCCAGGCCTGTTTTGCTCCTCAGCCAGACAGCATATCCAGTAGATGTGGTTAAGAGGTAGTACGTTCTGATAATGTGTGACAAGAGGGAGAAAAAATGGGAACAAGATGTACACAGCATCCTTGGTCCAGCTGCCTTGGACTCTTTTTTTTTTTTAAGAGTAGTTGGTACACTAGTGTACCATTTTAACCTTGCCACAGTGTTGTCACTGTAGTATTGCTCTGCTTTATTGTGAAAAATCAAAAAGATGTTGCCTACCACTAGTTCAGAATGACCCACAAGTGCCACAAGATAGGCACTTGGCCAGGGTGGAGCCTTCTCAAACCTACAATGGTCCTGAATACGTCCTTACTTATTGACTAGTAGGATGGCTGGTCAGAGCATAGAGCTTGACTCTCTAAGGTGACAGGAAAAAGTTCTGCAAACACACACATATCATCAGGCAGACAGGGGATTGGGGCCTTAAGTTTCAGAAAAGTTTAGTGTGTGGGAATACATTCCAGTGGTGGGCAGGTCAAAAGGCAGGGACCCAAAATGACAAGACTATGTAGCTTAAAACACTTGCTACCTGTAACTAAGCCTTAGGAATGACATTTCTAAATTTGAGGACAGGAGGGAAAAGACCACATAAAAACTGGTAAAGCACCAAACAATGGTGTCAAAAAGAGGGGAGTATGCTCATCTGGAGAAGCCCAAGAGGGTACGTTTAAGCACCAGTGGCTGACATTCCCACCCATTTTATTTCTTTTGTTGGAAAAGACTAACACAGCTACCCAGAAACTATAGAGCAGGGGTAGGCAACCTTTCCCCTTTAAGGGCCGAGGGACTTCAGCTCCCAGAATCCCAGGAGCTATTGGCCAACATGGGACTATTGGCCAACATGGCTGAGGCTTCTGGGAGCTGAAGTCCCTCGGCCCTTAAAGGGGAAAGGTTGCCTACCCCTGCTATAGAGGGATATAGTTTCTTTTATAGAGGGATATAGTTTCCTTTCCTAAACCCAGTTTTCACCTCTGGGATTTCTTGCTCTACAGGAGTATACTGTAGGAGTCTTTGATGTAGAAATTTGAACATGGGCATGACTCTGCTTGCATGAGACATTAATGCAATAATGCTGTAGTTGCCACAATCTTTTGTGTCTCCATATATAGAGTGAGAAATGGGTTCAGAAAAGGAAGAAGCACTAGGGATCATATTGCAAACATACATTGGATAATGGAGTGAACCAAAGAATTTTAAGAGAGTCAGCCTGTGCTTTACCAGTTTTTATATGGTCTTTTTCCTCCTGTCCTAAATTTTAGAAATGCCATTCCCAATCTGTGTTTCATAGCTTTTAGTCAACCCTTTGATTGTTTAGCTCATGTAAAACTATGGATTGTTTTTAACTAAATGAGTGTGCCACAACATTAGACTGTCCTAATATGTAAACTGTACTCTGGACAAGAGGCTACCATCAGGACAGCACACAGAGATATGGAATGGTTTCCAATAGGCAAGAAGGTCAAGCAATGCTGCATTTTATCTGTACATGGTCTCTGTCTGTGCTTGCCTGCCTCCTAGCTTCATCTCGAATCACTGATGATTTACAAGAGCATCTCTCAAGAAGAAGAACTTTGTCTCATTAACATCATGCCAGCTGACACCATGTAGTGTATTTCAGTCCTCATTTTGCCTGAGTGCTGCATAGATGTTTAACATTTAAATGGCAAAGTCTGGCCAAAATCATGACCCTTATTTAGGGAGAAATACTGCATTTTGTATATGTGTCCAGGGAGTGAGGGAAGGAGCTCCATTCACTGAGTGGGGACATTTTGCATTACATACTCTCATGGCCAATTCACACATGCAACATGGACTGGACTCAGCATGGCATGGGAAAACTATAGTGTCAGAACCAGTAGCACAAATCAGACTGCTGTACACTGGTACTGTCACTTCTGCTGGACTATCCGCTGAAAGTGCAATAAGTTTCTAGAGAAAAACACAAGAAGAGCAGATGAAATCCACCTTGGCTTTAGTATGTTTCTTTCTGTTGCAGCAGCCATAACTAAGTAAAGATTACCAAAGTGGTTAGCAAACACACAGGACAAAATGTGAAGTATGTTACAGTGCTAAGTATGGAACAATCAGTTTAATCTAGAGGCTTATCGCATTACCTTTTAAGTTGACATCAGCCTACCAGGATGTAGCTGAGACATGGCATGGAAGTGGGAATTAATGCATTGTAATTCGCCGCCAAATCCATCAGGTGACTGCAGCCCGGGTCCCAGCTGCACTCAGCCAGCCCTTTTTCAAAAACAGAAAGCTCCCAAGTTTTAATGGTGGCTAGCTAAGCGCAGCTGAGACCCAAGCTGCAGTCACCCAGAGGATTTTGTGGCAGATTACAGTGCAATAATTCCCACCTCCATGCCACGTCCCAGCTGGATCCTGGGAGGCTGATGTCAACTTAAAAGGTAATGTGATAAGTCTCGTAATCTAGTTCAATAGTGCACTTACCATTTATTTATGGGATTTATATCCCTCCTTTCTCCCAAAATGCACTAACTACAAGAAGAATTCTCTATACAATTAACAGGAGGGGAAATTGTATTGATGGCCCAATTCCCCAACACTGCATGGGGTGTGTTGCCCATATTGCCCACATATTGAGCAGTGAAAAAGAGTATTAAATTCGAGGATCCCAGGCTTTTTTGGAGCCTCCATGTGTAAGCATCCCTGATATACTCATCCATATTCAGCATGGGGATGTCAGGGCAAGTCAACTATACAATGTTAAGGTGGTGGGAGAGTGGGGGATATCCAGTGTTTCCATTTAGTTGTGCAAACTACCTTCATGTGAATAATGCATGAAGGAGCTTCTCTTGATTTTTTAACCTTGGTAGTGTTTATAGTTACTCTTCTAACATTTAGAGAGCAGGAGAGAGGCAATCAGCCAAACTCATGTGCTAACTATGTGCCAGCCCATGTCATTTTGCAGCCTCAGACAAGACAATAAATGACATCTCCTGTCCATCCAAGGGCTATACTATAGAAATAAAATGCAGTTTGACACCCTGGCTCCATCCTACAGAATCCTGGAATTTGTAGTTTTGTGATACACCACCAGAGAAGGCAAAAGACCTTGTTAAACTACACATCCCAGGATTCCTTCAGATGGAGCTACAACACTGAAAGTGGTGTCAAACTGCATTGTTTCTACAGTATAGATGCATCCCAAGTCAATGTGCAAAGTATTCAAAAGTTATTTTGACACATACAGCAGAAAATTCACAAGGACTTTTCATCACTCCTCTCAATTCAAACACAATAACCATCAATTAAGAAGCTAGAAATGTGATGCTCTTGCACAAAGTCCACAGTCTGATGCAACCGCCTTGTTGTGGTGGTGTGCCTTCAAGTCATTTCTGATTTGTGGCAACCCTAAGGCAAACCAGATGACTTGCATAGTCTAAAATAAGACCAGCCCTGGGCATGTCAACTCCCTTTTGAAAGTATTGAGTCTTTTCAAGCTCTTCCAAGAGTAAAGCCACTTCCCTTGCTTTACCCTACTTCATATGTCATAAAATATTCATCTCAAGGAGAGTAGAAATATACATGCCCACACACAACTCACCCAAGTTTACCTCCCCAGACTGAAAGGCCAAGGTGAATCTCCAGAATCAGGGCCAGCGTGAGTTCCTTCTACCAGCTTCATCTTGGCAGAGCCTGTTGCTAAAAGCTACTAAGGCTACATCTGCACTGAAGAACCAAATCGGATTATTTCTACAGTGTGAATGCTGCCTAAATGGCTGTTATCTGGGAACCACATCCCTCCTTCTGCTAACAGGCTGGAAGAGCTTGCTTGAATATTTCAGAGTCCAAGTTCCCCATAGAACCATGCTTCTACTTTTTGTGGATCTTAATCACTTGACATCACAACATGCAAACACTTCCAAGTAGTCATGAGGGAGCAACTATTTGATTATTGCAACAGGGAAGCAAAGGGGAGGGAAGCCAGATTGGTTCAGAACAATAAAAATATACCCTACAAACAAAGGAAAACAAAAACTCCCATCCGCAAGGTAGAGCAAGCGGTTCTGCATCAGGGTCAAATATGGCAAGATTAAAGAATCTCTTTGAACCAGGGAAGTTTACTGAGTTGCTTGAAATAGAGGCATCAGGGATAAAATCAGAGGGTATCAGTGAACAATTGGCCAAGGGCCATGTAAACACAGAGCTTGGGAGTACAAATGCCACTCTCCACTATGAAGTTCAAAGAGAAGCTTTTCCTTTATCAGCAGCCGGAGACTATGCTCTTGAAGTCTTTCACTTGTTCTTTTTCACCACACACACAAATACACACACACACACACAGAGGGATTGAAAGAGAGCATGTAAAAGGCCACCTCTTATTTCTTAAGTCAAGTCTGTTCTTCACAGGCAGACAGCAGAGAGATGCTGGAGGCAGCATGATAGATGCCTGAATCAAAAGGCATTTCCTCCTTTGCCTGCATCTCAATCAAATCCTGAACTACATTTGAATCTGTGTGTATGTGTATGTGTGTTTAAAAACAAAACAAAACACTAAGGTCTTTTTTATTCTTTGCAAGGGAAAAACAAGATTATGGGAAGACAAAAAAGGTGGACTTTGGGCCTTTGCAGACTGCCATAAATAGTGCAAATTGAGTCCACTTTAACTGCCCTGGCTCAGTGCTAGGGAATCATGGGAACTGTAGTTTATTGTGGCACCAGAGCTCTCTGACAGAAAAGGCTCAATGTCTCAGGGAAAAAATACAATTCCCATGATTCCCTAGCACTGAGCCAGGCAGTTAAAGTGGACCCGATTTGCACTATTTCTAGCAGTCTGCAAAGGCCCTATGTATTGATTGTGTGTGTCTTTATTTATTTATTCTCATTTCTATGCTGCCTTTCTCCCAGAAAGGGACCCAAGGTGGCTCACGGGTAAAATCATTTAAAAGATTTTACAATAAAACATTTTAAAACAATTAAAATAAATTATCTAAAAAGAGTATAAAATGACATAAAAACATACCCAAGTTTTAAAAAAATCTAAAGCCTCTCTTGACATGATTATATATATATATCTGCTTGAATAAAAACATTTTTGCTCGCTGGCAAAAGGGAAGCAGGGAGGGGGGCCAGCTTAGCCTCCCATGGAAGGGAGCTCCAGAGGTTGGGAGCAGCCACTGAGAAGGCTCTCTCTCGTGTCCTCACCAAGGGAGCCTGGGATGGTGGCGGGATCAAGAGAAAGCCTTTCCCTGAAGATCTTAGGACTCTGGCAGGTTCACATGGGGAGATACAGTATTTCAGAATTCTGGACCTAAGCCATGTAGGGCTTTATAGGTCATAACCAGCACAATGAATTGTGCCCAGAAATGACCAGAAGCAAGTGGAACTGTTTCAAGAAGGGAGTTATATAACTGTCTCTGGTCAGCATTTTGGCTGCTGCATTTTGAACACGCTGACATTTCCAAACAGTTTCCAAAGGCAGCCCCACATAGAGTGTGTTACGGTAGTCCAAACGGGATGTAACCAAGGCGTGTGTCACCGTAGCCAGATCTGACATCTCAAGGAATGGGCGCAGCTGGCGCACTAGTTTTGGCTGTGTAAGATGCACTCCTAGCCACTTCTGAAACCTAGGCATCCAGACTCAGATTTGAGTCCAGGAGAATACCCTAGTCGCGAGCCAGAGATTTCAGGGGGAGTATATCCCCATCCATCACAGGCAGGGTCTCTATTTCCTGATCTGCCTTACAACAGAAGTTGTCTTGCTGTTTGGAATTCTTGAAGCACTTCCAAAGTGGTGTGCCCAGAGCAAAGGTAAAAGCATTGATGGTATATCCAACCAACTGCACATTTGCTGCTTCACAAGAAACAAATTAACATGTTCAGTAAAAAATAACAACTAGACTCTTGTGGCACCTTAACAAGCTAACAAGTTTTATAAGGCACAGGCTTTCATGGACTACAGCCCACTTTGTCAGATTCAGGGATGTTCTGTTGATGCCAGGTGAATTTAAGCATTTGTGAGAACAACTTTTGTACAAATTATGTAAACTGTGTACACTGCATAGCTACACTACGTCAGCTGTTACCTTGTTGCATAGACTTTTCAAAATTATTCTAGAATCACTGCATGGGTTTTGTGTGTGTGTGTCTTTCCCATCAATTGTCCTGTCCTGTGCTTCATAAAGGAGGAAGATGTCAATTTTGCACAGAGAAATGTCTGTGCGAACAGAAAAACTGACAAAAAACACACACCCATATTGTTGTTATGAATTCTTGCAGAAGCTGGTGATTTCTTACTAGGCTGTCTCAAATTGTCAAAACAGCTTCTCTCCTTGAGGAGAAATGTTGCAAATATTATTCACATCCTTGATCAGATTTCACTTGGTAATCATAGAATCATAGAGTTAGAAGAGACCACAAGGGCCATCCAGTCCAACCCCCTGCCATGCAGGAATTCACAATCAAAGCACTCCTGACAGATGACCATCCAGCCTCTGTTTAAAGACTTCCAAAGGAGACTCCACCACACTCCAAGGGAGTGTGTTCCACTGTCAAACAGCTCTCACTGTCAGGAAGTTCTTCCTAACGTTGAGGTGAAATCTCTTTTCCTGTCATTTGAATCCATTGCTCCATGTCCTAGGATGCATCTAAACTGTAATGCAGTTTGACAACATTTTAACTGAGATGGCTCCTGCCTACAGATGCCTGGGATTTGTACTTGTGTAAGGCACCAGCAGAGAAGGCTAAAATTCTTGTTAAACTACAAATCCCAGGATTCCACAGGATGGAGCTACAGCACTTAGTGGTGTCAAACCTCTGGAGCAGCAGAAAACAAGCTTGCTCCTTTTTCAATATAACCTTCTCTTTTCCAGGCTAAACATATCCAGTTCCCTAAGCTGCCTCTTATAGGGCATGGTTTTCAAACCTTTCACCATTTTGGCCACCGTTCTGTGGATACGCTCCAGTTTCTCCACATCCTTTTTGAATTGTGGTGCCCAGAACTGGACACAGTATTCCAGGTGAAGCCAGACCAAAGCAGAATAGAGTGGCATTATTACTTCTCTTGATCTAGACACTATACTTCTATTGATGCAGCCTAGAATCACATTAACCTTTTTGACACTTTTTCAATGCTTTTTTCAGTATCTTCAGTCTCTCTGCAAGGACTGAGATGAAGATCTTGTAGTCCACAAAGAGCAGTGAAATGGGTCTATAGTTTCCCACTCTCTTATCTTTACCTACTTTAGGAATAAGCGTTATGGTCTGCCAAGAATTTGGTATTCCTTTTTGCAGTATCTCATTTAATGTTTTTTAAGAGGGATTTTCAATTCTTCTTGAAAGTATTTATAGTATTCCACCATTAGTCCATCTGGGCCTGGAGCTTTATTAATTTTGTATTTTTTATTGCATGGGAAATTTCTGGTACTTTTCAGTCACCTTCTGAAATCATTTTCAATTTTATTCAGTTAAGAAATTATCTTTTTTTCCCCACTTCATATTTCTGAATTTTTCACATCTCTATATAGTCTTGAATAATATTTTTAAAAATATTTTTTTATCTTTTCTTGATTAGTTGTTGTTTTCCCTTTGTCATTTATTTCTTGAATAAGCTTTTTTTCCTTTTCAGTCTGTTGGCCAGCCATCTGCCTGATTTGTTAGCTGATTCAAAGTGCTTCTGTCTAACATATGTCAATTTATTTTCCATTTCCTTTGTCAGTTTTAAGTCTAGTTGTTTCTGTAGCATTTTAAGTTGTGTTTAAAGTTCTTTTCTCCTTGGCTCATCTTCTCCCTCTTTGGGCCTTTACAGACTGCCAGAAATAATGCAGCTTGAGACCACGTTAAC
>CM034714.1:9810351-9820593 GCA_020142125.1 Phrynosoma platyrhinos | reverse complement strand
TGATGCCAAATCTGTGCCTGTGTATCTTTTGGGGAGCCTGAGGGAATGTTGCATGACATAGTAAACTCCTTAGGCAAGCTGGGAAAAGTCCAGCTGCTTGCATAACTGGCCAGTTCCCCAACAAGATCCCAGCCAGTGACTGCCCATAAGCATTCTTACCCATTCTAAATGGTTTCTAGTCCTGTAAAAATGTGACACCCACATCTGCATTTTTCTATGATCTCTTATGCTCTTCTCCCCATCCTGTTTTTCCTTTGCACTTAAAGAAAAATTATGGGAGATGGAGGAAGGGCTCACAGAAAATCAATACACTGAATGTGAAATTTGTCCAGTGACACTTGACCACCTGTGGTTTGCAGGCAAGTATATTCTGTTTGTTCTACTGGCAAATTGGTTCATTTTTAATCCTGTGAATGGTCCCCATGTTATTTTTATCTCTGTTATGACAGAATCCTTGTTAACAGCCCATGGCTAGAACAAGTAAACATTTTATAAAAGAACACAGAGCTCATAAATGTCTCATCCTTCATCAATGAAAATCTACAAACACCCTCAAGAACAAAAACATATTTAGGAGAGACAGTTGATTTGATGACAAAGAACAGGGGAGAAGAGAACAAGGCTGTTCATAAATTTGGTGTCAGATAACTAAAATGTAGAGATAGAAAAAACTACACTAGGGTTGCACGCACACGCCAAAATAATGCAGTGTGACACCAATTTCCTCTGGAGCCACAACAAACTACAATTCCCAGAATTCTATAACACTGAGCCATGGTATTTAAAGTGGTGTCAAACCGGATTATTTCTGCAGTGCAGATGCAGTCTATCAGCAGTAGGAAAGATCCCATGCAGGATTTAGTACAACCATGTCAGCAGGGAAACAGTCCCAAGCTATTAGTTATGGCAACAGAAGGGAATATCTTTCAGCCTGAGGGTCAAATTTCAATTTCAAGAGAATTTCCAGGGGCCAAATTCCAGTGATAGGCAGCAACAAAGGCAAAAGTTCCACACCTGAAATGATGCTTACAGAAAGGCTTTTCCTGCTTGAGAGGTGCCCGGTGCCTTGTTCTAACCTAAGAGCACCCTGGAAATTCTCTGAATTTGAAATTTGACCAGATGCCTCATCTCTCTTTAAACATTGTTCTAGGCAGGGACTGGGCCCAAATATTGGTAAATGGTAGTGACCAGGCAGTGATCTGTCTCCGGCAGACGTTGACAAAAGAAAATGGTAGTGGCTGCTGGGCAGTGATCTGTCCTCCCTTCCCACCCCAGCCCCTGGATCCAACTAGTTACAGGAAACATTGAGGTTTCCTGAAAACTCTGGAGAAAACTGGGAATGTTTAAAACCCAGGTTAAGAGGGTGTACCTTGATTTTCATGAGGATAAGACCCTATGTTGTGTGTCCTGATCATGCCAGATCTGGGGGAAATGCCATGCACTGTGTGAACTGATCATTCCAGATTTCAGAGGAAGGTGATTAGTGTTGTTTTTCCCTTCCTATACACAAGCCCTATGAAACCACCCAATGATTGTGTCATCTAGAGAAGGGCATGGCCATCTGGGGAATGCCATAAGACAAGATCTGGCAACACGACCTGAGGTTCCATTCCCCGGGATGATGAGGTTCACTGGGAGAGCCATCATGTACGCCCAGAGGCCTAAAGTGAGTGGCACAACCCAAGACTCAAAAGCCATGTCTCCAAAGCAGTTACCAAAGGAATGTAGATCAAAACAAGGGCAGACAGGAAACAAATTGCAAAAAGAAGCAGCACTTGGGAGGAGAGCAAGTGGTTATAGACAGACAAGACCTTCCTTGGTAAGACAAAACTGCCCAAATTAAGCTTTATAGAAACAGCAACAATTCTTTATGACTGTCCATAGACCCAACAAATTCAAAATTAACAACATGTAAGATAAATTAAAAGAACAAGGAGCAACTGAGTCAAATCATACAGGCAGAAATCAGTTCAGGCACTTTTCTGTAATACAGAAGTTAACTTTTCTCTAATCCTGACTGTCTCAGACAAAAACCTGGCAGTGACAAAGGTCACACTGGACACTGGATTCTCATCTTTTGATAAGAATTTGACATAAAATTGGGCTAATTGTCTTGGTAGATTTGTCAATAATGAATTGATCATACATTGTTGAACCTGCTTGTAGAATCCACAGGACAAAAGAATGTGCTTCATGGACTCGACTGTAACAATAGAACTATTTGGGATTCTTGTTGTTGTGTGCCTTCAAGTTGTTTCCAACTTATGGTGAACCTAACACAAACCTATCACAGGGTTTTCTTGGAAAGTTGGTTCAAAGGGGGTTTGCCAATCCCATCCTCTGATGCTGAGAGACTGTGACATCATTCATGGCCAATGTAGGATTTAATCCCTGTTCTCCAAAGTCATAGCTCCAACCACTACACCACTTTCTGGTTATTGCAGTGACAAAATTTTGCAGTGTAAGGGACACCAGCAAATCTACCTCAGAGCATTTCAGAGGGGAAAAACATTATATCTGGCCTTTGTAAAAAGTCTATGATACCATCAACTATGGTATCTTTCTGGGCTGCCTCACTGGGATTGGATTTGAGGGTACTTACAGGGGCTCCATTCCTTCCTGGAGAGGCGAACCCAGAAGGTAGTGCTGGGGGACTCCTGTTCTACCCCCTGGCCATTGACTTATGGTATCCCTCTGAGCTCTATTTTGTCCCCAGTGCTATTTAACATATACATGAAAATCTAGGAGAGGTTGTCCAGAGTTTTGGGATGTAATGCCATCCATATGAAGATGACATCCAACCCTCCTACTCCTTTCCACTCTAATACAAGGAAGCTGTCCTGATCCTAAACCAGTGTTTGTCATCAGTACTGGACTGCGTAACAGCAAACAAACTGAAATTTAATCCAGACAAGATAAGAGGATCAGGGAATGGGGTTCAGCCTGCACTGGATGGGGTTACGCTCTCCCTGAACACACAGATTCATAGTTTGGGTATATTCCTGGACTCAGTCTTGAACCTGGAATCCCACATTTCTGCAATGGCCAGAAGTGCTTTTGCACATTTAAAGACTGTGCGCCAACTGTTCCCATTACTTGAGATGCCAAATTTGGCTATGGTGAAGGTGCCTTAGTTATATCTCATTTGAACAACTGTAATACACTCTACTTAGGATTGCCTTTGAAGAGTGTTCAGAAACTTCAACTGGCCCAAAGAGCTGTAGCCACGGCAGAGATCACAGAATAGCTCTTTTGAAACAGTTTCACTGGCTGTCAGTTTGTTTCCAGACACAATTCAAAATGCTGGTTATGATCTATAAATCCCTATATGGCTCAGGTCCAGGCCATCTGATAGACTGTATCTCCCTGTATGGGCTGGCCAGGGCTCTGAGATAATCAGGGAGAGCCCTTCTCTCAGTCCCAACACCATCACAAGCACAGTTGGTGGGGATCCAAGAGAGGGCCTTCTCTTGGTGGCGGCTGCTGCTAGGCTCTGGAACTCCCTTTCCAGGGAGGCCAGAATGGACCCCTTCTTGTTGGCTTTCTGTCAGCAGGTTAAAGCCTTTTTTTTTTTCAGACAGGCTTTTAAAACAGAAAAATTTAAAATAATAGGCTAGGGGGTGCTGTATTGTTTTAACTGAACTGTTTTAAGAGTGTTTTATTTTTTCATTTTTTTATTTACTTAATGTGATTTGTTTTACTTGATGTGATTAATCAAAACAGTTTGATTCTGTTTTAATGCTTTTCTTTTGTATGGTTTTAATTCCATTGTTCTTTTTAAATGTGAGCTGCTTTGAGTCCCAATTTGGGGGAGGGAATGGGGTGATGAAGATGATGATGATGATGATGAGTCAAATCATACAGGCAGAAATCATTTCAGGCACTTCAGATGATGATGATGATGATGATAAAAGTTTGCAAAAAGTCCCAAGTGAGGTTTCCTCACTGTCTTAAAAAAGAAGAAGGAAAGTACATAGGTAGGCAAATACAGGATAAACTAAATACTCTGAAGGCACCAGATCATGTCTAATCTTGGACGCTAAGCAGGGTCAGACATGATTAGTATTTGGATGGGAGACCACCAATGAATACCAGATGCTTTAGGCTGTATTTCAGAGGAAGGAACTGGGAAAACCACTTCTGAGGATTCCTTGTCTCAGAAAATCCTTGAAATTCATGGGGGCCTCACAAGTTGACAGGTGAGTTGAAGGGACATACAGAGAGAGACACTGAAATCTCAATAGTCTGTTTACACCATAAAAATAGCTCACCATCTTTTGGAGAAGAGAGAGAGAGAGAAGATAAATACTCACTACACTGCAGCTTTGCTCACACAATGGCTATTTGCAGCCCTGGCTTACATCCAGCCCCTGTTGAGTGATGGCAACAAAAGGATGATCTGGAAAGTCTCGGCGGCATCACAGCTCTAAATGATTTAGTAGCTGTGGTGTCCACGCCTTGAGAGCAGCTGCTGTAGCTTTTGAAAGGGTCTTACTTTTGCCTTGGTTGATGAGCAACTCAGCAAATTCTGAAATGGATAGCACCTCTTTCCTCCTACCTGAAAGTACCAACACGCACATATTAAGGATGTGTGTGTCCCCATTATACTAAAAGCAAAGTCAGCTTTCTAACGGTCCATTCTTACAAGGCCAAATAACACCACCATCCATCCGGACAAAAGATGGCTTGGGGAAACCACAAAGTTTGAAGAAAGTGAGAATTATTTAGGTGGAAGACAAACAACTAAAAAGGTGGAGCCAAAAGCCCCATGAGGACTGAGCCTATTCAGAGGCTACCAAATGATGACTGGGTGGGTGGGTAGGATGGATGGAGTGGAGTGGAGTAACTTGGAAGAGGGCATGGCTAATTGGAATCTTGAAGAGAAACACTGCATGTCACCATTTTGTTGCAGGTCCCACTTCTGTACACACAGGTGGATGGGTGCAAGTCCATACACAGATACACACTTGTTTTTACTTGATGCTTTCAAATGAGCTCAAGGAAGGGGGTTATTTTGAGGATCAACACCTGGTCCAGACAACCACGATGTGAAGTGTGTAGGTGTGTGTGTGGACTTCATGCATGACACTAGTTCCAAACAGCCACAGACACTACACTGCTTTAGAAGAGAGAAAACTCCACAATGAACAAACCAATTAAGCTTGGTTTCTTTTCAAAGAAGAAACACAGCCTGAATAGGAGGTTAGTTAGTGTGATGAAAATGTGGTTACATGCACAACAGGCTTGCTGCTGGAATATACCCATGTATGCTGGCTGAAACAACATGTGCCCAAAGCAATGAGGAGCAAAAGGGCCCTAGAAGAAATCTCCTCTGTAGTCCAGTAGGTAATACCAGCATGATGCAATGATTTGAATGTTGGAATACAACTCTGGAGACCAGAATCTGAATCTACACTGGGCCATGGAAACCCACTGGGTGACTTTGGGCAAGTCACATTCTCTCAGCTTCAGAGGAAGGCAAAAGCAAATCCCCTCTGAACAAACACAACAAGTGCAGTCAGACTGAGATGGACACACAATTCCCTACGTAGGCTGAAATGGAAGAAGTTTAAGAATCACTCACTGCCAGGCGACACTGCCAGTCTGTTCAAGCGAATTACTTTAGCCACTGTGCTGACCGTGAACCTATAGAAATCCAAATGGGCAGAGGCTGTGAAAAGCACAGCACTGCCACTATGCAAAGCAGGAGACAGATTGAGCTGGGATTACTGAGCAGAATGTAGCACCATTCTCTCAGCCATCCGACTCCATTGGCTGCTTTGCCCATTTGCCAGGGAGTTATATGGCTTGACACAAACACTTCCCAAAGTTTGGTGGAAAGGACAGCAATGTTGGGCTGTATGCACTAAAACTGTGCCAGACAAAGCAGTTAGCACCTTGTACTCAAGAATAACTGAATGACTAAGAAAAACAGTATTCTTAACACAGGAAAGTATTCATACCACTGTCTCTGCAGTCTGAACTGTTAGCACATCAAGCTATATCAGGATTTTTAGTATGTTTGAGTCTGAAACCATAAGTAAACGTTGCCTGGAAAGCCTTCCTACATTGGGATTGTCAACCTCTGGGTAGTTAGTTTTTATAGATTATCACCCTTAAATTGCTTCATGTTCCTGTTCACATTCTGGAAAGGATACTTGTTGACTACAGCTCCCAAGATTCCCCAGAAAGCAGCATGGCCACTTTCATTCAGGCAGGACACTCTGAGACCTAAATCTAACTGGGATAAATGGCATGTAATCCAATATGCAGGTGATCAAAATGGTGAGGTAGCTAATACCTCAGAGGGTAGGAACATAATACAAAATGCTTTTGCCAAATGCAGAGACAGTGGAATGGTCTGCCTCAGAGGGTGGTGGACTTTGCATCTCTGGAAATTATTTTGAAATAGAAAGGCATTTTTCAGAGAGTTTTAGCTGTATAGTCATGCATGACAGAAGATTGGACCAGATGACCAGATGACCATTGTAGTCTTTCCAACTCTATGAATCTAGGAATAATTAGTCTCACCTGGGTAAGACCCCTGAATCCATGGCAACTTAGTAAAGTCAATACTGGTGTAAATTCTATTAATTCTGTGGATTTACTCTGGCTGAGATGAAACTGCAATCCAAAAAAGCATATTTTCCAAGTTCTGTTCCTACTGCTTTTATTTTAGATTTCTGTGTAGTATTTTTGGCTTTTCCAGGTCATTGTTGGTCTTACTTTGTTTTTATTACCCTGTTTTTAATATTGTATATTGTTTTGTCCTCAATTAAAACAACACTGAATATTTCATAGAAAGGTGGGATATAAATTTTAAAGATAGGTACATAAAATAAACAAAACTACCAAGGCAGTAGCACAGACGGCTACTAAACATAAAAGGTCCCAAGGCCATTTTTTAAAAGAAATACATTAGAAAGGAATATAAGAAAATGCATTGTACCAGGTCAAAGTGGTGGCCAGTCCAGGCTGGTACTCTGACTGGCAGGTGTTGTTCAAAGTCTCAAGCACAGGAGGGCCCTTCCCATCACCTACTAACTGATCTTGTTAGCTAGAGATGCCATGGACTAAACATCAGTATATTCCGCAGCATCAAAACTAATCTGAATAGTCCTCATCATAACACGTTGTGTCCCGTCCCCCCGCAGGAATGCACCATAGTGTGTCTCCCTCACATATATATATTTCTACACAATAGTATGAACAATTTCAGACTGCCTCCCCCCCGAATAAACCTTCTTGAAACTCAAGACACATTGGATTGCTGAGTACAGGAGACAAGGCTTCCTTCTCAAGAAGAGTCAGGCTGCTTTCATCCCTGCTGACTTTTTGGTGTGTGGTCAAAACTCTTTATGATGGTATTTGGGCTTTAAAGCTATTTTTTTAACATAAATTATTGTACACAACTTCAGGAGTTCTCAAAAGAAAGGTAGTAGAAAGATACTTAGAGTATAGATAGATGGCAGAGTGAGCTAAGACTTAAAATGTCATTATAAAACACAGATATCCAAAGTGAACACAAACAAAATTGCCAATAAACCCTCAAAGTTAAGTTCACAACTGTGGCTTGCAACTTACAAGTACAGCTATTTAAAGTAAGTGCCATAGGACTCTACAGTGCTTTCTTCCGACTCCAGAGGTTCAACTTGCAAAACATACTGAGGATTGGCAAAAGTTCCTCTTTTGAATTAGGAAGGCCAACCAACTTGCGGAGAAGTTTTTCAGTTTAAAATAATAGGGTCAGGTTTGAGCCCCAGAATCCCATCAAAGAAAAGAAAAGAAATCTGTAACTCACTTAAATAGTCTTCCACATTCTCTGACTTCTTCTAGGAGAGGCTGGGCAGCCACAGTGACTCTGAAGGCTAAGTCTTCTCAATTTTTGGCTCCCATGGCCTCCCAGTAGCCACACTATGTAATTTTTGCCAAACCACAATTGTTGCTTTGGTTGCTTCCAGTTTCTCCAAATCACTGTTTTGGACCTTTTAAAAGGGGCATGTGTGTGAAGTGATTGATTGGAGAATTATGTCTCTTGGAGTTTAAAAAAATCCTTTTTCCTCCCTGCTAACTGGGTGACACTGAGGGAGAGGGACCTAGGAGCTACACAAAAGATCTCTGCAAGCTACATTGTAGTAGCACAATCCCTCCTTGCTTTATGCAATGGCAAAACCTGGAGGCTCAGTTATCTGCAACTGTGGGGCAGATCAAAGAGGGAATGCAGACAGCCCTGCTGCTCTAGATGTCATTATTCCTTTTCTGAAGAGAGTCCCAGAATTATTTGCCCATGTTCTTCCACTATAACCAAGGTCCATAAAAGCAATTTTTGGACTACAACTCCCAAAATTCCCCATGTGACCATGCTAGGTATGGGTTCCTGGGTGTAACACATAATGCAGATGTTCTACTACTGTACCACAAACTGAAAACTTCAAGGAAGGATCAACTTGTACAATTTAGACTGGATGATGTCAAGATGGGTGGCACTCTGTATGTGCTTTTCCTCATGCTTAAACATACTGTATTCCCAAATAGCTCATCTCTCCTCCTTTTCTTTCCCATAGTGTAAAAAGATTTTTGCAAGAGACGCTTCAGGGGTGGAGGAGAGGAGAAACACAGGAGGCTTGTAAGAGGCCAAACCCTTTAATAGGCCAGTGTATTTTTAAACCAATCCTGTTTCTATAAATATTACAAAGCTTCCTCCTCTTTGGAAGCTCCTCTACTCCCTGTGCTGCTGACATTCCTGTGACATTTAAGGAGGCCTTCACATTGCCCTGTTGCCTTCCACATGCTGGTTTTGTCTGAGTGATCAGAGAACTGAAGATTACAAGAGCAGCTTATTCAAGTTCCATTCACTTGCTGACCTGCTGCTCACAGGGCAGTTGGGAGCACACGGTCCTCTTTGTGTCAAATATGCTGCTGCCTGCTGCCTCCACTGCTGTGGCATGCATATAAATCCCAAAGGAGCTGGACATTAACCCCAAGATGTTAATTGACTGGAAGAACTGGAGCCAGCATTGAATGCATGGGATCTGTAGAGGTGAAGATTTTTTATAAGCACAGGAAAAGCTGTTTTGTAACAGGTCAGACCATTTGTATCCTCCATAAATGTTGCACTACAATCCCCATCAACCCTCTCCAGCATGGGCAATGGCAGGGATGTGGGAGTTGCAGTCAAAAGCATGTCAAGGATTGTGGAAGACTAGCCTGAACTAATTAGCAGTAGTGCTCCAGGGCTTCATACAGCAGTTTTTCTTAGCCTGACTTGGACATATCAAGAACTGAACCAAGAATCTTTTATAACGAAATAATGTGTTCTACCTCCACTTGCTACATTTGTGAAAAACATACTTCTGAAAAAGTCCTCAACACAGCAAATTGACTGGGTTCTTGTAGCTGAAGCCTAAATTGCAGCTTAACATACAGTTTGTTGAAGCAAGACAGCTTTGTTAACAAATTTGTTCCAAATAAACCACCATCAAAATTAACCACAGTTAATTTTCACAGCAACTCTGGTTAACCAACAACAGAAACTAAAATGTTCAAACTCCTTCTCAAGGCCTTGCTGAAGAAGGAGTAGGGCAACCTAGAAGCTAGGAGGGAAGTTGTACTCTCACAATGTTTTATTTTGACATCCAGACTCCCCTCAAGAACTGTATCTTTACTTTTCAATATTATATTGGACTCTTCCTTTCCAAGCCCCACTGCCAATAGAGCTGCATGGTAGACAGATTGCTATGAATGGCATTGAGCATGTGTGCTGCCAAGATGGCAACATAACCTCAACTTTGCTGAGCTGAAAGCCCAGTACAAAAACCTGATCTAATTTGCAGCCTGCAGACTCCATTCTAGGGGAAGCTCTCTTTAAAGGAAGTGACCCAACATCTGGATAAAGCAAGGGAGGAATTAATCTGTCTTAGCTCTGTCTGAATTCTCTGTATAACAGCAGATGAGGCCCATTGTGTGAGGTGGAGCTACAGTGGTCTACAGGCATCTTCCTCATCAAAGTGCATCATCCCACTGTCCTGGTTCACCAAACACCCACACCAGCTGGCTGGGAGGGAACTACCAACTGATAATGCAGACAGAGGCAGGGAATTACAAGCAGCTAGAAAGCATCCTTGCCTGTGAGAGTCCGTCAAGAGGAAGGTGTTGGTCAAGCAGTCCGAGTCAAGGGAGGCAACAGGAATCAATGTCAACACAGTCCAAAGATCAAAGAAGCCAGGAAGTCTGAAGTAGGAA
>CM034714.1:9760718-9772459 GCA_020142125.1 Phrynosoma platyrhinos | reverse complement strand
GCCAGCTTTCACAACTATATATAGAAATGGGAAATATGATGGCATAGACAAGTCTAACTTTGTTATTTAATGATATATCTTTATGTTTATGAATCTTGCCTAGTTCCTTCATAGCTGCACTTCCAAGTCCTAGTCTTTTTCTGATTTCTTGACTACAATCTCCTCTCTGATGACTGAGCCCAAGTATGGAAAATCTTGAACTGTTTTGATTTCTTCATCATATACTTTAAATTTATGTAATCATCTCTGGTCCTACTTTTTGTTTTCTTTATTTCAGCTGTAAACCTGCCTTTGCACTTTCCACTCTGACCTTCTTCAATAGTCTTTCCATATTTAGATATGATGCTTCCAGCAAAATAACTCATCCTATCCATGCCATGAAACAAACCTACTGAAAGGATCCTGCAAGGGCTAATTCTCCTAAAGGCATGTTCAAGTTCAGGTAGAAAGAAGCCAGGCATTTTAATTTCCTACTTACAAAGGATGAAAGGAAACTGTGAAATCAACTCCTTTTACTTTAATAATTCTAAAAGTTAACTTTACATGCTGGAGCAGGGAAAGAATACTATCTGAAATTAAACTTTAAAGTAAATAAAGTCTCTACATATTTAACAATACTAATCTTGCAGCTGAACTCCTAAATTTTTAAAAAAGCACTTTAGCACACTTACATAAGAGCTGAAGACCACAGCTAACAATGGCCCATTACATTGGCACCACCAAAGGGACAAAAAGTGTTTTCAAAGCTCATTTTAATTATTTTACAAATATTAATCTTTATTAAGCATCAATTACAAGTGGGTTTCCTGCCGCCTCTGGCTGAAGTAAACAGTGCATAAAATATAGACTGTAGAGTTGGGAAGTATCCTGGGATCATTTAATCCAACCTCCTCTTGATGCAGGAAATACTCTGCTAAAACTGTCCTGCAGATTCTGCTGGGTGTCAAAGAGCATCACTGCAACACCCATCATCCACACACTGACAAAAGTTATGGGCCCAGCAGCCAGCTTGTCCTGCAGATTCTGCTGGGTGTCAAAGAACATCACTGCAACATCCATCATCCACACACTGACAAAAACACCCTTGCCAGATAGCCACACACAAAGGGAAGTCCACCACCCTCCAAAGTAGTCAGTCCATTCTACTATTGGAAAGCTCATTGTTGCTGTTGTTGTTGTTGTGTGCCTTCAAGTTGCTTCTGATTTATGACAATCATAAGGTGAACATATGGGGTTTTCTGGGACTGAGAGTGTGTGGCTCACCCAAGGTCACCCAGTAGGTTTCCAGGACTGCACAGTTTATAACCAAGCGGTTGAGGGGGTTGGGTACCACCAGAAGCTTCTGAGGATCTGCACAGGAACAGAATGACCCAAACACGAGTCACAGACACCATGAAGAATAATCTAGGAAGACCGAAGGGTTTAGGTATCCACCCACAAACCACAACTTTATAGCAACCTGAAGTAGAAAATACAACTGACATCTCATCCTTCCCACTATTTTCCTTATAGCATAATGGAACTAAGTGTTTTTCAGCAGGTAAAACTGGTGTGCCAACTGCAGCCTCTCCTGGGCAAAGATAGTCTCATGGCTGTTACTCATGCATGGTAGCATCAAAGGAAGACTACTGTATTTGGTTGCCTTGCAGGGTATTCAGACATTTCAACTGGCCCAAATAGTGTTGCTAGACTACTCATCCAGACCAGTAAACAGATCCTGTTAACTGGAATTCCAAGGACGGAAAGTGGAACCTTCTTCTGGAAGTGCTCCAGTTGTGAGCTCCAGCCCACCAGCTAGAACCTAATGGAACACTTCTATTGTTCTTCAGACTGACTAAATTGGTTGTTAACATGAAATCATCCACTTTAGTTTTCAAGTAAAGGAGAGCTTTCTGGTACAAATGAGTTGTATTCAAACATCTCTAACTCCTCTTGCCCCAGTACTGTCTTAATGGGCACCACTTTGTTTGATCTGCATGCCAAACTGATTTGCTAAGCAATTTTGTTCCAATTGTTCATGCCCACCCTTTGCATTTCCACCTGTGAAAGCAGTAACAAAGTTAAAACAGCAAGTTTTATTTCCATCAGAAGCCAGCTGCCTGTGTGAAGTGTATGCAAATCTAGTAACAAACTATATCGAGCGCAGACAAAGGTGGTGGGGAGGGAAGAATAACCAACAAAACAAAAACATCTTAGTTAAATATGCCAGTGCTTTCATCAAACATCTGTCCTCTGCTTTACACTTGATGAAGTCAGGAAGGTAATGTCTCACAAAGATCAACAGACATCTGCTCAATTACAGACAAGGAGTGGGATGGAAAGCTAACATAACAGGGAACACAGCATCTTTGAAGAATTCCTGTAGATCCTACTGTGAGCTTGAAAAAACACCCCTGTGTTCACCTAAGCTGAAATGGAGTGCTTCACCTCCCCCTCCAACACATGCCACCTTTGTTGCAAGATAATAGCTTTGGATTTTTGTTTGTTTGTTTTTTGTTTAAAAGGAAATGTTTGTCATAACATGGAAATCATGTACTGAATTCAATTCACCAAGGCAGAAGAATACAGGAGGACAAAGCCAGCCTATCAGTAAAGCTAATGAAGTGTCTCAGCTCCTCACATGCCCAGATGAAATGGTTGTTTTTTTTTTTATGCAAACAAGCAAGAGGAGCTGGTTCAAAAGCAGAATGAGCATGGGGGTGGGTGAGTGAGGGAACAGTCAGGGCAAATGTTAATTTGACACCTGTTTTAGTAGCAGCAGTTTTAGTTTAATATGAGAACTTTATGGAGAGTAAACTTTATGAATCCCTATAGTGGAATAAAGGCAGGATATAAGTGAATAGAATAAAATAAAATAAAATAAAATAATAATAGGAGGAGGAACCACCTTTTTAAAGGATATTCTTTCTTCCTGTTCTTGCTGTAAGACTATCCCTCAGACCTCCAAGGATTTATTTAATAAGCCCAACACTAAACTGTTTTTAAAGGAAAACTTTGCAATAGAGCAGTTGTCTTGCACATGTCAAGGTCCTGCATCAGGCTACCCATATTTCACCAAGTTACAATGCCAGAAATCCCAGTTGCTCACTATGCCCTCTCTTGAACCCAATGACAATAAAACTTGCTTTTACTAGGGAGGTGCAGCTACAGCACTAGCTCCCTTGCTAACTGTGATCAGTCAGGAGCCAGCTATGGGAATCTTTACTTACAACCACAATCTCACTTAGCCTTTCCTGACTGGGAGATCTCCAGATGCTGTTGTTGGGGTGTGTCTTCAAGTCATTTCCAACTTGTAGTGACCCTAAGGTGAACCTATCACAGGGCTTTCCTGGCAGATTTCTTCAGAGGGGATTCACCATTGCCATCCTCTGAGGCTGAGAGGGTGTGACTTGCCCAAGGTCACCCAGTGGGCTTGCATGACCAAACTGGGATTCAAACCCTGGTTTCCAGCGTCATAGACCAATGCTCAAACTACTATGCCACGCTGGCTTACAGATCTCCAGATGTGTTGGAATACAATTCCCATCAGCCCCAGTCAAATGGTCATACTGACCTAGAAAGTCCTTTACTACTTTTTAACCATGGTTTGAGCAACAAGACAGATGTATGAGAATGCTGGCTCATCACTTGCCCCAGTTGAATTCACAAATGAAGAAGGAGTATCTGGCCCAACCTTGCTTCACTGTCTCTTTCCTCATAGAGAAAATGACAGGTCTGAAGAGAAGTTCCTGTTTGTGTGGAGAGTCACGAAAAGAACAAGAACCCTGGTTTCCAGCATACTTTCTACCTTGCCTACCCTCCCTCTGCACCCCCTTTTTTGATATCAATTTGATATTAAAGGGATGTTTTAGGCAGGTAGCTGAGAGGGCACTTCCAATGCAGGAAACTACCCATGCCATGTAAGGACAATATTTCGAGATCCTGCTGGCTCAGCATGTGGGAAGCCAGGGCACTTAGCCAGGATAGATCAATTATGATCAGAATCTTCACCAATAAGGGTGATGGTGGGTGATAGACCTTGGGTTTACACAACAGAAGTCCAAGATTACATCCCTCTGGGAGTGAGACTCCTTTAGCCAGGGACATTTAAAGTGATTGTCCAGTCATTTAAAGACCTCCAGTTCTCTTCTTCCCTCTTGAGAACTTTACCTTAATCCCAAAATTGTCCCAGGATATGTTTTGTCCTCTAGGATATGCCTGCTCAAGCACTATCAATTTGGTCTTGTTTTGAGATCAGACAGACACTCTTGTCTGTATCTCAGTGACTTTTCAGAAATCTCTGGTCACCCCAGATCCACAGGCACAGGGGAATGCTGTTTGGCAAGCGGCTTAATTGTTGATTGGCCAGAGGTGTGGCAAATGGTCCTGGAGAGACGTGACCAGAGGGGTGCCACAGGGTTCTGTCCTGGGCCCAGTGCTATTCAAAATCTTTATCAATGAATTGGGTGAAAGAATAGAGGGCATGCTTATCAAATTTGCAGATGACACCAAATTAGGAGGATTAGCTAATACCTCAGATTCAAAATGACCTTAATAGATTAGAAAGCTGGGCTAAAAATAACAAAATGAATTTCAACATGGAGAGATGTAAAGCCTTCAGAAGCCTTGCATTTAGGCAGAAAAAATTAAAATACATAGATATAAAGTGGAGGACACATGTTTAACAAGATTACATGTGAAAAGGATCTAGGAATCCTAGTAGACCACAAGTTAAACATGAGTCAATAGTGTGATGTGGCAGCTAAAAAAGCTGATGCAATTCTAAGCTGCATCAAGGAGTGTCTAGATCAAGAGAAGTAATAGTACCACTCTATTCTGCTTTGGTAAGGGCTCACCTGGAATACTGTCTCTAGTTCTGGGCACCACAATTCAAAAAGGATGTTGACAAGCTGGAGCGTGTCCAGAGGAGGGGGACCAAAATAGTGAAGAGTTTGGAAACCATTGTTAGGAAGGATCTAATTAGGGGAATTTATAATTAGCTCAAATATGCAAGAGTGGGGTCCTAACAAAGTCCCATGGGACAGGGTACCGTTATGTATACCAGAGCACTAAGGAATCCCACAATGGATGACACTGAGACAGGCTTCTCCAATTCAAGTCTAAATATTTATTAGATGGGAAAACTGCACACACACAAATATAGTGTGCACACACACTGCACTCTTAGGAATAAAGGAGTGAAAGCAGGAATAGTTTGAGATGGGTCAGATTGAGGGAGTTACTCACTTCTGAAGGCTTCTCAGGGATCTGCTGTGGATGTTGATCATGATGATGATGCACAGCCACCAAAATGGGGGGAAAGGATGGCCGAGGGAGCTATGATCAGGGTTCAGAGTGACATGGAGTCAGCATGCACTCCAAAAATAGCACGTGGAGCCTAAAAATCTCAGGGTTTAAATAGGAAATTTCTACCTTCTGGCTATTGACTAAATGGCTTGGCTGAAGCCAGGACAAAGGCGTTGATAGTCTTAGCTTTGTTAAACCTAGGTGTGGGAATAGTCTAAACAATGCATTTAGCTTCGAAGCTATCAAGGAAGGGAAGCTAGAAAAAAGGGTGCAGTCAAATCTGGTCACTGCCTCATTAAGTGTGAGACTCAAAACAAATAAGTACTATTATGTGTCTTTTCCAGTATAATGGTTTTTCCCTTTTGGCAACTCCCAAACCTGTCTGCTAGGGAATTTTCCAGCTGTCCTGGGCACATCTCTCAGTGCCTACACGACCTGCCATCTAGGGGATTAGGGTCGACATCCCACAGAGGTCAGACTGGGGTCATAGAGGGAACTCCACATGTGTCCAAAATTTGATGAAAAATCAAATATGCTAACACCATGCCCTATGGGGAGAGACGTAGGGAGTTGGGTATATTTAGCCTGGAGAAGAGAAGGTTAAGAGGTGTCATACTGAGGATGGATCTGCAGCTCCAGAGAATAGGACATGGAGCAATGGATTCAAAAGGGAGGAAACGAGATTCCACCTCAACATTAGGATGAAACTCCTGACAGTAAGAACTATTCAATAGTGGAACACACTGCCTCAGAGTGTGGTGGAATTTCCTTCTTTGGAGACTTTTAAACAGAGGCTGGATAGCTATCTGTCAGGAGTGCTTTGAGTGTGTCTTTCTGCCTGTTGGACTTGATAGCCCTTGTGGTCGCTTTCAACTCTATGATTCTATGAGTATGTTCAGCCACTTTCCTCTCACAACCCCCCATCCCTGAACTTCTGATTCTGGAATCAGGAACAGTATCACGCTCTGCAATCCTGAAAATCTGCTAACATCTTTTATACTGTTAGCTCTTGTATGTGTATGTGAATGTGCTTTTGTGTGAAAGTTGATTTTCCCTTTTGCTATTATAAATAAAACCACAGTTGGATCTTTCATTCTGGAATTGTTTCTTGGAACTGGTATACACAGGCTTGACCTCTGCTTTTAGCTGCCCAAACAACAGCTTCGCATGAGCTAATAAAATTTCCCTATTAAATATTGGTTATGGGTGCCCTCTGGGACCCTAGTATTTTGAGTAATAGTCTGTCTGTGTGAATAAGATCTCACCACATGTGAAGAAAGTGAAAAGCCATCTTTAATTGTCTGAAGGGATGTTATATTGAAGTCAACACAAGACAGAGTTCTGCTACTCCAGAGGCTAGGACACAAAACAATGGGTTCAAATTACAAGAAAGGTGATTAGAACAAACACTCTGATGGTAAGAGATATGTGACTGCCTTGGAGGGTAGTGAACTCTCATTTATTGGAGATCTTTAAACAGAGGTTTGATACCTATCTCTCAGGGGTTCTTTAGCTGTGGATACCTGAATGAGTGGGGCTGGACTAGACAATCTTTGACTCCAACTTTCCAATTCTACAATTATATGATGGGGATGGCTGTGTGCTTCCTTCTTTGTATAGTGATTCAAGCTGGGTAATTGAGTTTTTCCTTTTCTACTTGTACATTGGTCAGATAATGAAACACAACAAAGAATTTCATAAGAAAATCAACCTGTGTTTGAATACAGTAAAGTCTCTGACTGTGTTGATTTGGAGAAATTATGGTTGCACTAGAGGAAATGGGTGTGCCACAACATCTGATTGTCCTGATGTGTAACCCACACTCAGGACAAGAGGCCACTGTCAGGGCAGAGTATGGAGAAGCAGAATGGGCTCTACATGGCAATGGTGCCAGGTAAGGCTTCATGTTATCATCCTATCTGTTAACTTGAATGCTAGACATATTATATGTAAAGCTGAATTAAGCTTGGAGGAAGGAGGTGTGAAAATAGGGGAAAGGATCATCAACAATTTAAGATATGCAAATGACATATTATTTCCAGAGGTTCAAACAGTTGGAATGACTATTGATGAAAGCTAAGGAAGAAAGTACAAAAGCAGGGTTCCCACTGAATATTAAGACCACTAAAATAATGACTACACAGGATTTACAGAACTTTAAAGTGGATAAAAAAGACATCAGAATAGTTAGAGTTTCTATATCTTGGCTCACTTGTTAATCAAAATGGAGACTATAATTAAGAAATCAGAAAAGGACATGGAAGGGCAGCTATGAAGGGAGCAGATAAGATCCTAAAGTGTAAAGATATATCATTAAATACCAAAGTCAGAATCATTCATGCCATAGTATTTTCAATTTCTATGCTATGTGTATGAAAGCAGGATAGTGAAGAAAGCTGTCAGCAAGAAAATTTCATTTGAAAGGTGGTATTGGGGGAGAGTTCTACTGATACCATGTACTGTTGCAAAAGCAAATAAATGGTACCTATGGCAAATCAGGCTTCTCATTAGAAGCCAAGATGACTAAACTGAGACTATCATACTTTGACCATATCATGAAACGATGTTACTCTGGTCCAAAACATTCCACTTCAAGTGTATGTACCTTAGCCTGAGGGCCAGGGATAGTTTGGAGATTCTGCTACTCTACCGACCACCCCGTTGTCTACCAGACTCCCTAACCAAGCTGACACAGCTGGTCTCAGAGTTGCTGTTGGCGTCGCCCAGACTTTTAGTCCTGGGTGACTTCAACATCCCACTTGAGACAAGTCTGTTAAATTCAATGGGTGCAGCTCGTGAGTTCATGGAATCCATGACAAACATGGGCCTATCCCAATTGGTCACCGGGCCCACTATTTGTGCAGGTCATACCCTCGATGCGGTCTTTAGTACAGAACAGGAATATCCATGGGCGGAGGTTATTAAAACCACCGCATTGTCGTGGACGGATGATTTCCTGGTCAAGACTGAACTAAGAGCCAATATCCACCCCACTGAGGGTGGTGGACCCATTAGAATGGTCCACCCTCGAAGGCTAATGGAGCCAACTGGATTCCAGAAAGCCTTGGAGGGTTTAATAGTAGGTAATGCCGGTGACCGTTGAAGCTTTGGTTAATACTCAGATACCACGATTGCTCCCAAGTGTCCTTTCAAACCCACTCCAAATCGTAGGCCATGGCATACATCAGAGCTTAGGAAAATGAAGCGGGTTGGACAATGACTAGAGTGTTTCTGGCTGAAAACTCGACTCTTATCCGACAAGACTCGTCATAGGAACTTTCTTTGGTCCGAGAGGCAATACGTGCAGCGCAGAGAGCTTTCTCCTCTGCACGTATTGCGTCTGCAGAGTCCCATCCGGCAGAGCTGTTTAGGGTGGTAAGGGAGATGATGCAGGTTATACCTGCGCAGAACCCGTTGCTTAACCCAGCAATGGCCTGCTGTGACGCATTTAACAACTTCATTGCAGATAAAATCTCTTGGATAAGAGTCGACTTAGAAGCCAGTATTTTGTTGTTGTTGTTGTTTTATAATAAACTTTATTCATATATAAAAAACATATAACAAAACCAAAACAATGCAAACATATCACATATACATTCACACTTATACACCAGTATTTTGACAGAAACAATTCACGAGGTGTCCAGCAATTCCGTTGATGTAAATCTACTGGATGAATTTCAATCTGTGAGTACCGAGGATGCTACTTGGTAGAGTGAGGAAGACAACTTGCCCTCTTGATCCTTGCCCTTCATGACTGGCCATCCGGGGGGGGGGGGGATGCATTGATGGTGTTTCTTAAGGACATCATCAATGCATCCCTCAGGGAAGGGTATGTTCCATCTTGCTTAAAGGAGGCAGCGCTTAGGCCGCTTCTGAAAAAATCTTCCCTGGCCCCCCTGGATATAAACTATAGGCCGGTCTCTATGCTACCATTCCTAAGCAAAGTGATTGAGAGGGCGGTTGCCCCTCAACTCCAAGTGGTCTTGGATGAAACTGATTATCTAGATCCATTTCAAAATGACTTTAGGACAGGATTTGTAGTTGAGACTGCCATGGTTGCCTTGACCGATGACCTGTGTCTGAGCATCGACAGGGGTAGTGTGACCCTGTTGGTGCTTTTAGACCTCTCAGCGGCTTTTGACACGATAGATCATAGCATCCTCTTGGATTGCCTGAGTGGGTTAGGAATTGGAGGCACTGCATTGCGGTGGTTCCATTCTTCCTCTCGAGCAGGTCCCAGTGGTTGCTGCTCAGGGAAAGTTGCTCCAGTAAAAAGGAGCCAGGACTTAAACTGTCCTGGCTCAATGCTAGGGAATTCTGGAAACTGTAGTTTTGTGAAACATTTAGCCTTCTCTGTCAGAGAGCTCTGGTGCCATAATAAACTACAATTACCAGGATTCCCTAGCACTGAGCCAGGAGAGTTAAAGCAGTCTCAAACTGGATTATTTCTGCAATGTGTTTTGGATCTTACTGGAAAAAATGATAATGCTTGATAAAGTGGAAGACAATAGGAAAAGAGGAAGACTACATAACAGATGGATTGATTCATTCAAGAAAGTTACAACCCTGTGTTTGCAACATCTCAGCAGGGGATTTGATGACCGGGCTCTTAAGAGGTCTCTCATTTGCAGGGTCACCAAAAGTTGAAGTCAACTTGGCAGTAGATAAAAACAACAATGCGTGTTAAAGAATGGGCATACCCAGCTCAGTCTTCAAAGGTAATACAGGAAGGCTTTACTTTATGCATGACTTTCTTCAATTTAAAAAAAGTGGTAGGCCATAGTTGGGGGGGAAAGAAATTCAAGAGCACTTATTGCAAACAGATGAAGATGACAAGTTGTCAAGAGGAGTGACAACTGCTGGAACTTCATAGAATCTTAGGGGTTTTGCAGATGGGCGGCCTTGGGCCGCCCCAGGAAACAGACAATTGCAGCCGAGGCTGCCCCATGCCTCAGCCCCAATCCACCTTTTTGGCGCCTGGGAAAGGAGCACCAAAATGCCGCTCCTTTGCTCTCAAGCGGCGAAAAGGGTACCGGAAGAGCCGACACACGGCTCTTCTGCGTCTCTTCCAGAGTAGCACATGAAGATGTTGCGTAGGGAGGACGTATTCAGGGCAAGCCCCGTGCGTAATGGCGCACGCCCTGCTGACGTCCTTGGGGAGGGGTTGAGGCAGCCGCCATGCAGCTACCCCTCCTCTTCTCTGCCTCCAAGACAGCGCTTTGTGCCATCTGCAGAGGCCCATAGACTCCTAGAGCTGGAAGAGACCCCAAGGGCCACCCACTCCAACCCCATTTTGCCACGCAGGAATACACAATCAAAGCACTCCTGACAAATGGTTATCCATCCAACTTCCAAAGGAGGAAACTTAAAACTTAAAATGTAAAACTGAACTAATCTAAAGGTGGCTGGGGAGATACTGAAGGCACGATCTTGAACTGTTCCAATGAGAAGGAAAAATGGGAGATGTCTCAAGAAACCGGGTTGGATGACAAAAGAACTTTCAACTGAACTAAGCTTTAAATGGGAGATATATAAGAAATGGAAATGGGGTGAAATCACTAAAGAGGAATTCAAACAAATAGCCAGCACATGTAGGAGTAAAGTTAGGAAAGCCAAAGCGCAGAATGAGCTCAGGTTTGTTATAGGAATTAAGAACAATAAAAAGGGCTTTTTGGGTATGTCCATAGCAAAAGAAAGAAGAAGGAAATGATAGGGCCATTGTGCAAGGGAGATGGAGACATTCTAACAGGGGACAGAGAAGGAGTAGAACTACTCAACACTTTCTTTGCCTCAGTCTTCTCACAAAAGGAAAAGGGTGTTCAACCTGAGGAAAATACAGCAGAGGACACAATAGGGGAAATGCAGCACAAAATAAGTAAAGAGGAAGTACAGGAATACCTGGTTAACCTAAACAAATTTAACTCTCGAGGACCAGATGAACTACATCCAAGGATATTAAAAGAATTGGCAAATGTAATCTCAGAGCCACTGGCAATAATCTTTGAGAACCCCTGGAGAACAGGAGAAGTCCCAGCAGACTGAAGGAGGGCAAACATTGTCCCCATCTTCAAAAAGGGGGAAAAATGAGGATCCCAACAACTATCGCTCAGTTAGTCTCACATCAACACCAGAAAAGATTCTAAAACAGTTCATTAAACAGAAGGGAATGCCATAATCACTAAAAGTCAACATGGATTTCTCAAAAACAAGTCATGCCAGACTAATCTGATTTTTTTTTTTGATAAAACTGCCAGCTTGCTAGATGAAGGGAATGTGGTAGACATAGCATATCTTGATTTCAGTAAGGCTTTTGACAAGGTCCCCCATGATATTCTTGCAAACGAGATAGTAAAATGTGGGCTAGACAATACAACTGTCAGGAGGACTAGTAACTGGTTGACTGTCCAAACCCAAAGAGTGCTCAGCAATGGCTCCTCTTCATCCTGGAGAGA
>CM034714.1:9701381-9717204 GCA_020142125.1 Phrynosoma platyrhinos | reverse complement strand
ACAGGACCGCCTTGATAGCTCACAGTGCAGATTTCATTCCCTCACATCTGCTTATTACCCAGCTCTAAAAAAATAATAATAATAAATAAACAATCTTTCCACCCAGCATCCCCAATGGTATAACCCAGGGGTAGGCAACCTTTCCCCTTTAATGGCCGAGGGACTTCAGCTCCCAGAATCCCAGGAACTATTGGCCAACATGGGACTATTGGCCAACATGGCTGAGGCTTCTCGGAGCTGAAGTCCCTCGGCCCTTAAAGGGGAAAGGTTGCCTACCCCTGGTATAACATATCCCACCACCGAATATTACAAAGCACCTACAGAATATATGTTGGCAAACAAGGCAGGAGCTATGATCCTGACATTTGCCCGCCCCCAACTAAACCTACCTCCCTTTTTTGTTTTTCCAACAACCAACACAAAAGTAGGATTAATGAATTCAAAACTGCCTTTAATTGTCCACTTGAGTTGTTTGAATACTTGCTTTGCTATGTAAATTTTCAACAGGACAAATGTCTTGGTTTGCTTCCATTTGTGGAAGTGGCTTACAATAACTCTGTGCACTAGAATACCAAGCACTCACCATTTGAAATGGTGTACAGGTGGGAGCTCAACCATTGTTAAGCAATGAGGTCAACAAATCTGACCCAGTACCTTTAGTGGAAGGGGTACAGTGGATCAACAATTGTGTCCACATTGGACTATGCCAAAGAGACTTAAATATTTCATAAATATTTCTTCTCTTTGAAAGACTTCCCAGCAAGACAAATTAGAAGTTAAATACACAATTCAACCAATTATCTAGGATGAAGCTAAGGGGTATGATTAAATACTGTGTCAAGTCTAAGGTATCAATTTCCAGTTACTGGCACTACATTAGATGAGAACCTTCTACACAGTCAACTTTAGATTGATGCCAGATCCACTGGGTTAGGATGATCAAATGCTAGCATCATGAGATGATTACGAACACAGAAGGTCTTATAGGCAAGTTAAGGTGCAACAGAAAACTAAGTGCCTTTGTAGACTGCTAGAAATAGTGCAAATTGAGTCTACTTTAACTGCCCTGGCTAAGTGCTAGGGAATCATGGGAATTGTAGTTTTTTCTGAAACATTGAGCCTTCTCTGTCAGAGAGCTCTGGTGCCACAATAAACTACAGTTCCCATGATTCCCTAGCACTGAGTCAGGGCAGTTAAAGTGGACTCAATTTGCACTATTTCTGGCAGTCTGCAAAGGCCCTATGACAGGGGTAGGCAACCTTTCCCCTTTAAGGGCCGAGGGACTTCAGCTCCCAGAAGCCTCAGCCATGTTGGCCAATAGTCCCATATTGGCCAATAGCTCCTGGGATTCTGGGAGCTGAAGTCCCTCGGCCCTTAAAGGGGAAAGGTTGCCTACCCCTGCCCTATGACTTCCATCAGCCTTAGGCAGCATAGGCTATAGTCAGGAACAGTGGGAACTGCAATCCACAGCATTGGGAGGATCACACATTCCCTATCTCTATTTTAGTCCATTGGTCTTCAACCTGGCGTAATGTGATCACAACTTCTCTAACACCAGAAACACTATGAAAAATAATTTGGAAGAAGACGATAAAAGAATAAGGAAGAAATCCAGATAGGCTGATCTATGTTTCTGGGAATAATGAAACTTGTAAATAATATGTAAACTACAGAAATTGGATTCTGCAGCTTTCAGGCTTCTGCAAGCTACATTACATGCTTTTGCAAACATTTATTCTGTAGTGGTTTGTGATTTTCTGTAACTCATTCCTCTGTTCCTAGTGGGCTATATATTCCCTATTGTAACCATTAAAACTGCTTGGAACGCTATGGGATTTTAAAACATCTTAGATACTGGGGAGAGGGAGCTTCTATACATGCCCGTGTAAACTTGACACATTTTTGCGACAGCATGTTCCATGTCCCAGATCATTCACAGAAACAGGGGCATCTCTAGGGGGGTGCAGGGGGGTGGGCTGCACCAGGTGACACCATAAGGGGGTGACACTACCCAAACATTTGCCTTTTGGCAGAAATGGGCTGTGGTGTTTGTCTGCATCCCTTTAAAATGCTGAAGAGATTATGTGAATGTGGAGAGGCTCAGTGGAAAGAGAAAGGAGAGGCCCCAGATTTATTTAAAAATATTTTTATATAAATATAAAAAAATTTTAAAAATAAATTTTTTTATTCTTTTAAACTTTTCTTTAAAAATATCACATCTTACCATATGTTCTTTTTAACCACATAAAACTGTATATGTAAATACATTTAGACTGTGCATATGATATTGTAATTTAAAGGTATAATTTTAATTTTGCTAGTTGTTTATGTCATTACTATTGCCATTGCATTCAGTGATATACAGGAATTATGACTGGTTAGTAACATTAGTACAAAAACATTACTAAGGATTCTGTATGCTGTGGTATGGGAGGAGGTCAATGTGGGGAGAGGTGACACCATGAGTTTCCATACTGGGTGACACCAATCCTAGTGATGCCACTGCAGCAAAATGATGATATTTATAAAGAAAATACAAGCAAAAAAAGATAAATTTCCAAGTATATCCAGCCAAATGTGAAAAACTACTTCAACCACAATGAAAACAGAGAGAGACTAATATAGATTAGATCAGACCACTGCTAGGAACTCCCAACTTCTGTAGCTACTGTGCAGAAATGTAGCTGGTGTTTACTTGAGAAGCCAGACTGCAAACTGTAAAAGGCCTGGCTGACTGATTAAAGTTCAGCTCTCTTTCCTTCCTACTGGTACTTTTTTTTAAGGCTGTTTGAGCACCACTTTGTATTGATTTTCAAAATCTGACTGCACTCTTCAGCACTTATCCAAGTTAGTGTAAAGAGAGCAAACAAAACCATCTTGTTCACACACCTCTTGTTCTGACAATTTGGTGTCTGTTCTATAAGCTAAGGTTTAGGAAGCTCTTTCAACGTGAGTGCCCTATTTAGTTTCAGATAAATTTGCAAGGATGGTGGGAGGGCCAAAGGCAAATATGTAAGTCCCCAGGTACATCACATTTTAGCTTAGAGCTCTTACTGCCAGTCACTAAGCTTTAGTTAAGGCATTTTAACCATTTGGAAGGGGCAAACCATACAAAATCTGGGAGGCCACCCAACAGTGGTGCCATGAGGAAAGGGGTTTGTCCCTCTGAGGAAGCCCAGAGGCAACTGGGATCCTGGGAGAACCAGCCCAGAGCATAAAATTCCTGATCCCTGGCTATAAACTCTCACATAGCAATATTCTCACTTAAAGGAGCAAATGGTGTTTTTTTTAAAAAAAACAACAAAAAACAACAACCTGATTCCCTGTTTATATTTGTAAGACTGTATGAACATTCTTCAAATGTGTGTGACCAGTATGAACTTTTCTGTCATTGAAAATATTTTTGTAGCAGCATTCTAGGCATGCAAGACCAGTCTATCAATGGCTATTAACCACTGCTGTCAAGTAGAAGCTGCACTGACCACCAGCTGATGGACATAAGTTGGCGTATTATAATAATATTTTATTATGAGGTCGCAGACCCATCAAAACTCATAAAACATATACAAACAGTTTAAAACATTTAAAATTTACAGAATATACCTTAAAAACCAAATTAATTTTGTGGAACAGAAGAAAGAATTGACTTGCGCATCCTTTATACAGAAAAAAGAAACATAGCTACTATCTCTGTAATAGAATTGTTTGTATCCTGTAGGAGATGTTTTAAGTGCCAATCCGAGGTCCTGCCAGGAAATTTGCTCATTACAGAACCAAGGAGTTTGGTATGGTCATCTTTATAAAAGTTACATGTAATGAAAACATGCTCAATAGATTTCTTCTTCATTACAGGGGCTCAATTTCTTCTTCATTACAGGGGCATAATTTATTCTCATATACACCCTGATAATGCCCATCTAAAACTGCAGATGGTAGGCAATTAAATCTGGGTCTCGAAAAAACCTGTCAATATTTTCCAATACCTAGCACTTTGGAGGAATTCAAAATTCAAGACTAAATGTAGAGGTGAGCAGGTCTTACTGGCATTTGATAAGGAAAACTGAAGATCTATGTCCTTAATCTGATTTTCTAAAATGAAATTAAATGCCTTGAGCTCATGGGCATAAAGAAACTCCATAGACAGATGTAATAAATGCAGTTTAGTAGAAAAAGTTTTAAACCAAGAACTAGTTTAAACATCTTTCTGTAGAAGGTGTACATAACCTGCAGAAGTATTTGAATATACCACTTGGGTCCAATATCTGAAAGCATATAACCAGGCCGTGCCTTATAATGATGCAATGCCTACCTCAAGTCTTAAGGCTACTGCGGAAGTACATCTTGGTAACCCAAGAATAGATCTTTAAAAGTTTGAGAGAACATTCTCAATACTTGAATGGAATCTTTGAATCCAAATTGGGATTCCATACGGCAGTTGAGGCAAGATCTTGGACTTAAAAACCTGGATGGCAGCAGATGTGAATTCACCCCTTACTGAAGAAAAAGCAAAAAATGACCTTGATGGTATTCTGAGCTGTCTGTATAGCAGACCGTTTATGGGCAGCCCAGAGAAGATTATAGTGGAACATAATGCCCAGATATTTAAACTGTTTAAATTGGTCAGTACACTGACCATTGATTTTCCACTTGCTTAATAATGCATGCCCATGATTTTAGTTTTGCAAAAATTTATAGTCAACTGGTTGGTCTTGCAATAAGACATAAAGGCATGCATTAGGCATTTAAGGCCTACTTTGATGGCGACATTACGACAGCATCATCTGCATACAACAATAAAGGGCATTTGGTCTCAGCCTATTTAGGTGGATGGAAATCTGAAGCTAAAAAACACTCAATCAGGTCATTTAAATATGTTGAATAGTGAAGGGGCTAATATACACCCCTGTCAAAACACCCTGGTGGCAGATATTGGTCTTGTCAAATTCCCTTCTATTCCACATCTTACATATAGTGTGGTACCCTGGTAGAGGCATTCGATAAGATACAGGAGTCTTTTATCTATAGTGGTATGGAGTAACTTCATCCATAATTTATCTCTTGGTATTGAGTCAAAGGTGGATTTTAAATCTATAAAGACGGTATAAAGGCCCTTTCCATAAGTGGTCTTGTATTTTTCTGCTAAATAGTTTAAGACCGTACAGTGATTTATCGTTGTTTTGCCCTTTCTGAAACCTACCTGTCCATTTCTCAAAATGTTTTGATCCTCTATTCAGTAGCGTAGTCTTTGATTAAAATAACCAGCATACAATTTGCCCACAACCGAAAGTAAACTAATGGGCCTATAGTCTGATGCAGGGGTAGGCAACCTAAGGCCCAGGCCCCCAAAGCCTTTGGACCGGCCCCAGGCCGGTCCTGCCACCCCCGCCGCCGCCGCCCCCCGCAGCCACCGCCGCCCACCATGATGATATTGATTCTTGTTGTTATTACTTGTTCTTGGGGTTTTCTTGGCAAAATCTCCACAGGGGGTTTGCCATGGCTTTTCTGGGGCTGAGAGAGTGTGCATGCATTTTTTAAAAAAAAAAATTATTTATTTATTTATTTATTTATTTATTTATGGTGCTTCTGCCCCCCAATTGTCTGAGGGACAGCATCCCGGCCCCTGGCTCAAAAAGGTTGCCTACCCCTGGTCTGATGGCTCCTCTCTATCTCCTTTTTTAAAAAATTGGTATGACAATGGCCTCCAGCCAGGCAAGAAAGAGTTTACCTGAGTTGTTAATATGGGAAAACAGATTTGCTAGAAGGAGGCCCCAACAATCTATGTTCACCTTCAACATTTCTGTATGCTATTCCCAGTGCCTTAACTTGATTGAAGATAACTTGTCAGGGACTTTATTTCAGTCTGGGAAACTGGATACCATAAAGGGATATTGTTTAAGTCAGGGGTAGGCAACCTTTCCCCTTTAAGGGCCAAGGAATTTCAGCTCCCAGAAGCCTCAGCCATGTTGGCCAATAGTCCCATGTTGGCCAACAGCTCCTGGGATTCTGGGAGCTGAAGTCTCTCGGCCCTTAAAGGGGAAAGGTTGCCTACCCCTGGTTTAAGTCCATGGTAGAAGAGTGAACCACTGCGCACTCTGTGACATCCACAAATAGAAAGTTGGAGTACTGTTGCTTTCATGACAGTGGCCTTCCCATGATGACCAGTTACACTGTAAACCAAAACTAACTGCTTTTCTCAGGCAACAGCAAGTTGGCAAAGCAGTGGAGTTCCAGGCTCTCCAGACTTTCCTCAACACTACTTGCCACCTTAACGTCTCACTCTGAGGAAGTATTTGAGAATGTTTGAGACACAAGTTCTATTTAAAAGTTTCAGCTCTACATATTATTCTGTCCCTTCAGCTGTTTGCTGGTATAGGGCTCTCTCAGACTGCTAGAAATAGTGCAATTTGAGTCTACTTTAACTGCCCTGGCTCAGTGCTAGGGAATCATGGGAATTGTATTTTTTTCTGAGGCATTGAGCCTTCTCTGTCAGAGAGCTCTGGTGCCACAATAAACTACAGTTCCCATGATTTCCTAGCAATGAGTCAGGGCAGTTAAAGTGGACTCAATTTGACTATTTCTGGCAGTCTGCAAGAGCTCTTTGTTTCAGGGAAGCTCTGCCTTGTTCTGAGGAAAGGGAAAGCCCCTACATGAGACATCTCAACATGGGGTCCTTCCTGAGAGAGAGGCCCGGTGGGAAATATGGCTTTGGACAGTGACTGGGCTGCCTCTTCCTCCTTATAAATACTGTTACAGACTGAACTGGTGGACTGTAAACTCTTTTCTGCCTTAACAAAGTAGCAGCAGCAGTGCTTTTCTTACAGGTATCACTGAGGCCTTACTCATCAGAAAACCTTGTGTCAAACTGAGCCCTTCCTTAAAGTGAAGAACTTCAAACTGAAAGCCTGGCTACAGAAAGTCTGTAGGAATAACTGTAACATCACTGTTGCTGTGGCAAACAATGGAGAAGAAAAAGTACCAAATAGATGTTTGTCAGTGCCTCATCCATGGTGGTGGGACAGGAAAGAGATGGTTGGGAGCATTTGTTGATCTGCTTTAGGTACCAAGAGGTCTGGGGCCAGCACAGATGGATACCCTAGCTAGCCACTGTTAGAAACTTACTTCAAAAGGGCTTTAGATTGACCCAGCACAGCTGCTTCACTACCAATTGAAACACAGGAGTCATAAAGTCAGGACAGGGTTTGAAAAGTTACTTCTTTGGACTATAGCTCAAAGAATCCAAGCAGCCATGACTGTATTACAAAATAACAAGAAATATATGTATGCACACAAATAAACCAAGGGGATTGAAGACACGCTAGAGCTAAAATAAAGCATATCCATGGCAAAGTAGTTTCACTTCAGGCTCTTGTAACTGCCTGGCAGCACTCAGAGGCCTGTATCTTTTGTTAAGACTCCATATAACAGGATGAGATGAGATGTCATGGCTCAGTGACACAGACAGAATAGAATTAGGGAGCTGAAACGTGTCTACTTACTGTGGATGCAGCCAAGCCAAGATAGTGTGGGACACAAGACTACAAAAGCTCCAATAAGGCAAGAAAAATTCTCCTTGCTTTTTCTTAGTACCAATGGATTTGCAACAGGTACTGGTAAGAGCGGGCTGCTGCTGCCACCATACCCTGCTTGGGGATCTGGGGAGATATCTGGCTGACCACTGTGGGAACCATGATGCTCAACTAAATGAATGTAAGGGCCTTTGCAGGCTGCCAGAAATAGTGCAAAATTGAGTCCATTTTAAGGGTTAGGGTTAGTGCTAGGGAATGATGGGAACTGTTTTTTTTCCTGAGACATTGAGCCTTCTCTGTCAGAGAGCTCTAGTGCCACAATAAAATACAGTTCCCATGATTCCCTAACCCTAACCCTAACCCTTAAAGTGGACTCAATTTGCACTATTTCTAGCAGTCTGCATAGGCCCTAAGATCAGATCCAGCAGGACTCTTACATTAGGAAATTAGTGTCTAGTTCCAGACTTTCAGGTGCTGGAAAGCAAAAAATAGGCACCATTTGGAACGAGTAGTGGATCTTTATTCAGTCTTCTACTAGGAGAAACCACAAGTATGCTAGGTTAGCTACAATAAGCTCCTTGTACCAAACCTATGGCAAGTCATGTGATTGTGAAGAAACAACCACTTTCCACTTCCTTCTGTTGGACCTAATCCCATGTAGCTTGGTCTGCTTGTCACTTTAAATTTATTATTGCATTTGCATCATGCCTTTCCTCTAAAGAAGAAGACTTTTCTCCACTCCATATTTTACCCCTACAGTCCTGTGAAATAGGCTAGGCTGGAAGAAACAGATAGCAGGATGAAAGGAGTCTTGCCCATGGTCAGCCAGAGAGCTTCATAGCTGACTGGGCTTTTTAGCCTGTGACGATTTTTCAGCAATCCTAGATTATGACCAAAACAAAATGTCAAGGTGGCAGTGAAAGCAGCAGGTCAAAAACAGAATGCCTAGGTAGAGTTATGAATAAAATAAAACTACCTGGAGATAAGCCTAAGTCATCAGAAGGCACTCAAAGGTTTTTGGAAAAATATGAGAGGCATCCCTACGCAGATGGAGGCATCAGGCAACCTCTTCCATGACTGTGACAAACTGAAGCAGATCCCACAGACCTAGAGCAGTGGTTTCCAGCTATGGATTCCTAGATATTGTTAGACCTAAACTCCTGCTAGCCCCAGACAGCATGGGCAAGGATCAGGTTTCTGGGCATTGTAGTTTATCAACAACTGGGAACCCAAAGCCATGCTTTGGAGCCACTCCTTTCAATATACCTAAAATTGTACCTTATTTAGTATTACTGATTTAAAGGCTACTTTCTTTCTCTTTTTTCCCACTGATAAAGAAGACAGAGTGCTTTGTCCTGGACGGAGAATGTTCAGAGTGTACAACTGGATTTTCTATTTTATTTTATTTTATTTTATTTTATTTTATTTTATTTTACGGAAGAAGACACTTTTCTGCCTATCTTGGTCTCAGTAGCCTTATATGTTAAATCCAGGTGAAACCTAAAACTCTCACATCACCTGATACAAGAGAGTGGAAAATATGTGGTCTTCTAGATGCTGCTGTACTATAATTCCCAGCATTCCTCGCCATTGGCCATGTTAACCAGTGCTGTTGGAACACACAGCCCAGCACCTTTCAGAGGGCTGTATGATTGTGCTAGAGCCTCATTTGACTATCTGCACACCCTCCAACCTATTTTCATCACAAGATATCATACAGACACTACCACCATCAATTGAGCCCCCCATCAAAGTGTAAAAAGAAACATAAAATGCAAAAATAAAAATATTTACAAATATCAACAACTATACTGTTTTTTTGTTTTTTTATATAAAAAACTTTATTGATTAAACAAGAAAACAATGAAATAAACAAACACATATATTACAAAACTAAACATTTGTCATATATATCACAAAACAAAAAAGAAGAAAAAAGAGAAAAAAGACAAAAAAGAAAAAGGAAAAAGATAAACACTTATAAGAAAATTTAAAAATAACTTCCTACATCTTTTAAGTCTTGTTAAACCACCCGCATTTACTTATTTCGTGTATCTAATACTTTAATGTGTCGTCATACTTAAATAACTATTCTCCTATAATTCCTATGACTTTTCTTTATTTAATACTTTTCCTATATCCTATCATACTTTCTGAATTTCCTTAAATTAATCTAAACCTAATGCGTATATAGGCCTCCTTTTTTGTCTCCAATAATCAATCAATAGTTTCCAATCTTTTTTAAAAGTATCAATTCCTTTTTCCCTTATCAAATTTGTCAACTTATCCATCTCCAGGAGTTCATATATTTTCCTAAACCATTCAGTAATTGTGGGTATTTCCTTTAATTTCCATTTGGATGCATAATTAATTCTTACTGCCATAATCAAATAAAAAATCAATTTTCCATATTCTTTTTCTAATTTTTCCTCTGATACTATTCCCAATAAATACATTTTTGGATTTAATTTTATTTGTGTGTTCAATATTTTTTATCATTTCCTTATATATCTTTCTCCAATATTTTTTTGCTTCTTTGCATTTCCACCATAATTGATAGAAAGTGCCTACCTTTTTGCCACATTTCCAGAATGAATTATTTTGAATTTTACACATTTTGGCTAATTTATACAGGGTAAGATACCAATGGAGTTGCATTTTGTAAAAATTTTCTTTAATATCATAAAAGTATATTTTAATCTTTTGTTCCAGCATTGCTCCAATTCTATGTCCTGTCCTAAATCCTGTGCCCATTTTACCATATGTGTTTTGACCACCTCATTCTCCATTTCAATCTTTAATAACAATTTATAAAGTTTAGATATTTTATTTCTGTCATCGGATTGAATTATATCTTCGAATTCTTTATTAATTATTCCTATAGATTTAGTTTTTTTATCAAATAAAAAATGTTCCCTTTTTACCACATTATGAGGGGAAAACGTTCCCAGTCACTAACTAGAGATGTTAGGGACTAAATCTAGGATCTCCCTAAGTCTAAGGCCAACACTCAAAATCTGAATAGTTTTTTACCCTTCAAAATTCTTTGCTATTCACAAATACTGGTGTGCAGGTCTTTTCCCCCACAGGCCTTGGAACTTGGCAGTTTTATTTGTATGTATTGCTTAGGCCTCTTGAATGGAGCTCATCCAACCATGAGCAGCACAGAAAAACATGAAGTAGATTTAATCATATGGGTATATTGCATTACTCCTGCTTCAGTGATTTCCTTCAATCACTTAATCACAGGAAACTTTCTGAGGAAAGTGCCAATGGTCATTTGAATGTGTTTTTGGTAGCAATATTTGCATGCATCACTCACCTTTTCATTGGAAATGAGAAGCAGGGGTACCCTTCAACTTAAGCACTACTTCCAAAAATAGAATCAGATCATAACCCAATATACTTAGAAATGAAAACGGGGGGGGGGGGGGAACCCAACCTAACTGCCGACTTAATGAAAACTTGTTAATAGATGAAAATTTTATCAGAAGGGTTTTACACAGCTTTTCCTCTTCTCTGAATTATTTTGCCACTCAGGCAATAAGACAGCAAAACAATTTCCTGACAAAGCAGGAAACTAACTTTGGAATGAATTCAGTAATTTTTGGAACAGAGATTTAATTGAAAATACTTGGAGTTCAGAGAGCCAGCATGGTGTAGTGGTTTGGGTATTAGACTAAGACTCTGGAGACCAGGGTTTGAATTCCCAGTTGGCCATGGAAACAACAATAACATGTTTTTATCTCTTTTTTTTATTATGTCTTGTGTTTTTATACTTTTTTCATCTTCTGTTTTTAACTAAATTATCAATTATTTTTTAAAAAACTTTTGCATAAATAATGTTTTGATGGTACCCTGTTTAAAACAAACAAACAAAAAACAACAACAACTGTAGGCTGCCTTGGATCCTGTGTGGAGAAAGGTCGAATAGAACTCAAATCAAATCAATAAAAATTCTTTAGACAAAAAGACTCTCCATGTAGCTTACAAGATAATCAATGTGACAAGTCCTTGCCTTCAATGCAAGCCTACAATCTTAATTTAACACAAGACACAAATGAATAAAAGGTAGGAAAACAAGAGGAAAATACAGTGGGCCCTCCTTATCTACAGATGGCAAGCCCATGGCGGGGGGAGACAGAGGAGGAGGAAGGCACAACATAGTGCAGCAGCAGGGAGGTGTCAAACTGAAGTGGTGTCAAACCAGATTATTTCTGCAGCGTGGATGCAGCTTCATACTATATATTGAATATATCACTGCTAACATCTCCTCCTTCCTCCAAGGGATGCCCACTCAAACAAGGCACTACCACTGCTGCCATTTCCCCACACCATTGCTTTCCAACTGCCCCTTTCTCATGGTTAGTGTACCATCATTCACCCTCGTACCGTCACTACCAGAGCTGGACTAATATATATCTACTTTGGTCCCTTCTTTGCTTCCCAAACCATCCTCTGGGCCCTCGCTGCCTGAAGCGGGTGATGGTGAAGAAAACGGTGAAGCCCTCGATGCATGGGCCCATAACAAAGCTGAGGGGAAATTAAATTCCTCAAGTCCAGATCCAACCAAATGGACACCTCTTCGGCATTACAGTTGAAGAGGAGGGGAAACAGTGAGGGCACGTGGGAGGCTTGCTATGGCAATGTGGTAGTAGTTCATTGCCTCGAGTAGGCTGCTGCATAAAGAGAAGGCAAACCAGCAGGAATTCCCTTTCCCCTCTATTTGTATGATGTGTGTGTTTGTTTTGTGCCTTCAAGTTGGCAAGATTTTTTCAGAGGAGGTTTAAGTGTGATTTGCCCAAGGTCACCCAGTGGGGTTTCATGGCTGAGCTAGAAATTGAATCCTGGCCTCTAGAGCCACAGTCCAATGCTAGAGGAGGAGGAGGAGAAGGAAGTGGTGGGACACGGTGGGGTGGCAAGGCAGCAGGGAGGAGAACGAGGAGGAGGAAGAGGAGGAAGAAACAGGGCAGCATGGGGCGGCAACAAGGAAGAGGAGGAAGCGGTGGCGGGGAAGAGGTGGAGGCAGAGGTGATGGCGGGAAGAGGAGGAGGAGAAGGGAGGAGGAAGAGGCAGCCGGGAGGAGGGAAGAGGAGGAGGAAGCAGTTCCTCCAAAGTGCCATTGTCCCCAATGCTAGAGTGGCCACATGGTCGCACCACCATTAAAGTTAATGGGACTTGATCATCCACTGATTTTGGCATCTGTGGGGGGATCTAGAAAAGCTCTGCTTTTGATGAAGGCCTGCTGCCTGCCTGAAACAATTATCACTACATGATTGTTCTGAGAAGCCCTCTCAATGGGCAAACAATTCTACATCATGCAGCAGGGTCCCAAAGACAACAGAAGGTTTTGTGTGTGTGTGCGTATTTGTATTTCAGTACTTCCACTGATTTTGTCTTTTGAATAGGGAAGCAAAAAGAAGGTCAACAGCCATTATTAAGTCTTTCCCCACTTACTCCAGCAGGCAAGTTCTGAGCAAAGGTCAGGTGCTTGCTTCTTCTAAAGTACATGTGGAAGAAGGGAGCAGGCATATAGGGCATATCTACTTGGGCCATTAACATCAGTTTTCCCCTGCCCTTGTCATGACCTGTCTTTATGGTGGAGGGCCAAAGCCTGCAGACTGTCTTCATGAGGGAAGACTAGTTCAACATTGAATCCAAGCAAGCTTGCTTTTTGCTTTGGATCTAGGAAAGTCCAGGGTACTGAGTGACGTCAGGTGGCTGAGATCACAATAAGAGGTCTGGCCATGTGATTGGACACCTCATTTTTTACTTCAGAGGGAACGACCTGCACCACCACCAGCAGTGCTAAGTGGCACAGTGGAACACTGTGTAAACAGCTTCCTGTTGCTCCAGAATGTGCAGGTAATGGGGAGAATTTAGGGACAGCTTTGGGGCCAGAAGGTACATAGTATTTAATATTTTCTGCCAAAAGAGTACCAATGTGGCTTACAACACTGAGTACAGTACAGTCAGCCCTCTGTATCCATGGTTTCTGCATCCATGGATTCAACCATCCACAGCTTGAAATTTTTTTTTTAATTTTTCTAAAAGCAAACTTTGATTTTGTCATTTTATATAAGGGACACCACTTTACCACTCTGTCCCCCCATTGTCTTTAATGAGACTTGAGCATCCACAGATTTTGGTATCCATGGGGGGTCCTGGAACCAAACTCCAACACACACCAAGGGCACAATGTTAAAAGATTAAATACAGTCCTCCCTCCCTAACCACGGGCTTGCCATCCACAAATTTAAGCATCTGCGAACAGGAAGTCCCACTGTCTCTAATGGCCACGCGTGCATGCACTGCCATTTAAAACCACAAGATTTGAGGTCACATGTTTTTTTCAATCCACGGGGGTGTCCATAATGGAATCCCCACAGATACTAAGGGCTGACTGTATAGTATTTTTTGCAAAAAAGTTGTATGTAAATGTAATAAAGAAATATGAAAACATATGAAATTTTTAAAACAATATAACAAAGGGTAAAAGCAGTCCAAGACAAAAATAGATTTACCAGAATCACAGCTGCTACAATGGGAAAAGACTGTCAAAATGAAAATTATAGCGAAGACTGTCTTAACAGTTCACCCTGCAAAGTGGACACTTAACAAATCTTTATCAAGTGGGTGTTTTTAAAGTTATGGCATCACCCCAAGTAAATGCTGTCTTTCATCCTCAATTGTCTTGCAATCCAACGTGACAACAAGAAAGCAAACAAGGCTTCTACTATAATAATAATAATAATAATAATAATTTCTATCCCACCCCTCTACTGAAGCAATTGGGGTGGCTTACATCAGTAAAATATCACAATAAACCCTCCCAAACCCACCCTCCCCTTGAAACAATATTAAACATATAAGTTAAAATCCTTATCCTTGGACATATATTCTTTCTATGTTTCAATTCATCTTGCATTATTAAAGTGGTATTTCTCAACTCTCATCTTTATACCCATTCCAGAAGTAGGTCTCTGCACGGGATGATGCCTGGATGGATCAAACCACACACAAGAAGAGGGAGCCCAAACCAGGATCATTCTAGCCCACTTGCTATTCATCTGTGATGCTGGCAACAATATTGAACATTTCCTTTTATCCCCCAGATAAAGATAAAGATTTTTCTGCAGCATGCACATAGACTTTTCCATATACAAATCTCCTGGGGCAACAAGAGTTTAAACCTTTCTGGATCCAACAGTCCATACGTCACCTTAGCATGCAAACAAGCTCCACCACATACTTCTGAATATAACTAGTGGTGATCTATTATGTTGATGCTGAGGATTCCCCATCATTAGCTTGAGGTGACCAATCAGGGCTTGAGATCAATTTCAAAAATCTAAACTGATGTATTTGAATACTCCACTTTCAGACCAAGCCAAACCTCTCTGGATTAAAATTATGTCCCCCTGGATTCACATATCTAGGCATTCTTATCACAAAAGATTTATCTCAATTGGTGCCCAGGAACTATAATCCTGTCACTAAATGGATGAAAGTAAGAATCAGGGAGTGGAAATACTTAAACCTCTCCATTCTTGGGAAGACTGCCACTGTAAAGATGATTCTTGTCCCATGCTTATTTTTTCTATTCCAATCTATACCTATTTGTCCAATTCCTCTCAAATTCAAATTCTGGCAAAAGATGATTAATGATTACACATTCAACAGAAAAAGACCAAGATTCCCTAAATCTGTTAGATATACTAATACTGGGGAAGGAGGGTTAGGGGCTATGCAGACAGCTGGCTCTGGACCTCCCCTGCTAACCGTGGATTGGGGCCGCAGCCCTGATCCTCCCTTTTGTGCCGCTCCTTTCAGGGACGGCAAAAGGCCACCCTAAGAGCCAGCGCATGGCTCTTTAGTGCCCTTTCTGGCTCAGTGTGTCAAAATGCTGCGCCGGAAAGGCGTCCTGGTGCTGCACGCCATACATAACGGCACACAGCATCAGGATGGCATCGGTGTGAGGTTGGGACGGCCGGCGTGCGGCTGCCCCACTCCATCTCTGCCTCCAGGCCAGCCCTTTGGGCCAGTCTGCAGAGGCCCTTAGTGATCCCAAATGTCAAATTCTATTATCATGCCTTCCAACTAAACCAATTCTCCCAACTTGTCACAGAGTAATATTCCACCAAATGGGTATCCACGGAACTAGATAGTTATAGCTTGGCTGAACTTAATCCCCAGAACCATCGGGTCTAGTGTAAGAAGAAGAGCCCTCCCTCCATTTCATCCGATGACATCTGGGAGAGAGACACTAAGCCCAGCACCATCGGGCCTGGAATAAG
>CM034714.1:9687379-9701281 GCA_020142125.1 Phrynosoma platyrhinos | reverse complement strand
AAACCCATTTCTCTACAACTCCCTCCTTATTTGGAAGCAGTGGGTTCAAATACTAGCTCCAGATCCTTCCCCTGTTTGCCCATTCTTATTACACCCCCATTTTTATGAAGTGGATAAATTAGCTCAATTCAAATGTTGGAAGGATTGTGGCCTATACAGGATCATGGATTTATTTGAATATGGAAAGCTCAAAACGACAGATAATTTGCTCAATGCCTTGGACATGTCAAATCCTCCTAGTTCCAAGTACTGCATCCCTTGACATTTTATGAACATATTTGTATAGCAAAAGGACAAAGATCTAAAGCTGAGGCAGCCATTATGTATAAAAATCTAATACAATCCACCTATGGCAAGAGTCAACATGCCAGGATAATTTGGCAATCTGATCTAAACATGGATATCTCCGAAATCACCTGGTTCCAGTTTTTATATAATCAATTAAAAGCTCAATATAAAGAGGATAAGAGAATGCCAGGTTTGACTAATAATGAAAAAGAAATAGATAAAATCCTGTTTGATGAGTCAGATAGTATTTGATAACCAAATACTATAAGATGTTAAAACAGAGAAATCTGGAATCTGAAACAATTAAACAAGTCATGGTAAAATGGGCTAAAGATATTGGCAGCCCCATAGAATTAGAATGTTGGGGAAAAACATGGAGAATTAACAACAAATTCACATTGTGTCAAAATTACAAAGAAAACTACTTCAAAATGGTATCTGACACCTTCCAAAATAAATAAGATATATAAAACTGAAAACATAAAATGTTGGAAATGTCAGAAGCCAGAAGGCAACTTTATTCACATGTGGTGGAAATGTCAAGCAGCTAAATGTTTTTGGGAAAATATCATTAATACAATAAATGAGATGTTGGAAACAAGAATACTATTAGACCCAAAACTATTTTTGCTAAATATGACATGTATATTAGACAAGGAAATCAAAAAGAATCACTCTAGAAAACTATTATACATGATAACAACAGCTAGAATATTGTATGCACAATATTGGAAAACCAGGAATATACCCACAGAAATAGAATGGTTATTGAAGCTAAGAGAAGTGGGAGACATGGACATATTGACCGCTAAACTAAGAGGAAAAGAAATCAAGGATGATTGGGAGAAAAAAGAGGATGGAATTTCACTTAGAACACGGTTAGGAGCATACAACAGGATCCGCAAGAAGAATAAAGAGACAAGACGACAAGATGATTAAACATAAAGAGTGATAAAGATATACCCAGAGGAAGTAGGACTTAAGAGGAAAATAAAACAAGATGTGATGATAAAAGCAACTATTTGTAATAAGAATAATTTGAAAGAGGAGAAACTTGCTAGTTTATGTTTGTAAGTAGTGTTTTGTAATATCTATTTATGTTTGTTGGTAAAGATGCATTTGTATGTCTTTTGTATATGTTGGAAGTATATATTTATGTGTGTTGTATTTTATAAAATAAAAATAAAAAATCACCTGGTTCCTTCCCCCCCCTGCCCCATATAAATCACAGTCAACACTGATGATGGAGGGAACCTTAAAGGCCATACATAGATGGTATTTAACACTTATAAGATTATCAAAAATGGCAAAAGATGCCTCCCCAAAATGCTGGAGAGGTTATAAGACTCCCAAGGTTAGAGCTTTCTGGAATGCTGTTTTGACCCAAATTTCTGGTATTGTCAAACAACATGTACAATTTGGCCCCAGGTCTTCTAATGATAACCATTTACAGCAAGGACAATAGCCACCTGAAATATAAAAAAATATGTATCATATTCCTCATCTCAACAGCCAGAACTGAAATCGTGAGATGTTGGAAAACAGGTGATGTTCAACTGAGCAACTGGTGGAAGAGGAGTTGGGACACATGGTTGTCAGAAAAGCTCTCCTAAACCTTCAGGGTTTGCAATGGGCAAAAGAAGGCACACACATTTTTTGAGGATTGATCTGTTCTTATTGGATATATTAATAGCAACATGAACATTATTGGACCTCCATCCCATCAAATTATCTTTTGGAGACACACTCTGGACTTGGTCTCACCAGCTACAACAGAGTGAGAGGACACCCTGGATTCTGAGTGCTACTGCTATCCCAGGATAAATCATCTTCCTGTAAAACTCTTTTTGTTTACCCCCCAAGAATGCATTTTGTGTTGATTATATTGATTGTTTGCAAAGCTATTAATAAAACAATTAGTACAGATCAAAAGATATCTTGGAGGGCAGAAAGAGAAAAGAGATAATCCACTCATTCTGGTGGGGTTAGGGTGCTCAGATTCACTGCATCAAATGTGAAAGAACAGCAAGACATCTCATGGCTCTCCAAGTGTTTCCAAGGCTCACCAGACTATCGGGGAAAGCCCGTTTCTCTGTGGGCTCAGGAAAAGTGTCGATATTCTCTATAAGATTGCTGTTGCTCAATTAAAAGGATTCACTCTCTGGTGAATGAATTCCTTTGTAGACCCTTCATAATAGAGACCTATCTATTAGAGCTTACGTGAAAGCTGATGTGATAAAAGACTAATTGATTTTGAACATTCATAAGGGCTACTCCAAGTTTAGCAGCAACTACTAGCATCTCTGTAGCCAAAGGTGACATTTTCTATGTGTCATTTGCTCAAAGCTTTGGCAACTGGAAATCAAATACAGGATTCCACCAGTCTTTTTCTCAATTCCCCATCACTATCTTGCACTCACCCAGACCACTGGCATTTTCTTTTAAAACTTCTCAATCTTTGCATATAAGATTTCCCTTTTGTTTCCTATCATTTGTTTTTCATTTGGCAATGGTATTTTTAGCACTTTGCGGCTGGCTCTGTCTCCCACTCCTCATACACAGACACGCTTTTGCTTCTTTATAAGTGAGAAAGTGAAAAATGTTACCAGGCTTTCTGGCAGGAGTGGCAATGCATCTCAATTTGGTGCTTTCGTGAAGCAATGCAAATGTTGTTATATTTCATACTTCAGCTCTCAGGCAGCTTCCAGCAAAAGGATCATGAAAAGAACAAGCTTTATTAGGAGAAAAGAAGGAAAATGGTACATGCTCTGACAAATGCCTTGACAAATACACTCAGTTTGCCTGTTACTTTCATCAGTGGCTTCTGTCCTCTTGCACAGAGGGGCTGATGTCATGCAATAAAGAGGAAGTAGAAGTGAAGCCACATTTAGGCCCAGATCATTCCAGGCAAACTGCCTCAGAAATTGTCACAGATTACCAAACCTGTTTTATGTCCCCTAAGAGTCTAGGGTGGTAGGCATACAGAGCAGGGCCCTTTTCCATAGCAGCACCTCATTTGTGAAACTTCTTGCTGCAAGGGAGACTAGACTAGATCCAGTTTCATGTGAACTGTAAAACCTGTTCCCTTCTCCTTGATTTTTAACAATTTTAAAAATTCTACTCCTTAATGCTGTCGATTTTATGACTGTTCTGTTTTGCTTTTAATGGGTAGTTTTCACATGTACTGTTTTTAAATTTGTATACCGCCTCATGGTCCAAAATGTCACTCAAAAGTTTCAAGACATACAAAATATTGTAAAATGTAAAAATATTGCACTATAGCATCAGAAAAAAGTTCAAATGGCTGGTTACCTTGGAGGTACTTGTTCCAAAACATAATTGGCAATCTCTCTCCCTTGTGTGCAAGTAACTCATCTATTATCGTGATCAGAAAAAATGTGTGGAGGGCAGGATACTTTAAAAAAATTCTGTGCTGAACAAGAAAGAACACACAATTGAGAAAAATCATCAATCACAGTGGTTTTTTTCATATTCCAGAACTTTTTGCAAAAAATTCACATGAAACTTTTTTGCAGAAAATATAGTTTTTGTATATAGCATTGTATTCTGCAAAAAAAAAAAAACACCCACATTTCTGTTGAAAAATAGTAGTTTTTGCAGAGAAGCAAATATTTTCTATGCATAAAACGAAGCTTTTTGTGCAAACAATTTTTTTTAGAAAAAAGTACCAAAGTATGATAATTCATCAGAAAATTGTGCAAAACCTCTCATAATGTTGGCCTTAATTTTTTGAAATTATTCATTCATTTATGTGAGGTGATTTACATCCCTAGTGATTTTACATTTTACATTTCAAAAGGAGGACTGTGTCTAACACATCCATACATTTCACGTGCAGACACCTTATTTCTCTCAACCCTAGGGCCACTTAGACATGCCCACCCCATTTTGAGAGTTTAGTGCTATAATGTAGAACAACAACAAAAAAGGTGCTTTCTCTGAAAGAGATTTTAAAAGAGTATCTGGAAGAAAGTGACTGGCATGGATTGTCTTGACTGTAACACTAGTAGATGTGAGAATTAAGCATTCAAGAACATAAATACATCAGATCTATTCAAGCAAATATGTACTTTTATAGATCCATTAAATGTGTTTTTGAAGCAATTCTCCATGTTATATTAATATTAATGTTTAGATGAACTTTCTTTTCTTTTTAATAACTGTAACTGAAAAGGAGGCCTGGTGGAGGGGGAGAGCCTCTCTCCTGCTTCCCCTCTCTTCAACCCATCCCTTCATGTTCCTGCAGACCCATCAAAAGCTTGTTTCTATAACATTTGGGAGCCATGCTATGGCAATCACCACAGATACCTTTAACCAGGCAGACCATGGGCAACCAACAAGACATCAGTTCCAATAATCTCCTTAGAACAGTAACATCCAAAATCCACAGAACAGCTATACTTTTATTGGGCCAGCCAAAATCCACAAAATACATGATGCAAACTTTCAAAGCACCACTGGATTTTTCGCCAAGCAAAGGTGTTACTACATTTTAGCTGCAACAGGGAAATTCTAAAGAGAGAGCCAATGGACTGGGACTTTAGTATTTTAAGTTTCTACCTCCAACAAAGGTAAAACAATACACACACACACAGAGTGGCTCAAGTGATTAAGATGCTGACTGTTGACTGCAAGATCGGAAGGTTGGCAGTTCGAGGCCCAAGTGCTGCCTGATGGGGTGAGCTCCCATCACTAGTCTTAGCTTCTGCCAACCTAGCAGTTTGAAAGCATGCAAATGCACGTAGATAAATAGGTATCACTTCTCAGTGGGAAGGTAACCAGCGTTCTGTGCAATCATGCTGGCCACATAATCACAGAGTAGTCTCTGACAACGCTGGCTCTTTGGCTTGGTAATGAAGATGAGATCCACCCCCTATGGTCAGACACGACCTGACAACCTTATCAACAGGGAATACCTTTACCTAAATAGGTACCACTTTGGTGGGAAGATAATCAGTGTTCTATGCATTCATGATGGCCACATGATCACAGAGTCATCTTTGACATTGCAGACTCTTTGGCTTAATAACAGAGATGAGCTTGGGAACACAACTTGGGAACCTTGTCAAAAGGGAATACCTTTACGATATAGATATATAGATATAAATATAGATAGAAATAGATATAGATACGGGGACTGCGCTGGCATGTTTTACCTTAAGAACACCTAAAAGTTTACCTGATGCAAAAGCATGGAGGCTTCCTACGAAATTTGGTGTTCTCTGCCTAACAAAGGGGCTTGTAGCCTCACAAAGGATTCAAGACAAACTGGATCTCAAAGGCAGTAGTGTTTTGTCTTGCTAATGGGATTTGAAGTTTATTCCCTGGCCTTTAAGAATCTTCCCATACCCACATGGTCAGAAGGAAAAGGGACCTGCATGCATCAATACCCCTCCATATCATCTGAACTCAGGACAACCACCACAACATCTTAACAAAATACAGGCCTATGACTAACATCGTCATATATTTATTTTTATCCTGTATGATTTTTGACTGAGCAGTCAGTGGCGCTTCAAAAGCTTGCAACATGTACATTGTGCATTTTGATTTTCCCAATAAAGGTATCACAGTTTTGTGGATTTTGAATGTTATTACACTAATGTATTATTGGGTTTTGATGGGAATGATGGGAGGCATAGTGCTAGCATAAACAATTAATGGTGGGTCAAAGGATGATTGTTGAATGGCACAAAAATGTGCAGAAGTCTGAGGGAGGATTTTTCTCAGGACTTTACTCATGGGAAATGGAAATTGGAGACAGGACTAAAAGGGTGCAAGGGGATGGGTGGACAAGGCAAATATGGTTGAGAGGGCAGGTAGTAAACCCTGTGAAACCCTGGAGCATGACAGTGTTAACTTTATGCCAATGTGGGAGAAAAAGCATATGCTTGTGTGTGAAGTCTAAACTCAGCAAATCTCAATTTTTATACTATCCCACTTGAATATAAAAGTCTTGAAAATGGCCAAGCAAGATCCTAAATATTTTATGGCAGTTCAACTGAAGTTCTTATCATTTGCAAGGACATTTGATGATATCATGTAAGTTAGCAGAGGCAGTTTCATCTCTCAATATGTAGAATTTTTTTTTTAGAATCTTGCAAACTCACCTATGGGGTGGGATGAGATTTGAAAACTACACTCAGCCTCAGGAGAAGGTAATAGCAAAACTCCTCTGAACAAATCTTGCCAAGAAAACCTTGTGATAGAGTCACCATAAGTCAGAAATGACTTAAAGGCACACAACAATGACAAATTCCAACACCAGGAGGGCCACAATCTGCCTACCACCCTGTCTAAAAACTCCCATTATGCACTGGATTTCCACCTTGTCATGATTGGCAAGAACAGTGATACTTTTAAAAAATTATTTTAAAACAGTATTTACACATATTAGGGCAACTATTTCAGATCAGACTGTAGAATAATAATGTTTCATCCTCTGTACTTCAGCATTGGCTATGTTAAAGAAAATGAGATCCAAACCACAATGACATGCATTACAGGTGCAATTAACATCAGTCCTCCAGCTCATGATTGATTTCCCATGTGGCTGCCAGTGCCAAACAGGTTATCTGCCCCTGTTCCACAAAAGGTTGCAAAAGATCCTCCAGAAAGGAGGCTGTTTTTTTTAAATCTTAGATTGAAAAAGGCACAATAGGGACTGAGCATGCAGACCAAGAGCCAAATTGATTCGGGAAATGGTAAAAAAAAATCCATCTGGTTCACAGTTTGATTTGAGTTTATGTAATTTCACACTTCGCAAACCAATATGAAAATCAAATCTTTTGTAATTTGTTATTTTCTGAATTTTGCAATGTGATTCTCCAGTTTGATATAAATTGAAAATGTAATATAAAATGAAATTAGTAAAAGCAAGTATTCAAAATACACATACACACACACACACGGAAATGTTTCACACACATGAGCATCCAGGCATACCTCTCCCAGGCTGCGGTATGAAGACAAGAGGTCTGCTCTTAGATGTATTCTCTGAAAATACTTATCAGCCCTTGGGGCTTGTAAGGCTGTGGAGATCACAATCAGGCATGCTGTGTTAGCATTTCCCACTAAACTTGGGACAAATTACTTTTGACTACAAATCTCAGAACCCCCTGTCAACTCACTTTCTAGCCTAGTGTTTCAATTGCTGCCTTCAACTTCAACCAAAGAATCTGGGATTCTATTCTGTTGGAATCTAACATTTAGGGTGCATCTACACTGTAGAAATAATGCAGTTTGACACCACTTTAACTGCCATGGCTCCATCCTACAGAATCCTGGGATCTGTAGTTTTGTGAAGCCCCAGCGTGGTGTAGTGGTTTGAGTGCTGGACTACAACTGGAGACCTGGGTTCTATTCCCCACTTGCCCATAAAACCCATTACATGACTTGGGCAAGTCACACTCTCTCAGCCTCAGAGGAAAGCAATGGCAAACCACCTCTGAACAAATCTTGCCAAGAAAACCCCATTTTAGGGTTGCCTTAGTCAGAAGGCATATCACAAGTCGGAAACAACCTGGAGGCACACAACAATGAAACACCCATAGGATTCTATAGCACATAAAATTGTGTTCAACAGCATTTTTTCTACAATGTAGATGCACGCTTGGTCCCAGTAAGGTACAGCCGATTTAAGCTTTAAAATTGCAGACTCTTGAAAATGGAAGCCAGGAAGCCAGGGGTCTGAAGAAATGAGGTTGGTAGTAAGGGAGCTACTCAGGACAGGAAGGACACCTGAAAGTTTTTCAAGGCAGGCAAAAAGAGGTGCACCTAGAGCTCCAAAGCCTTTTGCAATCCTTACTACACAACCACAGTTACACACATGCAAAGGCCTTGGAAATCAACACAAACATATAGGGTGAAACTCGTAATTTTCAAGCATTATAATGAATTTAAAATGCAGCATTGGTGTTTTGTTACAATCTTTTTTTCATCACTGGCAAAATACCACAGGCCAATGGAAAGAAACAGACACTTCATACCCTCGCCTTTCTTTCGACAGTGCTCCTAACTATTAAATCCAAGCTTTGGTTTCAAATCACTGTTGCACCCATCTTCTCATCCAATCTTGAGGCTCAATAGAATGTGCCAGTGAAAAAAGGACCATACAGTTTTATCCACCTAGCAGGTGATCAGCTACTACTCATCATGAAGGCTATCATGTTCAGAGGCAGTATGGGTGCATCTACACTGTAGAAATAATGCAGTGTGACACTACTTTAAATGCTATAGTTCCATCCTATGGAATCCTGGGGTTTGTAGTTTTAGGTCTTTAGCCTTTTCTGCCAAAGAGTACTGGTGCCTCACAAAGCTACAAATCCAGGAATTCTGTAGGATGGAGCCATGGCAGTTAAAGTGATTTCAAACTGCATTATTTCTACAGTGTAGATGCACCCTATGCAAACTCACCAAGGTACGTGTGTGTGTGCAATAGCACCTTTATTGACTACTATTTATATATATTACCTACACTACCAGAGGCAGTATTCCTCGCAAGACCAGTTGCAGACATACATGCCCTGTATTCGTGTCTTGTTTTGAGCTTCCCAAAAAGCATCTGGTTGGCCACTTTGGGGAACAGAATGCTGAACTAGAGATGGGCCAAAGGTCTGCTCCATCATGGCTTGCATGTTCTTAAGAACCTGGCTACTGGAATGTCCAGTTTGAGTGTTGTACTACAACTGGAGACCAGGGTTCTATTCCCTGCTCGGCCAATTCTAAGACTTCCCCGCTCTGTGGAAGGCTCAGAATTTGAAAAGGACCCATAGCACATCTTAACTAAGAGGAGGCTTTACCACTGCCTTCCTCTGTGGCCAATAGAGTGCACATTCACAGAGCAGCTGGCTTTGGTAAGTAGCTGGCCTTTTTATAATCGCTGCTTCAAACATGCACTTCCTGACACATGTCCAACACATGCACTTCCTGACACATGCACTTCAGGAGAAATGCTTGGAGCAATGGTTACTTGCTGCTGCAACCATTTCTCTAGATGCCTGCAGCCTTTCCTGAGTTTTCCAGAGCTGCTGGCTGGGTAGCAAAGGGAGGTGATGCTCTTTGAGATTCCACCTCAACATTAGGAGGAACTTCCTGACAGTAAGGGCGGTTCGACAGTGGAACACACTCCCTCGGAGAGTAGTGGAGTCTTCTTCCTTGGAGGTCTTTAAGCAGAGGCTGGATGGCCATCTGTCAGGGATGCTTTGAATGGTAGGGGGTTGGACTGGATGGCCCTTGTGGTCTCTTCCAATTCTATGATTCTATGATTTACCACCCAGCCAGCAGAGCTTCCAGACAAAGAAGGTAGCCCAGTCCCACCAATGGCCACTGGTGAGTGTGGGCTGCTCCTGCTGCCTCACAGCCTTTTCCAGGTGTGGCAGAGATGCTGGCCAGGAGGTAAAGACAGTCACTACGAAAGTGCTCATACTATTTCTAACTAACTACCTTTGTGAAACTGGATTCTCAGCTCTGATAGCTCTGAAGGGTAACTATCATGCAAGAATTGACATCACCAAAGAACAGAGAGTTGCTCTTTCTAATATTACTCCTCATTTTAGTAAACTTTGGGTTCAAAAACAAGCACATGCATCACATCAAGTATAAACATTGTGCTGAGCTGGGCACTGAATTTATTGAAATAAAAATGTTTTATTTTGAACAATGTTCAAAATAGTATAGATGTCTATACTAATACACACAAGATGAACTTGAACTCTCAACACAGCAAAACAAATATGATGTAATAAGCAACAATGAAATCTGGTGGGATATTGGAATGTCCATGACTTAAATCCTAGAAGCCAAGATGAGGGCATCGAGTAAAAATTAAGGGAAAAAGAAACAACAGTGATGTCATTCTGGGAGTCTACTCCAGACCCCTAAGCTGGACTGAGGACCCAGATGGTGTCTTTCTGGAACAGATGACCACACGTTCAGAAAGGAGAGATATAGTAGTAGTAATGGGGGATTCCAACTATCCTGATATATGTTGGAAGTAAAACTCTGCCAAGATTCCTCGCTTGCCTTGCAGACCATTTCATTGTCCAGAAAGTGGAAGAGGTCAAGTTATTTTAGATCTGATCCTAACCAACAGTGATGACCTGGTTAACAGAGTGGAAGTGGTGGGATCCTTGGGTAGGAATGTTCTCCTGGAGTTTGTTATACAGTAGAAAGAGGAAGACAAGCATAGTCAGACACATATTCTAGACTTTAAGAAAGCTCTATGCATTAGTGTAGAAGCATCCAAGGCTATAAGTCATTCTCTCCAGCTGATTCTTTTTTTATTTTTTTCTGCCCAGTGCTGGACTCTTGTAAAATTGGCAAATTCACCCTATGTCACTGAGATTATTGTCCCAAATACTTGGTGTCCCCTTGCCATATGGAATAATGTCTATCTACCATGTGTTACAAACAGGTGAACCTATCATGGAATTTTCTTGGCAAATTTGTTCAGAGGAGTTTGCCATTGCCAAACACTCAAACCATCGTGGCTTTAAGCCACCATCGTGGCTCACCCGAATAATCAGCCTAACCCAATAATCACTTTAGCACCATTTTCATGACTGCTTAGGGACCATGATCATAGGACTGAAAAGATGTGAATGATCTAATAGCCTTCCAATAGTTTGCATTTGTTTCAGGAGAACAGACATACTGGAGTCAGAGTGCATGTGATGCCAAGAATTAAGCCTAGACAAGGAACTGCCAATTCAACTGAGTAATACCTCCTTGGAGAACCTGGACCTATTGCTTTATGCTTTCATTCAACATGAAGAGGGTTTTCTCCCTTCTTCAAAGCATTATTTTACAGTAAAGATAGGGAAGAAGTAGATGCATAAGCAAGCTGAACATTCTAAAAAGAATATATGGCCACATCTTCTGTACCAAAAATCAAAGCTTTTAGTTGTTTTTTAAAAGAATATTTTTAGCCACCATAGTTCCAGAGACAACGCAAAAATATGGTGGCAAAAATGTCACTGAACCATAAACGCGAAGGTCTCAATTGTTACGTGATACATCAAATTCCATATAGCAGGTGCTTGTACAGATAGGGTGGGGGAAAATAATAATAATAATAATAATAATAATAATAATAATAATAATAATAATAATAATAATATCCTGCCTCTCCAAACAGATCAAAGCGGATATTTCAGCTGGCCACATATTTCGTCCAGGGACTGTCAACTGCTGACCTTTATCATAGTTGGCCAGAGAATTAATGAACCGACATATGCAACTGCTGGACAATTTCCCATTATTGCCCATGTTTCATGTCCCCCACCCATTATATGCTTTCATTAAGACTAATGCATAACTTTCAGCATTTCACAGGGAAAACTACAACATGTGCAGTGGTCAAGATGGCAGGAGTTATTAAAGCCATAAAACGGACAAGTGAGGAGTGGCTGCAGCAGTTTGCTTTTCCTTGGGCTTACTGGAAAGGCAAGATTTTGCCCCATCCTCTCCTCTCCCCTCCCACTGAGATAAAGTAGTGCAAATTACGTTTGCACTTTGAACTCAGTTTGCAGAAACTAAAGTAAGCTAAGGACAAAGGGGGAAAGTGGAAGGAGAGAGAAACTGGGAGATTTTAAAAGCATCTGAAAAACTGGGGTGAGACTGGATTGATCTTGACTTTCCCTGTCAAATTGGGACAGTTGGAGGGTGTGCTAGTGTGTATATGTGTGCACATGCAAAGATTCTTAGGCAGATAAAAGATTCTGCAGACATACAGAATGCACAGCTTTCTATCACTGTGATGATGTTGGCACAATTTTAGCATTGCTAAACAATAGCACCACTGTTGAATTATAGAATAGCAAGCTTTCTCCAGGGCTAGGCACCCCAGGGCCTTCCACGACTGACTGTACAAGATGGGGTTGTATTTCCCAAGTCCTTTCAAACATCTGAGCAAACCTCCAACATCACAAATCAGCAGGATTCCTTTTCCTCCTATATTTGAATGCTATGCAGAAGAAAAAGCCTGCCAAAAGTCTAGCACAGGAAAAAGGAAACGAAAAAGACAAGAGACCGAAGAACGCAGGGGCAGCTATTTACACCCCAGTGATTGACTCAGCTATAATATGAGCTCAGTTGTGTCTTGCTATTGAGAACATTAACTACAAACAGCTTCCATTCAGAACATTAACTACAAACACCTCCTGCCAAAATACAAACAGAACGAGCTTGCTTCCCTGGCTGCTTCTTGCTGGACCTTTCCTTCCTCTCCAGTCCACAGCTATTAGGTTTTTTCCCTCTTTCCTTTTTTTATTTATTGTCTAGACCATTTTCACAGGCTGTTGGATGAACAGGCCTAAACATTTCCTGCTTCCATTGCTTCCCTTCATTCTATCTCACTAATTTCACTGCAGGATATTAATGTCATAAAAGAAATCCTCGCTTAAGCCTCCAAGCAATGTTCTGGCCACCATTTTAAAAAGATAGTCTGGTTCCTGTACAGGCGTGCCCCATGTTTCAACACCTAAGTTTTCTGCGATCTGGTCTTTCAACCATTCTAAATTACTACCCAGTACCGTATGTTCCGCCCTTTCAACTGTACACAGAATTAATGAGTTCTGGTTATGAGTAATTTAAGAGGGTCAAAAGAATGGTTCAGTGGCTGCAGGTACTACAGTACTGTACTATACACAGACTGAATGGAAAGATGGCGCTTTAGGCAATGCTTTTGTGACCACGCACCACTTTTTTTTCCAACTCGGCATCATCTTTCATTCTATCTGTGTACTGTACAGTTCAACGAGCCTTGCAGTCATCTCCTTGTTCTCCTTTAATGCCAGGGAGGATGGTTGGAAGAGTATTGGGCTTCAGTTTGGAGGAGGCTTTAAAGAAGCTACCAGAGCATTCTGGCTTATTCTGCTGTGGAGTGCATGGAAAGGGTGAAAAAAGAAAAAAAGTGGGGTGAGGGGGAAAGTGGGGTGCAGAGTAGGTGCTGTATGTGAACACATTTGTTCCCTGTGGCTTTGGAGGGAAGGGGAGGATTGAGGTGAGACAAAAAGACTGATGGCGGGAGAGGGTGCCCACTCATGGCTGCCTCCTCCTCTTCTTTGCCTGCTGTTGCTGTTGCTGCTGCCACCACTTTTCCTCTACCTCCCCTGCCTCCCCCAAGCCACAATGTAAGTGAATGGGTGGACCATCCTGCTGCATTCTAGGCACTTCTGGCTTGTGTCTTGTTTGCAAAGGAATATACTGTCTGGTTTAGAAACTCTTTGTCTGGAAGGTGGAAAGCTGTCTGGGGAAGCCCTTGAGAGTTTTGCACTCTTCACCTTTTCAACCCCACTCCCCACCTATACTACCCATATTCTACTCCCTAGAGTAGTGTACTACAGGTGGGGAGTGGAGTTGAAGAGTTGAAGGGTGCCTGTGCCTTGCACAAACTCAAAAGCTACCTGTACTACTCATATGCTACTCCCTGGAGTAGAGTACTACTCCCATAATAGTGCCTGTGGAAGTCCTGCCTCCCAAGGTGGACAGGAGAAGAGCTTGGAAAGATACATTTTTAGAAAACAGCTTCCAGGATCCTTTATGTATGGCAGGGGTAGGCAACCTTTCCCCTTTAAGGGCAGAGGGACTTCA
>CM034714.1:9647613-9663913 GCA_020142125.1 Phrynosoma platyrhinos | reverse complement strand
CATTATTTATTGCTACTGAATACATGAAAAATGAGAATGGCTGTTTGGCTTTGTCCTGGCATTCTGCAGACTTTGCTCAGACTCTCAATTTGTGTGTCAGGGCTTTTTTCTTCTCTTAAGTTTTTAAAATTTTATTCCAATTGGTTATTCTGGGTTGCTTCAATGGTGGCAAAAGGAGCGGCTTCCTCCCCCCCCCCCCCTTTCCTTTTTTAAATCCTCAAGACACTGTGGCTCGCTCTGGAATGCTTAGGGATAATTGGAATAGGAGCCAGACTGAGATGAAGCATAAATGTTTTATGGATTTTTTGCTGATAGTCAAGCAAGTATAATCTTCATTTCTTGTTAGCAAACCATGTCTACAGCAGAATTCCAACCACACCTGATGTAAGAGGCTGGAGTGTATGTTCCAGACATTCAGGACTACAAATCCCTGAATATACCATTGACCATATTGATGGGAGCTGTGGGCCAAAACACAGGTGGGGGGAATCACATTGGCTGTCCTTGTTTTAAACCAGTGCTATTCACTCTTTAGCTTTCCAAAGGTTTTGTACTTCACCTCCCAGAACGTCATGCCATCTGGGGTCCTGGAAGTTGAAGTCCAAAATATCTGGAAGATCGGAAGTTGAGAAGCCTTGTATAGGTGAAGAATATCAACTTTGTCAAGCCCCAAATAATCCTTGGCAGAAACAGGATGGACAGTAGCAGAATTGTACTGGATTATTCTACAGGGTGTGTAAGAACTACATCAAAATTATGGATTTTTGTTATGGTGAACACCACAACACTTCCAAATGTGCAAATATTGCCAAAAGCAAGGCCCCTGGCTTGTGGATCTGGCTGGTAGCATGAAAAGTGTAGCTGTATATGCCACAGACTTAAAACATTGAGAACTTTGCTTTTTAAACACAACTATGGAATGCTGTCATACCTACCCATGGTATATTCTATACCTAGAAGAACTAAAGCTGTCGTGTTATTCACACTTCCCTAGAATTGAGTCCCACTGAATCAGGTAAAACATAAAATCATAAAGCTAGAAGGAACCATCAAGATATAATATATCCACAGTACCCCCCTAGTCTACCAAGTTTGTAATTTTAGCACAGAGAGGTGGGGGGGAGGGAGGGAGAGATTAGTTCACCCTGTTTTGAGAAACTCATGCTGGCTTTTAGTAATCATAGATAGCATTCCTTTCTAAGTTCTCACAGACTTGACTACTTAATGTTCTATTGCAGATCCTTTCTGGTCTTGTTGAATGGTTCATAGTTTCTCAGGTCTTCCCCCACCACTGCTTCCTTTTGAAGATTATTTTCCAGACATTGCCTTTAAAAATGGTTCTTATATTGTCATTTTATTGTACAGTGCTGCCAAGGCCCTGCTGGGCAGAGAAGCAATTTAGAGATACTTTCGATAAATAAAAAGTATAGATTTACATTTGGCAACAGGATGCTATCAGAATTATTCTTCTGAAATTGCATTTGTGGAATCGCTGCTTTACAGAAGTTAGTTAGAAATACAGCAGACTCTACATGAGAATTTTGTCCTCTACCTCAAAAGGAAAGGATCAGTCATGCTACTTGTCCTTATTAGGGTGAATGTATGCCTGAGACAAATAGTTATCTGTTTGTAAATCCTGAAATAGCTGTGTAAAGCCTCATTCCCACTTACATTTAAACCGGTTTGCGATTCACCTTCACTTTGTGTCAGTGAATCGGTTCCAAAAGGTCTGTCATTCCCACTATGAAAGCGGATCTTTTCATTTTTGATACAATTGTTATTCCCACTAGTTTGTGCTCCTTCAAAATGCATGTCAATCATCTGCACATCATTGCTGATGCATGCGACAACATGGTGAGTACAGGGCCATTCCTCTTTTTTGCAAGCCATCATCAGCCTTGGGGAAAGGGGGTAAATTGGGGGTCTGTATCCCCCTTTTGGCCAGCCATCACCAGCCTTGGGGAAAGTTGTGAGGAAGGGACGAAAATCACCCATAGGTTACACTGCAAAGTAAAGGCAGCGCTGGGGGGGGGGGGGGAGATGGCTGATCTCCCAAAAACTGAGGCAGATGGTAAACACCCCTCTGCCATTAGTCCTTCCTCTCCACAATGATGTGATTCAGATCCGTAGTTCCCACTTGAACACGCTCCTGGATCGGTTCTTTTCAAAAGAACTGCCAGGAAACTACTGTCAGAAAAGAGCATGATTTTTACATTTGCTTTGCTTCATTGTGAATGAAACCAAGCTAAATAGGATTGAAACCAGTTTCAAGTGGGGACAAGGCACATTTAAGCCAATCAGCAATTCGAGTTAAATCATAGTGGGAACAAGGCTTAAGGCTTGCAAAATAATCTCCTTGACACTAGAGACTTTCCTTTCTTTATCTGCCTTGTTTGTTGTGACTATATTAAATGAGGGATCTATCAGCAAGAAATTTATCATCTCTTTTGATCTAATTCCTCCATCTAGATCTCTCTGGCAGAGAATTCTAAATACTTAATAGAACTACAGATCCCAAAATTACATAGAATGAAGCCATGACAGTTAAAGCAGTATCAAAGAGGTATAATTGTGTAATGTGGGAGAGATACCAGTTGCTGAAATTAAGAATCGCAGAATATGAGAAATTTTACTGTTTATGGTCCCAGGTCTACACCAGAAATGGCAAACCAATGACCATTCATGTGTTGCTGGACTACAGTTTCCCAAATACCTGACTTGGCCATGTTGACTAGGGATAATGAGAATAGTCCAACAAGTAATGGATGCCACAGATTCCCCTCACCTGGTCTAGACCACTCTAACCTAGAGGACTGCCTATAAATGGAAGGAAAAACTTCTCTTTTGAGCTGCAAGTTGTTTTCTCTATCACTAAGCCACTATCTGTTTTGATGGAAATGTCCATTATTTTCAAACCCATGCATAACACTGTATATTTGGATACAGACACAGAAACTCTGGGTCTGAACAGCTTTCCATGTTACATTAGAAAAGCCCTGATATAAGAGACCAAAAGCCCATCTAGTGCAGACCCATAGGGCTCTGTCAGGAATCTGGAAAGCCAGTGAGCAGAACATGAATCACCCACCTGTTTGTGTTTCCCCAGCAACTGGTAAGAGGAGACATGGTGCCTTCTATACTGGGGGTAATACCTAACCATAATGACTAAAAGCAATTGATAGCCTAATCCTGTATATATAATAATCGCTTTGATGAAAAGCCAAGTTTAAACTTGGGAGCTAAAATGAGGCCAATAACAGTGCCAGATGAGTTTCTAAAAGGGCATTCCATAGTTAATGTGCCACAATAGAAAAGGCTCTCCTCTGTCTCCACATAATGCACTTTTGCTACTGGTAGGGCATGAAGGAGGGTTGTACATATACAGAGAGGCACTCCTTCAGATACTAAGCTTCCAAGCTACATAGCACTTTAAATATCAGCAACAACACCATGAATTCAGACCACACATGTATTGGCAGCCTACAGTTTCTTTAGAACTGGTATGTGGTTTCTCTAAGGCAGGGGTAGGCAACCTTTCCCCTTTAAGGGCCGAGGGACTTCAGCTCCCAGAATCCCAGGAGCCAACATGGCTGAGGCTTCTGGGAGCTGAAGTCCCTCGGTCCTTAAAGGAGAAATGTTGCCTACCCCTGCTCTAAGGTGTTTCTATTGGTAGTCTAGCTGCTCCATATTGCATTAGCTGTTGCTTCCCTGTCATCTTCAAGGACAGTCTCACATAGAATGCATGGCAGTAATTTTTTTTAAAAAAAAATCTCCTGTGCATGAACGCCTGTGACCACGTTACTCCTGTCCAGAAAAGACTGTAGTTGGCACACCAGGCAAAGCTGGCCCTAGGTACTCCAAGCCACAGAATTCACCTGGACCTCCAGTTATAGGGAGTTTCAAGAATACACCCAAGCTAAGCATCAGGAGGAGGTGCAGCCCCATCCAGGACAGGTGGCTCTCCCAGAACCTAAACCTGGGAACCCCCAAATTACAGAGCCTTTACATTTTAGGGATTCAGCTTCAGTTTATTTACCCACATTTAGCACATTACAGTATCCATTCACTGGTCCAGCACCTGCATAGCTTCACCTGACTCTGATGACAAGAAAAAACAGTAGTAGTAACTACTGTTGCTGCTACTCCAGCAACTACTTAGTGCTTGGGAGTGAGCACTATTTTGTCACAGGAAAGGAAAATATTTTAAAAGTAAATATGATGAACTAAGCAACTAAAACCATGTAAATGTTTCACCAGCCCCTGACTATAAAGCCTCCTAAGAACTGAGAAATATAAGGTGCTGTGGCAGCTAGTGGGAATGGGCTTATATGCCCATTCTGGCCCAGATGCTGACACTGGGCCTGTTTGCTACTGCCTCTATCACCTGAGTGGGGAGAGACCAAGCCATAGTTGCATCATACCATTCATACCATATAGAGCAGGGGTAGGCAACCTTTTTGAGCTGGGGGCCGGGTTGCTGTCCCTCAGACAATTGGGGGGGCCGAAGCACCATAAATAAATAAATAAATAAATAGAAATTAAATGTTTTTTAAAAATTAAAAAATAAAAAATATATATACATGCACACTCTCAGCCCCAGAAAAGCCATGGCAAAACCCCTGTGAAGATTTTGCCAAGAAAACCCCAAGAACAAGTAATAACAACAATAATCAATATCATCATGGCAGGCGGCGGCGAAGGTGGCAGCGAAGGTGGTGGCGGCGGCAGGACTGGCCTGGGGCCGGTCCAAAGGCCTTGGGGGGCCGCATCCAGGGGCCCCCCCCCCGGGATTTAGTTGCCTACCCCTGATATAGAGCATTGGAATTCATTCATTAAATTTCATTGAAACTAATTGATTAGTATGGAAGGCTGGGGTTTGACGTTCACCTCACATGGTTTATAGTGGATTGTACCACAGAACACTTCTGATTGTAATTCAGAAGTGAATTACTAATGTCTTGATTTGCCTGTTGCTTTCTGTCCAACTTCAGACCTTTAGAATTTACTTTATGAGCATTAAAATTTTTCTTCCTCTCCCTTCTTCCTCAGTCTCCAGATAGCCAAAGTGGAACAGGACATCACAAATAAATAGCATAACTGTATTTTCTAAAATTAAAATTAAATGCAGGCTATTTCCTTTCTCTTTTGCTGCTTTTTCAGGTAAAACCTTACCAGCAGATGCAATGCTGTTTAAATACAACCTTTGGTTTCAAACTGTTTGCATGGCTGTACTGGGTCTAGCAATTAGACCAGGTGTAGGCAACCTAAGGCCCGGGAGGGCCATATAGTCAGTCAAATCACTGGACCATCTAGCCCAGGTGTGGTAATTTTTCATCCCTCCAGACATTGATCAACTGGAGCTCCCAATATTCTTCACCATTTATTGTTTTAGTTATGGCTGCTGGGAGCTATAGTTCAACAACATCTGGAAGACTACTATTTCTACTCCAGACTTAGGGCCTTTGCAGACTGCCAGAAATAGTGCAGCTTGAGTCCACTTTAACTGCCCTGACTCAGTGCTAGGGAATCATGGGAACTGTAGTTTATTGTGGCACCAGAGCTCTCTCACAGAGAAGACTCAATGTTTCAGAAAAAAATACAATTCCCATGATTCCCTAGCACTGAGCCAGGGCAGTTAAAGTGGACTCAGTTTGCACTATTTCTAGCTGTCTGCAAAGGTCCTTACTCAATAGGCTATTCTGGTATGCAATGATTTTCCAGATGTCTTGCCCATCACTTTCTGCTTAATCCTTTGAATGGAGAAGCTTGATATTGTATCCAGGTACCTTCTTTATATGTTCTAATATTGAGTCTCCCCATAGATCCATCTTTAGGAGATGGATCTATAAGCTCAGATGCCCTCCTCCGTTTATATATGTTATTATATTTATCTCAGTTGTAATGAAAAGAATTTTCAACTGTACTTAAGTACAGCCCTTCTGGCTCAATCTCTGAGGAGAAAGAAGACGGGGAGCTTGCATTTTGGAGATCATGGTTGACTGTTTGCCTGCATTGTTTGGAGGCTTCTGCGGATATACTTGTTTGTTCTGGGCATGTGTCTTAAGCAGACAGGCCTTCTGTTGAGCCACTGTGGAGCTAGCCCCCACTAGCTGTATATAGCTGCTGCTTCAGTCTTTGGAGCTCAGTCTCTGAGGTGGCCTTGCCTTTTGAGAGTTAGTATTTATATGTTAGATTCAGCATTTATGTTTGCCTGCCCTGTTTACAGGCATGCATTTCTTTGTGGGCTATGTGCTTTTCCTGAACACATGGTCTAAGCAAGGCGGGGTAGGCAACCTTTCCCCTTTAAGGGCCGAGGGACTTCAGCTCCCAGAAGCCTCAGCCATGTTGGCCAATAGTCCCATGTTGTCCAATAGCTCTTGGGATTCTGGGAGCTGAAGTCCCTCAGCCCTTAAAGGGAAAAGGTTCTCTACCCCTGGTCTAAGGGGTGAGGCTTCTGCTGAGTGACTGACCTGGTTGAGGGCAGAGCTAGCAGCCATTACTTCTATATAGCTGCTGCCTCGATCTTTGGAGATCAGAAAACAGGAAGAGAAAAACAGGCATTTTTGTGGGTGTTTCATAGGTAACTTTAAAGGGGAAGCCTAGCTATGTTGCTATGTATATACAATGAAGAACATGGATGGTGAGGAACTGTTGCAGTGACCTGCCACATCTGCGGCAGTTTGTTTTCTTGTCAGATGATCACCCATGCCATACCAACAGAAAATATAAGCTGGTTGCCATTAGTTGAGGAGAAGGTGCAACAACTTGGTAGATGTTTTCCCCTTATATACTATTGCAAAATTTCCATAAATGTTGAAGCCATAGGAAAACACCAGGTCTTCATTGCTGAAAGAAAACATGGAAGGGGTGTGTGTGAACAAAGGCGGTGTGCAATACTAGCTCCCTTTCCAGACTTTAAGTCACTTTGGTGCAAAACACACTTCAGAAATAATCCAGTTTGATACCTATTTAAATGCTCTGGCCAATGCTAGGGAGTCCTGGGAACTGTAGTTTTGTGAGACATTTAGCCTTTCTGTCACAGAGAGCTCTGGCACCACAACAAACTGCAACTCCCAGGATTCCCTAGCACCAAGCCAGGGCAGTTAAAGCAGTCTCAAACTGGATTATTTCTACAGTGTGTTTTGGACCTTAGTTACTATGAGAAAATGTATTATATATAACATGGTTTTGCATAAAAGTATCATTTGTGATATATTTAAAAGCACGGTTTGTTTAGAAGATAATTACAAGTTTAATGTAATTTTTAAATATGTTTGTTTGTTTGTTTGTTACAAACAGAATTAAAAGGTCCTGAACTGTGAGTGAGTTACCTGTCTCTGTGCAGAGCACTGTTCAGAAAATTCTAGAGCTAGACAGAAAGACTTTGGCTGTAGCCCTGACCACCTACAGGCAATCCTATTTCCCCAGTTTCCTCCTGCAGCCCTCAGTGATGTGGACACCACTAAAAAGGTATTCTTGAAACCAAGGACCAAGAGAACATAACAATAGGAGGCTGGATAGGTTTATGTGAGTTCACAAATGACCATTCAAAGAACTACAGTTACAGGTAAGCAACCTGTCTTTCTTCATCATGGTCTCTGTGATTTCACACAAGTGGGAGATTAGCAAACAGTGTAGAGAATGTCCAAACAGGAGTAAGTGGAGAAGGAGGATCACACCAAAGAAAGGAGTACAACCCTCCCAAATGCAGCATCAGTTCATTGGAGTGTTTGTGCTTTTAGTTTTTATGTCTATGCTTGGCACCCCTACAAAGTAGCCTCATAAATATCAAGAGAGTGATGAGAAATTTTGTCTGAGATGGTGCCAGGAGCCTGGGAGGGAGATGGCACCAATGTTATCTGTATCAAGCCTTCTGAGAGTATAGAGCAGGGATAGGCAACCTTTCCCCTTTAAGGACCGAGGGACTTCAACTCCCAGAATCCCAGGAGCTACTGACCAACATGGGACTATTGGCCAACATGGCTGAGGCTTCTGGGAGCTGAAGTCCCTCGGCCCTTAAAGGGGAAAGGTTGCCTACCCCTAGTATAGAGTGTTTTTTGGTGAATGGTAGGGTTGGAGGTCAAATCCTGGAGAGAACTCTTAAGAGCAACCCAACTAGAAGATCCTGACATAGATGAAGGTGATCGAGATCAAGAAAATGCTGAAGATGAGGGGCGGTCAGTAGTCAATAAGGATTGTTCATAAAGAAGTGCCTTAAGTCAGGAGGACCAGTTTTTTCGAGCCTGCAGGGTGAAGGCTTTGCAACAAATGCAGGAGGAGACATTGTGAGTCTTCCTGAGGCAAAGCACACAACATGAATGGCCTCTGTGGCCAGGCATTTTAGCGCTGTAAGTAGTGCATTTCTTAAATGAGCCAGTTGAGGACATGGCTGAAATAATAATGAGCCCAAAGAGATATTTATTGGGCAAAGACAAAGAATAGTCATAACAGCCAAAGTCAAAACATGAGGTAGAAAGTGCAAATGTAGACTCAGTCCTAGTTTAAAAATGAAAGAGAAAGCTCAAAGGTGTTCCTGTGAAGCTGCTGCAGTGATGGACAAAAAGGACCTGAGGGCTGCAAGAGGAAACCAGAGGATAGGATTGCCTGGAGTTCCGTGGGGCCCCAGACGAAATCTTTCTGTCTAGCTCTAGAAGGTTCTAAACAGTGTTCTGTGTAGGAGCAGATAATCCACTTGTGTGAATCACAGAGACCATGATGAAGAAAATAGAATAAATATGCAGTAAGAGGACTACAGTCCAGAATAGGTAAAGAGGTAGCAAAGGAATACCAAGCTACTCTAAATTAATTAAAGTCCCCAGGGCCAGATCAATTGCATCCAAGAGTACTAAAGGAATTTGAAGATGTTATCGCAGAGCCACTCTCAATAATCTTTCAGAGCACTTAGAAGACAGGAGAGCTCCCAACAAACTGAAGGAGGGCAGATGTTGTTCCCAGCTTCAAGAGGAGAGAATCAGAATTCAAAATAACTTTGACAAATTGGAAAGTTGGGCCCAAACTAAGAAAATAAATTTCAGTAGGGAGAAATGTAAGGTACTACATCTAGGCAGTAAAATGAAATGCACCAATACATTTGGCTTGAAATCAACAAAGGTTAAAAGGATCTAGGGGTCTTATTAGTCCACAAATAAATCACAGAATCATAGAATTGGAAGGACCACAAGGGCCATCCAATCCAACCCCCTGCCATGCTGGAACTCACAATGAAAGCACCCTCGACAGATGACCTTTGGAGGTTTTTACTCCAAAGGAGACTTCAGCACTCTCCGAAGGAGTGTGTTCCACTGTCAAACAGCTCTTACTGTCAGGAAGTTCTTCCTAAAGTTGAGGTGGAATCTCTTTTCCTGTAGCTTGCATCCATTGTTCCAGGTCCTATACTATGTCCAGTTCTGGGCCCCACAGTTCAAGACGCATATTTACAAGGTAGACTGTGTCCGGAAGGGTGACCAAGATGATCAAAAGTCTCATAACCAAGCTTTATGAAGAATGACTGAGGGAGCTGGGTAGGTTTAGCTTACAGAAGACAAGACTGAACGGTGACATGATAGCTATCTTTACATATCTGAAGGAATGTCATATAGTGAGTTTGTTTTCTTCTCCTCCAGAGACTATAGAACAATCCAGTGGATTCAAATTACAAGATATTTCATCTTAAACAATTGGAAGAACCTTTCTTACTAACTGTTCAGCAATGGAACAGATTGCCTCAGAAAATGGTGGACTTTCCTTCTTTTGAGGTCTTTAAAGCAAAGCAAAGCAGCTTCATTTAAATACTGCTTCATACCGCGCTATGGGGTGTCTAAGCAGTTTACAACTATAAGCTTATTGCCCCCCAACAGTTGGGTACTCATTTTAGTGACCTTGGAAGGATGCAGGCCTGAGTCTAGCCTAAGCCCTGACTAGTACTGAACTCACAACCTTGTGGTTTATGAGTGAGTGGCTGCAGTACAGGCATTTAACCACTGCGCCACCAGGGCTCTTTAAATAGATATTGAATAGGCATCTTTCAGAAATGGCTTGTGTATTCCTGCATGGTGCAGGGGGTTGGATTAGACAGCCCTTGTGGTCCTTTGGATTCCATTCTCTTCTTCCTCCTCTGAAGCAATATGATTTCTAGTGTCTCTGAAGCACATGAGTCTTTTAGCAATTTCTCTCCCCTTTTCCCAAAAGCTGATGAAAAGAACAGGTTGCTTAAGTGAGCATAGTGGTGGAAGCCATCAGGCCTAACAGATGCTGCACTGTGTGTGTACAACACTGTGTGCACTGTAGTACAGAGTGCACTTGCCTCATCGGTATGGCTGCCCAATCGATCAGCAGGAAAGCACATGTTTTTTGTCCTTGTAGGTTCTAAAACTGACTTCTTTGTATTCACATTGAGACCCGAGTCATGGAGGAGGGACAGGGTGGTATGAATATCTCGGAACAGAGAGGATCTGGAAGAGGACACCAGTAGCTAATTATCGAGGTGAGGGTAAATTTGAATGCCCTGGGTTCTTATGTGAATGAGGCTACCATGGTCATGCACTTGGTGAATACTCTTGGGCTGTTCAGAGTCCAAAGACAAGCACCTTGTACTGGCAGAGGTTGTCGCCTATCACAAAGCATATTGGTGGTGGATTCCGGTGTGAAAGCATGCATGTTTTAGATCTATTGAAGTAAACCAGTCATTCACATACAGGAATGGCAAGATGGAGTGTAATGTGACCATCTTGATCTCCTAGACCTGATGTACCTGTTGACTCCTCTGGGGTCCAGCACTGGCCAAAGGCTGCCATCTCTCTTGGGAACTGTGAAGTACCAGGGTAAGAATACATTTCTCATGCAATGTGCAGGTATACATTTCATAGCATCCTTGCAAAGGAGGGTGTTGATTTCCAGCGGGAAGGGAGGGTTCGTCAAAACACATGAACAGGTTGAATACTTCAGAAGTCTATGGCATAACTCATATAGGTGATGGTAAGAACCCACGAATCTGTGTTGATGTTTCGCCAGGTGAAATAATGGTGATATAGCATGGGGGGGCCTGAGACAAAAATGGGCCTATGAAGGGGGGATCCAGGATTGGCAGAGTCAGTGTCCTTGGTGAGCAGTCAAAAACGAGCCTTGGAAGATGATGAGGATTTCTTAGAAGTGGAAGGCTGGAATTTCGTCAACTTAAAAGAGCATCATTGGAATTTGGATGCCTGAGATGACAGATAAGATGAGAATGGAGGAGACCTTGACCACGGAAAGTTGAAGGTTAAAGGTTGGTGATGCCAAGAAGGTTTAAATGGGCATTGCTGGTGTTTTTGTCCAGAAAGGCCAATCTTCTTTGCAGTGAATTGCGCCTTACATAGATGGTCCAGGGATTCGTCCATTATTGAATTAAACAAGCCATCCTCATTAAATCGAATGTTTTCAAAACTCTCCATGTGGTTTCCTCAGGGAGATCAGTAGAGTGGAGCCAGACATAGAGTCTCAAGGAGATAGCACCAGATGTCACCTTGGATGCATAGCCCACACTATGTCATGCCAAGTGAATTTGTTGAATGGCCATGGCCTGCACGTCTAGGTAGAAGGAAATGGCTGCATTTCATTTATCCTCAAGGAGATTGGCAACAAAGGCCACCATCTGATCCCAGAGGAACTTCTGGTGTGCAACCATGTAGGCCTGCATATTGCCCACCTTAATTGAGAGTGATGCCGAAGAGTAGAACTTGTGGCCAAATGCAATGCAATGAAACATCTGCCCTCCTTATCAACTGGGGCAGAAGATATCTTCCCAGTGAACTTGGACTGTGATGCCTCAACCGCAATGGAATTTGGAGCAGCATGGGTAAATAGGGCATGACGCACCTTCAGGCTGCATCTGATACAGATTCTCTAGTTTCTTGGATGCTAGAGATAGAGAAGAAGGTTTTTGCCAAGAATGCTTCATGACCTCATGAAGGGTTGGCAGAAAAGGAACCAAGTCATGGTGTGGGAGTCCACCATCTGAAAAACCAGTTCATTAAAATAAAATACGAGAGCTTTAATCTTGATACCAAGGGCCTTGGGCATTCACAGGACTACATCTGAAAAAAGCTTCATGTCCTCAGGAGGGGATGACGAACCAGAATCCTTGATGGTGCTGGAGGGAGAGGACTGTACTGGCGATGGTGACTCAGGAGAAGAAGTGTTGGAGTCATAGGAGCCGTCCTCGAGGCAGGGAAGAGGAGGGGCAGCTGCACGCTCGGCGCCCCTTCCTCCTCCCGAGGTTGCCCTCGGAGCCGCCAGCCCTCCGCACGGCCAGCGCTCTGAGGGCAACCTCCCGCCGCAGCGTCCGGACACGCTGCGGCGGATAAGTCAGTGAAAGTGCGCTGCAAGCTTTTGTGGCGCACTTTCACTGACTTGTGAAAGGAGCGCTATTTTGGTCTGCTTCCCCCCTAAGTCATCTGATTCGCTTGTGACTGCCTGTACAGGAGGTGCTGAGCCATGCTATAGAGGTGCTGTAGAGACAGGAGGCGCTGTCAGTTGAGGTACCAGTGGCAAAGGAAGAAAGCTCAATATCGGTGCTGAAACCGCTAGAGTAACCACAGTCAGTACCAATGGAGTTGATGCCGAAATCACTGTCGTAATGGCAGGTACCAAAGGTACAGTCATTACAGGAGGGGAGGGCAATGGGCAGGATAGTTTCTGTAGTATGCAGTGGTGAAGAGGGAAGGATCCTGGAGGAAAGAGGAGGCCTCAGAAATGGCAATGAAGGTGGTGAATGGTGCTGAGAGGAATTACAATATTTAGAAACGGTAAGTCTGTGCCTCTCCTATCAGAAGACAAATGGGATCGACTATGGTATTGGTATGGAGAGAGATGGACCAGTATTAAGTCCCTGATAAGAGGGTGAGTAGGAGTGGTATGAAGCAGGACTTTCCCTCCATAAGTCCTCACCATGATACCAACCGAGGTACAATACCAAGGTATACAGAGTCTTCTCAGTAAGTATAGCCTTGGACCAAAGAGGTGAATGACTGCTCCCTCACAAAACTGGATCTGTCCCATCAATAACAAGGGGAGGCAAGCTTCAGTCTTGGGGTCAGTGAGAGCAGAGCTGATCTAGTAAGGGCATGCTGATCCCTGGTGCCAGAAGGAGACCCAAGAGGAATTGCAACAGAAAGCCATAGAGCCATGATCTCAGAAGGCACCCCAGCTTCCTTGGAAGTAGGAGCCATTGGTTCCAATACACCAGAATCCTATGTTGTCACAGAAGCCAGCTGTACTGGAGGAGATTTTGGTTTTTCTTTTTCTTCCCTATCATCAGTGGGGTCTCTGAACTGCGTTGAGGGTCAGAACATCCATCCAGTGAATGAGGCCTTTTATGACCAGATTTATGCTTTTTGGGAGGTTCATGAGTCAGCTTCAATACCAAAGTGGTGTCATTGATATGGAAGATGGTATCGAAGTCGATATTGAAGTCAGTACCAAGATGGAGTCCGAAGTAGGTACCAGCGTCAGCTCCATGGTGGGAAGCACAGAGGCCATCAATATCATAGTGGGGTTTGACTTCTTTGGCTTGGACAAGTTGGTTAAGGTAAATTTGCTAGGAACCACTGCTGTAGAAACTAAGGGATTGTTCCCAGCAATAAACCTTGAGATGTTGAGCCCTGTTCCTTAGAGCCTGAGCTGTGAATCCTTTACAAATCACACAGCAGTCAACTATATGTCTCTCTCCCAAACAAAAAAGACATTCAGAGTGTGTGTCACAAGAGGAACATCATTTAAAGAGAGAAGGTGAGGCCATAGAAACAGGGCGGGGGAGGGGGGAATGAGACAAATGGAGGAAAAAAATTAAATGACAGACAGTGGGTCAAATTAGAGAAGAGAAGAGGAGGATAAAAAAGGAAAGTGAATTAATGAAGAGAGAATTACTTCACTCCGAGAACTATTCAAGGAGACTAAGGAGATTATCGCACTACACTCTTAAAGTGTTGCTATTTCACTTTAACTGTTTGAATTACCTCCTGTTGCATTCTGGGATTTGCAGTTTAGGGAGGGGCATTTAGAATATTCAGCCAGAGAAGTCTTAGGCCTCACTGAACTATAAACTCCAGAATTTGAATATTTTGATTCTGGAACAGATAAGAGTTAATCGGTTTTTGCCATTTTTGAAAGTATTCTAATGGGGAAGGGGGATAAAGAATAGATTGAAATTAAAAAAGAAATCTGGGTAACACAAACATCTTTACTATACATCCCAAAGTCAATAATTGAAGTTTTTCCCATGAGTGAATCTTAGAGATCATCCACTTCGTAATAGGTTTATAATTACAGGGAACAATTTGCAGTAAATCTTTAGAGATTAATACTCCTAGATATGTAAAACCAGAAGGTATTAATTGGCACCCTGATCATTGTTGATATTCATAGGTATTTAAGCAAAGAAATTTAGTTTTATTAAACTTTATTCTAATACCTGCGTAGTTATCAAATTTATTTAACAAACATTTAAGAACAGAGAGGGAATATTCTGGGCATGATAAGAAAATAAGCACATCATCTACATAAAGGGTAATTTTATATTCCAGCTTTTTAATGAGCATCCCTTTTATATTTTGGTTTTATCTAATACAATTCCATTGGGCCTGGCCTAGATTAAGAAGCAGAGCCCTCCCTCCAGTCCATCTGATACCATCCAGCCTCAGAGGGAGAGATGCAAGCCCAGTTCCATCACGTCTAGCCCCGGAGGAAGGAGACCCCTCCCTCCAGTCCGTTTGAGTCCATCCAGCCTCGGAGGGAGAGATGAGGTCCCAGTTCCATCAGGACTGGCCTAGATTAAGAAGTTGAATCCTCCCTCCATTCCATCTTCCATGGTCCAGGCCTCAGAGAGAGAGAAGAACTGCTGGACCTGATCCCTTTCCTCAATGCCATCCCCTTCTCCTTTTATGTCATATCTTTTTAGATTGTAAGCCTGAGGGTAGGGAACCATCTAATTAGCCATTTGTAAGCCGCTCTGAGAGCCTCTGTGGTTGAAGAGCAGGGTATAAATACCCCAAATAAATAAAATAAATACAATTGGCCAGGGGTCCAATAGCAATAGCGATAGCAAATAATAGGGGTGACAAAGGATACCTTTGTTTAGTTCCCCTATAAAGATGAAAGAAAAACATTCTTAATGGGGAAGAAAAACGTTATTTGAATTGCGACCTTAGAATCACTATACAAATTATGAATAAATGCTACAAATTTATTTCCAAAATTCAATTTTTTAAACAAATAAAATAGGTAATGCCATTCAATACGATCAAACACTTTAAGAACATTTAAAGAAAGAGGAGCCAAAGGGGGGTGGCCATTGTTAGAGACATGTATTATACTCAACACTTTTCTTATGGCATCAGAGTCTTGTTTTTGGCATAAAGCCAACTTGATCCGGACAGATTTATTGCACTATAAAGGAATTTATAGTGTACTGTTGTATTCCTGAAACTAAATGTGGGATGACCCTGTGCACTGAAACACTATACTGCTTCAAACCTGGCAAGGAGAATAGAAACATCAAACGCTCTGACACTGAACTTTATCTCAGTCCCCACCCTGGTATCTCTGGCCAGCTTTCAAATGCCATATAACAAGTGCTGCGTCAATGGCAGAGTTGTGGTTTGGCACACAGGGCATTTGAATTAAAAATGCATTCTGGCCAGATGTGGCAAATCTCTTGTGGCAGCCAACTTTATTGCACATAACAACCAGCAGCAAATTCTGACAAGGCCAATGTCTGTGCAGGATATAAATTTACACCCAAATCTTTTAACATGAGTACAATTATTTGTTTATTTGTTTATTTCAAAGATTCATATCCCACCTTTCCCCCACAATGGGATTCAAGGTGGATGGAAGTCTTTAAAATAAAACCCTGGTGAGTAACAAGTAGCTTGCATATATTTGTTAAAAGTGATATGGAGACTGGACCATCACTCGTGTTAACTTACATGATGCAAAAGCAGAAAAATTAAAATTTATTTTTAAAAAATGGAGCCAGTTCTGGGAAAGAATCCAGACTGGACACTTTACTCACTACAGGAAGCTGCTGTGTACCAGGTTCGAATACTGGTCCAACTGAGAACTTGGAAAAAGTACTTTTAGATTACAATTCTTAGAATTCCCAATGCTAACAAGGGGATTCTGGGAGTTGTAGTCCACAATGGTAATTCGTGAGCTCTTCACAGGTTTTTACTCACAGTTCCTGTTAGCCTCATCCACCAGAGTTGATAGCAATAATCATAATAATAATAATAAAATTTATTTCTATACCGCCCAATGGTTACCC
>CM034714.1:9547038-9562321 GCA_020142125.1 Phrynosoma platyrhinos | reverse complement strand
ATTAAGATTTGCGCAGTTTGCCTGAGGAGGATTATTACTTGGTAGCGGGTGCGCAGTTTTCTTTCTACGGCGGACGATACGCCGCTAACTCACCCGGATCATCCGGTCCGACCGGTGGCGCCTCCGGATCCGGTTCAGTCCTTCCACGAAGCGGATGAAGCCGTCCAGTAGTTGCCACTCCTCCTCGTCCGAGCGGGCTTTGTCCCCGTAGACGTCGCAATGGGCCTCCCCTTCCATGATGCGCTTGGTGGCGCTGACGCAGGCCGGCAGAAGCAGGAAGCGAGTGCGCCAGAATTTCAGGGACTCGATCAAGCTGCGCGGATGGAGAGGGGAAGAGGAAGCGGAGAGTTGTTAAATGTTATTATTGGGCATTGTGTTATTGTGCATTGTCCTACCATCCCCTTCCTATGAGGCTGAGAGAGTGTGACAGAGGATGAGGAGGAAAAGGAAGAGGAAAAGCTGGCTGGGGAGGCCTCTCTAGGCATTTTCTAAGTCCTCCAGTGAGATTCTATGGTATGGCTCCACAGTAGGTTGACCACAGAGTTGCGCTGGGGGACTTAGAGATTCCTAGAAAGGTGTTCTCTCTAGGCATTCCTAGGTCCTCCAACACGACTCTATAGTATGCTTCCACCAGACGTTGACCATAGAGTTGTGCTGGAGGACTTAAGAGATTCCTAGAGAGGCATCTGTAGCTCCTCCAGCGCAACTCTATGGTCAATGCCTGGTGGACGCTGACCACAGAGTTGCACTGGAGGACCTAGAGATTCCCAGAGAAGACACTCCACAGGCATCTGTAGCTCCTCCAGCGCAACTCTATGGTCAATGCTTGGACGTTGACCACAGAGTTGCACTGGAAGACCTAGAGATTCCCAGAGAAGACACTCCACAGGCATCTGTAGCTCCTCCAGCGCAACTCTATGGTCAAGGCCTGGTGGACGTTGACCACAGAGTTGCAATGGAAGACCTAGAGATTCCTAGAGAAGTCACTCCACTAGGCATCTGTAGCTCCTCCAGCGCAACTCTATGGTCAATGCCTGGTGGGCGTCGACCACAGAGTTGCACTAGAAACGTAAGGAAAATCCAACCCCATTAGAACAATAAAAGGAAAGAGAAAGGAGGATAAGGAGAGGCAAAGCCAGGAATCATGGCTGACCTGAAATCCTCCGAACCGGCGGAGCAGATATACTGGTCAAGGTAATTCCACTTATATTCCTCTAACCTCTCGTGCGAAAACTCGACCCAGCAAAGGAAAAATTCGGAGTCGGAGTGGGAAGGGCAGAGACTGTAGGTGTAGTTGATCTGGGCAGATTCGTACGGATACCTGGTTAAAAGAAGGGAGAAAATATCAGAAAAATAAACTTTTATCACTGGGAAAACCCATACATAACCTGTTGGAGCAGCTGTAAATATCAAGCGGTCATTCCCCGTTTTGCTTTGAAAATTCATTATTTTTTTTTTTTAGGACTCCTTTACTCAGACTTTCCAAGCCTGAGAATTACGAGAAGGTGAGAAATAATTTAATTAAATACCTATAAATGGATGGGTGGGATTCGGGATTTTATGTTTTGTTTAATGGAAATCGTAATGTTGTAAGCCGCCCCGATTGCTCTGCAGAGGGGCGGGATATAAATAAAAATTATTATTATTATTAATTATTATTATAAATAAATAAACAAATAAATAAATAACGGGGCGATCTTGCCTTTTTGCTGCGCCGGCGGACAAGAATCGAACGGATGGATTGAAAAGTACAAAAATTTAATTTTTTATATATATATGTATGTATGTTTTACGTAAGTTAACGTATTTTTATTTATTTTTATGACTTATATTCTTTTATGACTTGTTTTATAGGATTGGATCGTTTATATGTTATGAGGTGAGATTGATTTTACATCTTAAAAATTGATTTTACATCTTAAAAACATTTAGAGGTTGGATTGACCACCTTTATCGGGAAGGTCTTTAAATTGGCGATCCCACATTTGACATCATAGGGTTAAGTCTAGTGATTCCCAAACTTTGGTTTTCCAGGTGTTTGAGACTATGACTCCCAGAATTCCCCAACCTGGGATCTGAAGTCCATAACACCTGGAGGACCAAAGTTTGGGAATCACCGGTCTAAATGGACCTTGGGGGTCCCCTTCCAAGTCTTTAACGAGAAGAACGTTCTCGAGTGTTTGGACATTGGGACCTCCAGATGTTTTGGACTTCGACTCCCAGAATTCCTGACAGTTGTTGACCAACCTGGCTGGGGCTTCTGGGCTTTGAAGTCCAAAATTCCTGAAAGATCAAAGTTTGGGAATCACTGGTGTAGATGGACCTCGTGGGTCCCCTTCCAAGTCTTTAACGAGAAGAACGTTCTCGACTGTTTGGCGAACAAGGGACTCACTTGGGCAAATATCGTGTGACGGTAATGATCTTGTCCTTCAGGGTCACCTTATGGAAAGTCCGTCCCATGCTCAACCAGTATTGGTCCTCTTCCTCCGGCCGGTTTCGGGAGACAAGGCCTGGTCAACGACAACACAAGACGGACGGACACACAAAGAGGATATATCGACAACAGTGCGCAACGCCATTTAAGCCAATGGGGGTCAGTCAATTTGATATTTGCGATTTTTCCATTTTCGCGGGGAAATTATATAAATACATAGATACTTATAGTCGTCCCTCCCCGTTCGCAAGGGATCCGTTATGGACCCCCGGGTGAACGGGAAATAGCGCAAATATTGGAGACCCATTGAGTATAATGACTGCAGAAATTATATACTGATTTATTCCCCGACTTGAGAGTTCCGCTTCATTTCCGAATCAGCAAAGTGCCGATATCGCCGTTACGGCGCGGCGGAAATCGGGAGAGAAATGATACCAAAAAGTAAGGAAGGAAGGCAAAAATAATGGCGGTTCTCTCACCTCGGCTATACAAGGGGCTACTACTAAGCGGAGGCTGGACGGTGGCCGCCGGCTTCTGCGGCTTGCTTTGGACAATCAGCTGGTAGCCCTGCATGAGCCGCTGGCAGATGAACTCTTCGAAGACTTGCAGGGCCGTCATCTGCACACCTTCCTCGTCCCTCCTGTGAAATTCGGGAGGAAAAATTGCTTCAAAAAAAATGGAGAGCTGTTGCAAAATGGCGGGCGGTTTCTTAATACCTGCTTCACAACCCACTTAAGAGAGCATGCTCTCACCTAGTTTCCCCTGCAAGAAGAAATCTAGCGCCTCAGCGATAATAGAGTCTTGCTAACGGACCTAGCAATGCCCAGAGAGGCGTTCGCTCTAGGAATTTCTAGGTCCTCCAGTACAACTCAATGGTCAATTTTTCCAGAATTTTTTCTATGGAATCGTACATATCCCCCACAGAGAGGGCTCCGCGTGCCACCTTCGGCACGCATGCCATAGGACCGCCACTATTGGCTTAGGCACACACGCGTCCCGTACAGAGAGGGATCCGCGTGCCATACGTCCGCCACCACTGGTTTAGGCGCATACGGGTCCCCCACAGAGAGGGCCAGCTTCGGCACGCATGCCATAGGTCCACCACTATTGGCTTAAGCACACACGCGTCCCGTACAGAGAGGGCTCCGCGTGCCATAGGTCTGCCACCACCGGTTTAGGCGCGCGCACCTCCCCCATAGAGAGGACTCTGCGTGCCACCCTCGGCACGCGTGCCATAGGTCCGCCACCACTGCTTTAGTCGCACACGCACCCCCCACAGAGAGGGCTCTGCATGCCACCTTCGGCACGCATGCTATAGGTCCGGCGCCACTGCTTTAGGCGCACACGCATCCCCCACAGTGAGGGCTCTGCGTGCCACCCTTGGCACGCGTGCCATAGGTCCGCCACCGCTGGTTCAAGACGCTCGGTTACGGCGACCAACCTACCTGTCCAGGTCAGCCTCCGGGAGGAGATCGTAACAACCCTCGGTATAGTCGTTCTGGAGGCTCTGGCGGTCCGGGAAGTAATCCGTAGTGAGTGGGAGGCACGCGGGGGTAGTGAGTGACTTCCAGTCCACCCCAACTGTACAACAGAAGGCTGGCACTATGGGGGGAGCAGACAGGGTCAGCAGAACTGCCTCGTTTCATCATGGGACGGAAGGAAGAAGACAACGGGGGCGAGGAAGAGGAGGAGGGGGGGAGAGCGTCAATGGGGCGCGTGGGTGTCCGGGAACAGAGGAAGGAAGGGGGAAACGGGAAGGAAGGAAGGAAGGAAGGAGAGAAGAGTGCCACAGAAGCCACGGTGGGATCCGTTTTATTTCAGAGTATTGTGTGTACGGTGCAACGAAGAAAAAAGCCAGGAATCCGGGAGAAGGGGTAGGAGGAAGAGGTAAGGAAGGTCGGGAAAGAAGGAAGGAAGGAAGGAAAAGAAAGACAGAGTTTGTTAAAATAACGCAGTGCCCCCATGCCAAGTCATTTCTCCCCTCCCCTCATGCAAATACGACTTTTTAATTAAAAAGAAAATTATTATTTAAATCAGAGGTGGGCGATTGAGAGAGAGAAGGGGGAGCACTAGGCTTCCCGGAGACCGTATAGGGCAGTACTTGCTCCGAAACAAAACAAATGTTCTGTCCCCAAATGCCCTCTCTGAGGTCACTTCCTGTTCCCAAAATGGCCCAAATTGGTCCGGTTTCACTCCAAAAGATGGTGCAAATGCCCCCCACACCCATTTATAGGGTATTTTTAGGTCTATATCTATCTACATCTAACTATATATCTATAGATACACACACACACACATAGAGACACATATAGATCTACACAGACATATACATATATCTATCTGTATCAATAGATATACACAGACAAACACATATCTATAAATATACACAGATATATACATATATCTATACACACACAGAGACACATATAGATTTATACATGTATATGTACATATAAATCTACAGATATACACGAGTACATCTATACATATACATCTATACACACATATACATATATGTATATCTATCTATAGCTATAGACCATATATATTCATTATATTATAAATATATGCACACACACATATATATACACACACACATATATATACATATATAGCTATAGATATACACACATACATATATATACATACATAGCTATAGATATACACACATATATCTAAGGATATATATATATATATATATATATATATATATATATATACACATACACATATATTATAGATATATACACATACATGTACATAGATCTCTATATAGACACATATAGACACAGATATTCATCTATATTATATACACACATACATCTACACAGATATACACACATACATATATACACACATACATGTACATATATATCTATATCTATATGCACATACATATTCATATATATTATAGATATACACACACATATACATATACCTATCTATACATGTATACATATAGGTACACACATCCATATTCATACGTATTATATACACATACAGATACATATAAACACATATATGCACATATAGCTATATACACACATACACATACACATACATTACAGATATACACACATACATGTACATATCTATCTATATACACACACAGATACAGATACATAAATATTCATATATATTATGATATACAAACATATATATAGATACAGATAGATAGATATAAACATATACATATATTGTAGATATATATATATATATATATATATATATATATATATATATATATATACATATATACACATAGATGTACATATATAGATAGATATATACACATATATTATACACATGTACATATATATCTATATACACACAGACATATATATAGACACACATACATTCATATATATTATAGATATACACACATACATATACATATATATCTCTGTACACATAAATATTCATATATATTATAGATATACAAGCATACATGTATATATATATATATATAGATATATACACATATACATGTACATATATATCCATATACACACAGACATATACATATACACACATACATTCATATATATTACAGATATACATATATACATGTACATATATATTTATAGATATATACATATACATATATTATACTTATATACACATATATATCTATAGATACACACATATATACACACACGTGTGTGTGTCCATATCCTTATATATTCATGTATAATAATTTTGCAAATATTTTATTTGAACCTTTGAGTCCTCCAAACGGGTGACAAATGCCCTCCGCGCCCCCGCAGAGCGTATTTCGGGAGTCAAAAAATAATATAATTTTTTGACCCCTGTGGGGGGGGGCTCACTTAGCCCACCCTGATTTAAATAAATGTTAATAAGGTTAAATTAATCAATCCCCCGTTTAATTATTCCCTTCCTCCTCCTCCTCTTCCTCCCGGTTTGCGCCAATCAAACAGAAGCTGAAGCAATAAAACGCCATTTAGGAAAGCAGAGCGAGAGGAACGCAACCGCGACCGACGGCGGCCATTTTCCAGCGAGAACGGAGAATTAAAATTGAATTTTTCTCTCCCGGAAAAATGGAAGGAAGGGAAAAAGAGAGAATGCGGAGGGGAAAGATCGGCGCGTTTTCCGCGAGAAGCGACAGGACGAGACGGGAAAACGGAAAACGGAGAGATATTCTCAGACGTATAAAAAGTGAGGAAGTCTCAGGACGCCGGATTCGAACCCTGTGCTCCTTCCCTCACAAAAATTTGAGGGCAACAACAACAGAGGATTTGTATTTTGGGGGGAGAAAAAGTGGGATATAAGTAATTATCACATAGTGGCGCCATAGCACGCCACCATTAAAGATAACGCGGAAGTCCCATGTTTTTTTCATATCTGCGGCAGCGGAATGGATCCCCCACGGATACGAAGGTCTGACTGTATAATAAATATTTTTTAAAAAAAAAAAAAAGAGAAGGCCCTCCAAACATAATCCCACCCAAATGTTCACTGCCTGAACCAAATCCGCGTTCTTCTGGAATCTTCCAGAACCTTCCGGATTCTTCCCCAACACTTTCCCCCTTACTCCACTTACTCGGATCCGGAGAGTTGGAGACCGCGCCGTCTGTGGAGTCCTTGGATTGGGTTCGGACGTTCGCGCCTGCGAAAAACGAAAACAATTCCTTCACGATAATAGTGGGGGGGGGAGGGAGAAGGGACTTTTGGGGACCCCACTTCTGAATTTAATATAATTCCCCGATTTTGCAGAATTAATGACCTTTGACCCCTTGCTAAATAAAGTACATTAGTACCGTGGCTGCCCATCATCTGGTGTGGGTAATCCTCCATCCCACCGAAACTCGAGAAGGAACCGTCATCATCCGTTTGTCGGGAAACCCCATGCCTGAAAACAAAGAACGGAGAACTCTCTGGGATCCTTAGAACTCATTCTGCTGGAAGTTGACCATAGAGTCTTACTGGAGGTCCTAGAGTTTCCTAGAGAGAACACCTCTCTAGGCATTTTTACATCCTCCAGTTCAATTCTACTGGAAGCTGACCATAGAGTTGTGCTGGAGTAACCTAGAGTTTCCTAGAGAGAACACTTCTCTAGGCATTTTTAGGTCCTCCAGCGCAATTCTGCTGGAGGTTGACCATAGAGTTGAGGACCTAGAGTTTCCTAGAAAGAAGAAGAGGAGCCATTGCTGAGCACACTGAGGTCCGTATGCCCCCCGTTGGGATGCCTCACCTGCCAGCCGCCTCGTGGTAAGCGAGCTCCAACAGTTCGGCCGACGAGTGCGTCCAGTCCTTCTGACCGCTGCCTTGCATCTCCGCCATGTTCTGACGCGTCTGGTGGTGTATCTGGATGGCCTCTCCGGAAGGACCTGCACAACCAACTATGGGTGTAAACCCTCACTTATTTACTATTATCAAGTACGCTCGTCACTCCACATTTGCGGCTTTGACTTTCGCGGATTTGATTATTCACACGTTTTGTTAACATGTTCTCTCTAGGTCTAGAATCTAGGTCCTCCAGAGCAACTCTATGGTCAACTTTAACCAAAAGTCATGTTGGAAGACCTAGAGATTCCTAGAGAGAACACTCCACTAGGCGTCTGTAGCTCCTCCAACGCAACTCTATGGTCAGTGTCTAGCAGATGTTGACCACAGAGTTGCAGTGGAGGGCCTAGAGATTCCTAGAGAGGATGAAAAATGATGGGAGTTGTAGTCCCTGCAAGCTCTGGATTTGACGTCTAACACAGAAGAAGTCAAACGAATCACGTTCGCAATAAACGAAGACGCCCGTCCAACGGCGCTCCTTACCCACAGGGAAAGTGTGCACCCAGCGCCTCCGGTTCGACGTCAGTTTCATGGGCATCCGCGATGGGGCGAATGGGTTGATGAGCGCCCGTTGGGGTGCGTAACCGCCAGCGGATCGGAGGTGCAGCATGGATTCGGCGCTGCCGACGTGGAACCTTCCGGGTGCGCTGGAGTCGCGCTGCTGAGACTCCATCATGTTCTCGAGCGCGTCTACAAAAAAAAAACCCAAGAGTTTTGCATAGATTAATTGTTCGTCCATGGATACAAGCGCCATGATAGTCACACGGACCATAAAACGAGTTTGTAAGTCCCGTATTATGTTGAACTGAAAATGGAGCAAATTTATAGGTTCAATGCAGAGATAGATACCAACCTCGGGTGCTGGTGTAGCCCAGCGAGCTGCTAACTTCGTAGTTCATGTGGAGATGCGGCCGAGGGATCATCAGGATGTTGGACATGCGTCCGAGGGAGCTGTCGTCCGAGGCCTGGCTCCTGACCTCTTCAGGGGGCAGTGGGCGGCCTGGCATGGAAGGGCTGGACGAGACGTCGTAGGAGCTGGAGCTTTTCCGCGGACGGCTCTCTCGTTCCCGCAGGGGTCTGGTCGAGGGTCCCACAAATAAGCGGATCGGTTAACGGAGCAGGACAGTCCCATTGAGAATCCCTTAACTTCATTATTAATCTCTTAAATTCATTATTAATCCCGTAACTTAATTGCGAGTGAATCCCTTAACGTCATTATTACTCCCGTAACTTCATTGCGAGTTAATCCCTTGTCATTATTAATCCCATAACTTCATTGCAAATTAATCCCTTAATGTTATTATTAATCCCGTAATTTCATCACGATTTAATCCCTTAATGTCATTAATCCCGTAAATTCATTGTGAGTTAATCCCTTAATGTCATTATTACTCCCGTAACTTCATTGCGAGTTAATCCCTTAACGTCATTATTAATCCCGTAACTTCATTGCGAGTTAATCCCTTGTCATTATTACTCTCGTAACTTCATTGCAAGTTAATCGTTTAACGTCATTATTAATCCCGTAACTTCATTATGATTTAATCCCTTAGCGTCATTATTAATCCCGTAACTTCATTGCGAGTTAATCTCTTGTCATTATTAATCCCATAACTTCATTGCAAATTAATCCTTTAACGTCATTATTAATCCCGTAACTTCATCACGATTCAATCCCTTAGCGTCATTATTAATCCCATAACTTTATTGTGAATTAATCCCTTAGCGCCATTATTAATCCCATAACTTCATTGTGAGTTAATCCCTTAACGTCATTATTAATCCCGTAACTTCATTGTGAGTTAATCCCTTAACGTCATTATTAATCCCCTAATGACCGGTCTTGCTGACCTAAAAGGGGTACAACGCTGGGCTCTGGAGGGTCCAGGCAGCCTGAAAACTTGGCCGTCGTAGGCGTCGTAATCCACCTGGATTGGAAGCGCGTTCTCCGTTTCCTTCGGCGCTCCCAGCGCTGAAACACAACAAACCCACAATTATCATGGAAGCGTCTTATTACAAACCTAGAGGAAGGGAGTCCAAGTTGTTGCAAAAATTGTCAGGTCGCGGCACGAGGGACGGCAACCCCAATTGCAGAATATTGCGGTGGCTGTATTTTTTGGCCAAAAAAAAAAAAAAAAAAACATATCCAGGAACTAAATTTCAAGTTGAAGAAATTAAGGTAGTCCACGGTCCCCAATCTACGCTTAATTTTTTCGTCCACTCATTTCCTATTTTCGATTTACACGTCAGTTTATCCATCTCGTAATATTCACGTAATTTTAGCTACTGATGGATTACCGTGGATTAGCGACGTTGAAGGTGAACAAGGTATAGGCATGTATATTGCGCCGTAGAAAGGGTTAGTTAGAGAATATAGATAATAGACAATATCTATATTAATATAGAAGGTTTCGTATTATATAAGGTTAAATTGATTGCAAAACGTTATAAAAGGTGAAAATAAGGGAGATTATCTTTTTATTATAGAGTCGCCCCTCCATTTTCGTGGAGATCCATTCTGGATCCAATATAAGTTCCCCCCTTATATAAAAAAACAACCAAATATAATTATCTGAGTTAATGACTCACAAGCATCCTTGCTGTTTTTTGCTTTTTCGCTCTGCGTCTGCAAAGGAAGAAAGAAAAACAGAGCGGGATGAACAATGGCTATGTCATCAGCGTAGAAAGCTATTTTGGGGTATCTAAAACAGCCGTAGAAGACATGTAAATAAAATAAATATATGACTTTAACACGTACAAGCCTTTTCTTATAGCAAAAAAAAACCTCACTATTTTCAGAAAATAAATTAATTTATATATGAAAATTTACCTTCCTGGCAGCCAGCTTGATCCGCGGAGTGAAGCTGTTGCATTGAAGTTGGTTTTTGGAGGTGTAGAAACTGGGGAAAAAAAGCGTGGGAAACGTGTTTAAGAATCAGGGGAGTCAAAAAATACATTTCTTTCTCTAAAAAGTGCAAGTAAATTCCCAATTTTTTTTTATTTGAGTCTCAAGGAGAGAAACATGTCCCTCTTGGACCCACCCCTATAATAATAATAATAATAAATTTTATTTCTAGCCCGCCCCTCTGCGGAGCAATCGGGGCGGGTTACATCAATTAAAATACAAAGGATACAATAATTTGAAAAAGTAATTAAAATCCATTTATTATAAACAAGGGGTAACAGGTAATATTTAGAGGATTGTTTTCTCCACTAGATATTCCTGGGGTAAACAAAGAGGTCATTTTTCCTTTTCTTTTTGTGCCAGTGGAAATAAATATCAAAGTGGCTACTCTAAATCTCAATTCTCAAATCGCACACGGCGGGGAGCCAAAGCAGAAAAGGCCCCGCTACATATTCCTGAATTTAACATGTATATTTTAAGCTGAAAAACGATACGGGGAAAAGATCAGGAGGAATCCGCCGAGAACGGGAGACCAAAAAAATTGAGCGTATTTTGGATTACATTTGTTTTTTTTGGGGGGGGATGTTGTAAGAATCGATTTTCTATGAGAGAGGGTCCGCTCTCTCTTTCCAAATTCAGCCGCGTACCTGTGGTTTATCCAGTGAGGTATGTTGTAGTCGTCTCCTAAACGAGAATCTCCGGGACCGGAGCGATTGTGCAACTAAAAGAAAAATAAATATGTATATATTTAATTGTATTATTCTTTTAAACTGGGAGCCGTTTTGGGGATGGGAGAAGCAGTATATAGTCCACCTGCGACATACGGTAAGCGTGGGGGGACAAAATGGAGCGTGTGTTTATGGCACGCGTGTAGCGGATCATGCGGGAGTGTGGAAGCACTAAAAATCAACAGGACTTGAGGTCCCGTTATTTTTTCCATACGCCGGGGTGTCCGGAACGGATCCGGATCTAAATATACACACATTTGGCCATCCGCGGATTGGATACCTCTGCCCCGTTCTCCTCAACGGCGGCACGTACAAACGGCCGCAACACAACGCAGTTGTGCCAACGTTGCACCACCATTATGGAGAACAGGACTAAAAATGAGGTTCGTCAGGAGCCTTGTTAACAGAAGGTCAGCCCGTAAATAACTCCGGTAAATCATAATTTATCGTTAAAAGGGAAAGCGAGGAACACGCGGGATAAATGAAGCCGTACCTTAAAGAGCGGAACGGCATGGAGGGGTTGTTCCCCCATGCAGACCAGATCGACCCCGATCCCTACAAAAAGAAGAGAAATCCGTGGAATAAAATTATTAAAAATATTACATATACGGCAATGAAATAGTATATGAAACGTAAATGAATTCATTAGGCTTGGGTCCCATCTCCAAGTGCGCACGTGCGCCATTTTGTCCTACGCAAAAGACTGAGGGACGCGAACGGCAAGACCGCGAACGCCGAGGGACAAGCGTATATCTTTATTAAAACTGCTGCAGAGATATTTTTTTTTACCGTTATCGATCATGCGCTGCTTGGTCAAGATCATGAGGAGCCGGTCCACTTCGAAGACGCCAACCCCAGGCGTGATGACCACCGACATTTGACCCGTCCGGTCGAAGTTGCGGTTGATGTAATGCTTGTCAAAGACTGGACGGAAAGAATCCAGAAAAATTAAATTAAAATTAATTTTAAAATTAAAATTAAAATTCCTTCCTCTGAGGCTGAGAGAGTGTGACTTGCCCAAGGTCTTCCATTTCCAGTGAGAAGGGGCAAAACTACTTTCTGTACAACCGACAAAAGGTTAATATTCTGTGACTATCGGTATACTTACCATTAAAGGACAGATTGATCGCCTCCAAATAATTTCCTTGTGCCGAGGTCGAATTATATCCCGGAGGGAAACCCTCTAGAGAAGATAATTACAAAGAGGAAGAGAGAGAGAAATCATGAAAAACAAGCCACAATATTTATATTTAGTCACAATATTAGGCGGCATAGAGGAAATATTCACGTTATAGTAGCGCCCCGTACCTGCCCGTTCTAATCGCACCAAAACGGGGTACTGGATGAAGAGTTTCTTAATGGTGACGAGTAACGAGGTCCATTCCTCTCGCCTCTCGTTCTGAACGACTACCCTGGACAGAGCAAGATAAATTATATATTATAAAATTAATTACAACGGAGGATTTCCATACAATCAAGAAAACACCGTTAGAGGAAACCTACTTGTAAAAATCTTCGTAGGATCTCCCTTGGTGATCTTGCTGAATCGCCGGACGGTGCGACTCCGGAAAATCGTCTAAAACCAAAATAAATAAGAGAATAAGAGAAGGGCATACCGATCGATCCTGAATTTTTACCGCTTTCTCCAATATCGGGGATGTGGGAAAAGAAAAAGCTTCCTCCGGTCCCCGTTACGTGATCCGCAGGCCGCCAAGGACGTCTCCCAACTGGAAGTCCTATGAAATGGGGGGGGCACGGTTCGGCACGAGCCAAAGTGGCCGCTTAATTTCCTTGCTCCAGGAATATGCACAACACATTTCACGTTTTAGTGCCACAAAACGAGTATCAAACTTGAAATTATTCGCTCGTTTATTTTGCTCGTTTTTGACAACGGCTGCAATTCCGGACGGGATTTCCGTTACGGGAGAGAAAACGGGATCCATCTCCACTTTTGATACTGGAACATCTTGCACTGATATTTATTATTACTACTATTCTTATTATAATTCTAATAATAATAATAATGATAATAATAATAAATTTTTATTTATTTATATTCTTTAGTACTATTATAATTGTTGTTTGTAATAATAATAATAATAATAATAATAATAATAATAGGACTTGCGTAATGGGAGAGAAAATGGGAGCCATCTCCACTTTGGATACTGAAATCTTGCACTGATATTTATTATTCTCACTACTACTACTCTTATTATAATTCTTTATTACTATTATAGTTGTTGTTTGTAATAATAATAATAATAATAATAATGATGATGATGATGGGACTTATGGGAGAGAAAACAGGAGTCATCTCCAAATCTTGTGCTGATATTTATTAGCCTCACTACTACTCCTGTTATTATAATTCTTTAGTATTATTATATTGTTTATTATAACAATAATAATAATAATTATAATAATAATAATAGCTGAAATTCAGCATCGGACTTACGTTACGGGAGAGAAAACGGGAGTCATCTCCAATTTAGATACTGGAATCTTGCACTGATATTTATTATTCTTACTAGTACTACTCTTATTATAATTCTTTAGTATTATTATAATTGTTGTTTGTAATAATAATAATAATAAGAATAAGAATAAGAAGCTGAAATTCAGCATGGGACTCGCGTTACGGGAGAGAAAACGGGAGTCACCTCCACTTTTGATACCAGAACATCTTGAGCCGCTATTTATTATTCTCGCTACTACTACTCTTATTATAATTATCTACTATTACCACTGTTGTTCCTTCTGTTATATATAATAATATATGATATAATAATAAAATAATAATAATTATATAATAACAACGGCTGAAATTCAGTATACAAGAGAGAAAATAGGAGCCATCTCCATTCTGGGTGAGAGCGAATGGAAGGAAAATGGCTGCGGTGACGTTTGCGGTTACTTACTGATGGATTTGGCCTCGTAGAACGTTCTAGAAAAGAGGACGACGGTCACTTCGTGGCTGCAGTTCTTCTCCTGTCCAATAAAGAAAAGAACGAGATGGCGAACGCTCGTTAGACCCTCATTAGCCCCTTAATAATTAAGCTTTTCCAGCTTGAAAACGGGAAAGGGCCCCTCGACGCTTCAACGGTTGCGTCAATATGGCGGCAGTTTAAACTCGTACGATTCTACAATCTCGATATCGAAGTAGCAAAGCATCATGGGACGGGAAAGAAACCCGTCTTTTTCGAAAACGGAAATCTTTACCTTCCACTTGGTGAAGAGGTCAGCCAGGAAACCATTCACGGCTTTCTCAAAGTAAAGATCTCCTGTATAAAATTGTGGAGGAAATTCCCAAATATTAGTCGAGAATTTTTTATCGTTTTCAACGGTAACGGCGGTTTATCGTTTTCAACGGTACGGTGGCCTGAAAAACGGGATAAAAAATTAATTTATTTTGGGACGCCGTACCGTAGATGTCGAAATCCCACATTTCGCAGCTCATTTGGATGAAGATATAGACCATGGCGGAAGTGGAGCGGAAAACCACCTGCGGGGCATAAAAATAAAAATATTTTATATTTTTCATATTTAAAAATATAAAATATTTTATATTTTTAATATTTAAAAATATAAAATATTTTATATTTAAATATTTATTTATTTAATATTTATTTAATTTTATTAATATTTTAATATTTTTAATAATTTTATTAATATTTATTTAATATTTAAAATAAAAATAAATACATTTATTTTTAATATTTAAAATAAAAATTAAAAAATAAAATAAAAATAAAATAATAAATTAATTTATTCGTTAATAGTGCACTTTTATCACGCCCGATATTACAAGATCTCAAGACAGGATGCAGATTCGAATCCAAACATCATTATGTTTCGTATACGCTTTATACAAATACTGAAAGTAATTTCATACATAATATATTTTTTAAA
>CM034714.1:9457815-9469095 GCA_020142125.1 Phrynosoma platyrhinos | reverse complement strand
GAAGTCCCTCCTTGGCCCTTAAAGGGGAACAAAGGTTGCCTACCCCTGCTATAGCCGTTCGATACGACCCTTAATTGTCCTCTTTTGTTGTCGATTATTGTCCTCCGCAGAGAGCCTGCTGCCTTCCCGGTCCGTGGATCGTGTCGACCAAGAGAATTCGCCGTCCGCGGGGAGCAAGCTCGCCTCCCTCCAGCGCTCGGCCTGCTCCACGCCGCTCTCCCAGGCCAACCGCTGCGCCAAAGACCAGGAGTTCAGGTCGAAGTCCGGCGGGAGGAGGACCCCCACCATGGCGTCCCCCGTCCCGGGGGGGGCCACCTTCCTCCGCCCCGTCCACCAGGTCCCCCTGGTCCCTCACGTGCCCATGGTACGGCCGGCGCACCAGCTGCCCCCGGGATTGGTCCAGAGGATGCTGGCGCAGGGCATCCACCCGCAGCACCTTCCGCCGTTGCTCCAGGCGGGTGAGTCGGGGTTTGGGTCCCCGGTTTCGGAGGACGGGGCTATGGGTCATCTCTGGGTTGGATTACACAGCCTTGATAGCAGTGGTAGGCAACCTTTTTTCCCCTTTAAGGGCCAAGGAGGGACTTCAGCTTCCAGAATCCCCAGCCATGTTGGCCTATAATAGTCCCATGTTGGCCTATAATAGCTCCTGGGATTCTGGGAGCTGAAGTCCCTCCTTGGCCCTTAAAGGGGAAAAAAGGTTGCCCACTCCTGCTTTATAGTCCCAATTATTTCATTCTCCCCTCCTAAGACCACTCAAACTCTGGTCCTCTGGTTGCTTTGGACTCCGACTCCCAGAATCCCCAGCCAGGAATTCTGGGAGAACACACACCTGGAACACCAAACTTTGGGAACCATTGATGCAAGGGTAGGCAACCTTTAAGGGCCGAGGGACTTCAGCTCCCAGAATCCCCAGCCGTGTTGGCCTATAATAGTCCCATGTTGGCCAATAGCTCCGGGGATTCTGGGAGCTGCAGTCCCTCCTTGGCCCTTAAAGGGGAAAAAAGGTTGCCTACCCCTGCATTGATGTAAACGTATTGAATAAAATGAACCAGAGGTGGGCAAAGTGTGGCCCCCAAAACTAGCCCCATAAATTCCAGTGCAATTCTTCAGCTGTGGAGTTGGGGGGGTTGGACTATATGACCTTTGTGGACCCCCCTGTCAGTGTGTGGATGATGGGTGTTGCAGTGATGCTCTTATTAGACACGCAGCAGAATCTGCAGGACAAGCTGGCTGCTGTGATCCACAGCCACTTTGTATTTCTTACCATCAACTAGCTCAGCTTCTAAGAGCATCATTGCAACACCCATCATCCACACAGACACCCCCGAACTCTACAATCCTACAGATTCCTGTCTCTGGACCTTAACGGGGGGATGCTAATTGAGTATTTTCAGGCCTGGTGTTGGATTTGCAAAATTCAAGGGGTCCCTATACTCCAGGGGTAAGCAACCTTTCCCCTTTAAGGGCCGAGGGACTTCAGCTCCCAGAAGCCTCAGCCATGTTGGCCAATAGCTCCTGGGATTCTGGGAGCTGAAGTCCCTCCTTGGCCCTTAAAGGGGAAAGGATGCCTACCCCTGCTATACTCATTGATGTTTTGTCCCGTCCCGTCCCCCCCATTCAGGTATGATCGCTCCTGGGGTCGACCTGGCTCACCTGCAGGGCGTCTCCGGACCCCTCCTCGGCCAGCCTTGCTACCCGCTTCCGACGGCCGGACATCCTCTCTTGAACCCGCGCTCGGGGACCCCTCTACAACTGGCAATGATGCAGCAGCAGCTACACAGATCAGGTAGAACCACAAAGCATTGACAGTGGACCCACCACATCCTCTAAGGGTTTAGGGGCGCAGGACCCTATTATTTTACCTCGAGTACCTAGAGCAGGGGTAGGCAACCTTTTTTCCCCTTTAAGGGCCAAGGAGGGACTTCAGCTCCCAGAAGCCTCAGCCATGTTGGCCTATAATAGTCCCATGTTTGCCAATAGCTCCGGGGATTCTGGGAGCTGAAGTCCCTCCTTGGCCCTTAAAGGGGAAAAAAAGGTTGCCTACCCCTGGTCTAAACCATGGTTTAAATTATGGGGGTTAAACCATGGTTTCAATGTTGGTCTAAACCATGATTTGAATCATAGTGGTTAGTTTAAACCGTGGTTTAAATGTTGGTCTGTGAATCCTATGAAATGCAACGAAAGCTTCCACCTAAACATTAGGAAGAACGTCTTGATCATAAAAGCTGCTTTTGAGTAGACTCTATGGTCAACTTCCTGCAGAGTTGCACTGGAGGACCAGGAGATTCCTAGAGAGGACATATTAACCAAAACCGAAAATAATCAAATCCGCAAATTGGAGGACCAACTCTATTCTCCTTTCCCTTTCCAGGCTCCGGAAGTCAAGCGTCGGCCTCCGCCGGCATGCAGACGACGCCCCTGAACCCGCCGTCCCGGACAGGGCCGCCCCCGGGACACTCGCCGCTCTCTGACCACCGCCCCAACCAGCGCAGCGGCGGCGGCGGCTCCCCCGTTGGTCTGGCCAAATGGTTCGGCTCGGACGTCCTCCAGCAGCCGCTTCCGTCGATGCCATCCAAGGTCATCAGCGTAGACGAACTGGAATACCGGCAGTGAGTAGCGCCGACGACCATCCCCAAGAGGCGTCACTCTCTCTCAGCCTCTTTTCTCTCCTTCCCTACATCCCTCCCTCCTTCCCAGCGCCGCTTCTGACTAGACAATGGATGTCATTGGGGCCGCTGCTCTCTTCTTCTGCGTGCGTGCGTGCGTGCGGGTGTGTCGTGCGTCTGCGCTTCACTGGTTTATTTTTTAGGGGGGGCGGTATTTTTTCGGGAAGGGAGGGCGTGCGTCCCTTTTGGTTTTTAGCACTGTGTGCGAGAATTTTTTTTTTCTTTCGTTGCTCTTTTTCTTTTTTCGTTTTTTCTTACACACACACACACCCCTCCCCTCCCCTCCGTCCTTCGACTTAAAAAGTTTCCACGTCGAGATTGCGTTGCGGACTATATAAAAACGAGAAACAAAAATGGCCGAACTCCGAAGGAACTTTGGGTGCGAGAAGACAGGAAAAGAAAAAGTACCGAGTTTAATTTGTGCGCGCGCGCGTGTATGTTGTGTGTAAAATACGTGAACGGACGCTGATGTCCTCTCGGAGGAACGAAGAGGGCAGCGGCTTAAAGGGTTCTTTTCCTTCGCGGAAATCGTATGTATAGAACCTTCTGTACAGAACAGTGTATAAAAAAATAATCTTTTTTTTTTCTTTTATTTTTCTTCTTTTTTTGTGTATATATATATATCTTTTTCTCTCAACCTCTCACTGTCTTTCTCTACAGGATACAAATTTTGGTTGGTTTTGTGGATTTTTTCTTTTTGGAAACTTATACAGCTGTACATAAAGAGTAGCTAGTAAAAAAAGTTAAGCCTTAGTTTACATACCTGTCTCTCTTCCTCCGGTTCGGAGCTCTCCCCTACTTTTTCCCTCTACTTTTTCTCCCCCTTTTTCTCCATTTTCGTGTGGGACTTCTGTTCAAAATTAAAATATATGCCGCATTTATCTCTCGGCCGGCGTTGAAATCGCCTCTTCCTCATGGCCGTTTTCCTTTCTCGCACCGTAAACCGAGGCGGGAGGAGGAAGAAAAACAGCATTAAAAAAAATCCTCCCGTAAAAAAACCGTTTTCTCCCGTAAAACGGGAAACGGTGAATCCACCGGTTTCCAAAAAAATTGAAATCGCCTCTTCCTCAAGGCTGTTTCCTTTCTTGTACCGTAAACCGAGGCGGGAGGAGGAAGAAAAACAGTGTAAAAAAACATCCTCCCGTAAAAAAAAAGTTTTTTCCCGTAAAACGGGAAATGGTGAATCCACTGGTTTCCAAAAATTTGGAATTTTCCAACCGGATTAATCTGCCGGACTTCCGTTTTATAAATTTGGGACTTAACCCGTTAACTTTAAAAAAAAAAAAAAAAGAGTGGGGCGAAGCAAGCTTTGCAAATTTAGGTGAGATAATTTTTATCGATTTTTCATGCTAAGGCTGTGTTATCCTAAAGCTGCCTTCTGCTGCCCAAAGAGGAAGAAAATCCGATTTTTCCCAACTCTCTCGTTTTCTAACACCTCTATAACGGGTTCATTTTTGTCCGCCAACCTGATTTTGGTATTTTTTGCGACAGCCTCGGGAAAATCACGTTTTTTACGAGTTTCCATCTCGAGAAAAACGGTAGTAAACGGCTCCAAAAAAATAAAAATAAAACCTCCACAATTGTTGTGAAAGAAAGGTCGAAACTCGCCATTGCCTTCCAAAGGTGTCCGAAACCCAGTTTTGGGATGTTGGTAATGATGGGAAACTTGGAATATTTTGTGTAAAAAATTAGAGAGAAAGAAACACTCTTGTGTTCGCGAGGACTCTTTTTTTTTCGTGTAATTTTGTTTTCATTTTTTTTAAATAACAAAAAAAGTGGCAGATTATCTCTCCCTGCCCCCCCTTTGCTCCCCCAAAGATTAATTCTGTAAATAAAGTCAGTTCTATGAGAAATTTTGTTGTTGTTGTTGTTGTTGTGTGTTGCTGCGCCGAAGGATAATAAAAATGTGGATTTAAACGTCCGCCTGCGGAAAGGAAGCTGATATTTGGGTCTTAATAACCGTAATTGCTTTTGACGGGAGTCGAATTAAATAGGATTATTATTTATTATTATTATTATCATCATCATCATATCACCGTCATCATTAATTTATTATTATTAATTTATTATTATTATTATTATTATTATTATTATTATTATTATCATCATCACATCACCATCATCATTAATTTTTTATTATTTTATTTATTATTATTATTATTATTATTATTATTATTATTATTATAGTTTATTTCTAAAGCACTGTCGGTGTACACAGCGCAAGAATTTTTTGGCTTATTAGCTCTTGCAGAAAAATCTTTGGTGGTTATAAAGGTTTGTTAGGGATAAAAAATAAATTATTATTATTTATTAATTAACACTGGAGGTTTCCATAACCAAAAACCAATTAGTGGGTTTTATTTATTTATTTATTCTTTCCAGTGATAAAGATGCTTTGATTTAATTTTCAAGAATTTTTCTTTTTCTCTTCCTTTACAAGAATTTTTCACAGTCCTAGAAACCTGGGACAAGTAATAATAATAATAATAATAATAATAATAATAATAATAAAGATAATAAAGATAATAAAGATAATAATAATAATATAGATATTAATAATATAGATGATGATGATAATAATAATAATAATAATAATAATAATAATAATAATAATAATAATAATAATAATAATTTTTATTTATATTTTTTCCCTAAAAGTAAATCCCTAAAATCCTGTTTCTGCAAAGTCGTTAACGGTGGGTTTTAAATTGAGAATTTAATTTAATTTAAATATTGTTCCGACATCATATAGAAATTACCATAAGCAACTGAGAATAAAATACATCCTACTCTTCTAATTTTCCTCTGCAGTCCTTCTCAAAATGGCGGCAGAAATGTGATTTTATATATTTATATGTATATATGGGCTCTTCCTACACAATTGCTACTTTGGTGTGTTTGGTTTAGTTTAACTTAATTGCTAATTTACATAATAATTGGGCCCAGTGGGTGAGGACATAATTTTTGTATCTTTGTCTACTTTATCACTTGTTCCTTATTTTAATTTTAATTTTAATTTTATTTTCCGCTGGGCTTTCGCAAGGGATTTTTGGGCCTGGGGACCACTCCTGGGTTGGGTTTTATTCATAGAATGGAGATTAAAAATTAAACGCCAATTTTAAAATTTAAACGCCAATTTTTTTTTTAGCTGAGAGAACTCTCTAGGAATCTCCAGGTCAACTCTATGGTCAGCGTGCGCTAGAAGTTGATCACAGAATCGCGGCTGGAGGACCGACAAATGCCTAGAGAAGCGTTTTCTCTAGGAATCTCCAAGTTCTCCAGTGCAACTCTATGGTCAGCTTCCGGCAGAATTGCGCTGGAGGACTTAGACGATTCCTAGAGAGGGCATAGAATCATAGAGTTGGAAGAGACCCCAAGGGCCATCCAGTCCAACCCCCCTGCCATGCAGGAACTCCCAATCTAAGCATATTAATCCTCCTTCACCATCGTATTAAAAGAAAATAAAATTTGGGATTCTGCCATAGAGATGTTGCGTTAAACCGCGCATGCGCCGCCCTGCAAAAGGCGAGTTGAACGGCAGCTGCCCCCAAAAATCACAAAATGGAGGGGAAAGATCAATTCGTTTTGGAAGATGGCCTCCAAACGCTCTCTAGAAGATTGAGAACGTCTATGGTTTAATTAATTGCTTAATTTCACGTGTTCGTTTTCAATAAAATAATTTGCAGAAAATAATCGAATTTCTCTTTTTTTTGTTTGTTTTCTCTTATAACGAAGGAACAGATCTCCTTCGTTAACGGATGCATACCTATATCTATATATAATCAAAATTTTTAACACAGAAAAGCGGTGAAAATGTGAGATTTTAATTAGTTGCCAACCGCCTTCGAAAAGGCCATAGAGGAGAAAACGTGACATTAATTAGCGGCGTTGGAAAGCGGTGTTTTTTGTTGTTTTTTTTAATTATTAATTACTTATTTCTTCACGATCTGAATGACATCCTCATCTTCCAGAGTGTGGTCTTTGCCCACTTTCTGAGGGTTGTGCTTGACGGACGCTCCCCAAACGAGAGCGCTGGAAAAGAAAAATAATATAGAATTAATTAATTAAAATTATAATTAATTATTGACCTTTAATTTTCCAACCATGCCTGGGAGGGAAATGGGCTATAATGACATTTAATAATAATAATAATAATTTAATGCCATGGAGCCTTCACATTTGCTTCTATGGTTAGCTAGCTTCTGGTAGATTTTGACCATAGAGTTGTGCTGGAGGACCTACAAATGCCTAGAGAGGTTAAAAAAAAAAGGTATTATCTATTGGCAATTTTTCCATCAATTAAAATGGAAAAACTGCAAATAAAAAAACCCACTGATTTTTTTTTAACCTCTCTAGGCATTTGTAGGTCCTCCAGCGCAACTCTATGGTCAACACTTACCAGATGCTGACCATAGAGTTGCGCTGGAGGACCTACAAACGCATAGAGAAGTGTTCACTCTAGGAATCTCTAGGGCCCCCCCAGCGCAACGTCTATATGACGCTTAGACCATAGAGTTGTGCTGGAGGACCTTGAGATTCCTAGAGAGGACATATTAAGCCAAGCTTACTATTTGAACTCCTTGATGAGGTTCTTGTGGATCTTCATGCAGAAATCCTCCACCGTGGTCCGAGAGTCCGGCAAAACGACGGGAGAAGTGTAGTCCGGCAGCTGGCCTTTGGGTTTGGTGTAGCTGGAGAAAAACGGAAAAACCGTTATATAGAAGTTTGACAGAATCATAGAGTTGAAAGGCCATCTAATCCAACCCACTGCCATGCAGGAATTCCCTATCCCACTCTCAAAAGCAGCTTTTACAGTCCAGGCGTTTCTCCTAAAGCTTTTCTTGCATTTCATAGGATCATAGAGTTGTAGGGATCATTTTCTGGAAAAGTCGTAAGTCGTTTGGCTTAAACCATGGTTTAAACTAACCACCGATTCAAAACATGGTTTAGACCCAACGTTGAAACCATGGTTTAACCCGCATGATTTAAACCATGGTTTAGACCAACATGATCCCCAAATTCTGGTCTTCCAGGTGCTTTGGACCTCCGCTTCCAGAATAACAGACCATTGACCAAGATGGCTGAGACTTTTGGGAGATGAAGTTCCAAACACCTGGAGAACCATAGTTTGGGAATCATTGGTTTAGTCCAACCTGGTTTAAACGATGATTTACACCCATCTGATTTAAACTATGGTTTGGTCCAACCTGGTTTAAACCATGATTTACACCCATCTGATCTAAACTATGGTTTGGTCCAACCTGGTTTAAATCATGATTTACACCCATCTGATTTAAACTATGGTTTGATCCAACCTGGTTTAAACCATGATTTACACCCATCTGATTTAAACTATGGTTTGGTCCAACCTGGTTTAAATCATGATTTACACCCATCTGATTTAAACTATGGTTTGGTCCAACCTGGTTTAAACCAAGGTTGTTTAAACCATGGTTTAAACCATGTTGTTTAATTTAAACCATGGTTTGAACCAACCTGGTTTAAACCAGCCATGCCTGTACTACTTCGAGCCTGGAAAACCACTGGAAACCAGTTACAGCTAAGTGCCAAACTGGTTTGTTATCGTGTCTCCCGTAAATATGGCCGCCACATTCGGCGCAAGGCGTTCTTTCTGAACAGTCTCCGAGCGCGGCGGCCCCGAACCGGACTCGAACTCACATCCGTACGAGTTTCAAGTAGTCCCAGATCTTCTCGAGAAGGTCGTCAAAGTTCCACCGGTGGTGAGCGGAGATGGGGACGCAGTGCGGGACTTTGTAGATGATGTCCAGCTCCTCGATGGAAATCTGGTCGATTTTGTTCAGGACGTAAATGCAGGGGATGTAAACTCTGCGGAAAGAGAACAAAAACGGCGGAGGACGCGGGTGAGAAACACGACAGAATCTGCTTTTTGGGGGGTTTTTTTTGCAACCGTACATAGAAATTTGAAATTGAGCCATGGAAACCCTCAAAGTCACACTGTCTCAGCCTCATAGGAAGGCAAAAAAAAAAATCCTCCTAACAAACGGATTTCCGTGGATTTTTTGCGCCGTTTTTACCTGTTTCCTTCCACCACGTCAATGAGGTCGTCGGCCGTCACGTCGCTCCGCAGCGTGACGTCGGCGTTGTGGATTTTGTACTCCGCCAGGATGCTCTTCACCGTTTCGGTATCCAGCTCACTTTGCGGGCACTGGTTAAATATAAAGCAACAGGTTTTTTTAACACGAGAGAAGACCTCTCTAGGAATTCCTAGGTCCTCCAGCGCAACTCTATGGTCAACATCAACCAGACGTTGGCCATAGAGTCACACTAGAGGGTCCACATATGCCTAGAAAAGTTGGGGGGGTTAATCCTACAAACAACCTCTCTAGGAACTTATAGGTCCTCCAGCGAAACTCTATGGTCAACATCTGCCAGACATTAACCATAGAGAACTTACAAATGCCTATCTAGGAATTTTTAGGTCCTCCAGCGCAACTCTATGGTCAACATCCACCAGACGTTGGCCATAGAGTCATACTAGAGGGTCCACAAATGCCTAGAAAATTTGGGGGGGTTAATCCGAGAGACAACCTCTCTAGGAATTTCTAGGTCCTCCAGCACAACTCTATGGTCAATATTCCACCCGATGACCATAGAATTGCGCTAGAGAAGTGTTTCCTCTAGGAATCCCTGGGTCTTCCACTGAGACTCTATGGTCAATATCCATCAGAGTTGTGCTGGAGGATCGAGAGATTCCTAGAGAGGACGTATTAATCAAAGCCACAAAAGTCGAAATCGATAAATGTTGAAAAGCTGACTGTAACGTGAGCAAAATCTCTGGATTCAGATTTAAGCCTGTGACACCCAATGGCCTTAACCGAGGGGATGAATGCCCATCATCCACTGAAGGATGCTAGAAACAGAGCGCTTAGGTCAGTCACCAATCAATCAGATCAATCAATCAATGCATTTGCTGTTTATCCTGGATGATGGGTATCTATAGATAGATGGCATTCTCCAGTGGATGATGGGTGTCTGTGTGCGTGTGTATATATACACACACAGAGACACCCATCATCCACTGCAGAATGAGAAGCAAGACTGCTTAGGACAGACAGGATAAACACCATATTGATTGATTGATTGGCTTTCCTGTCTGACCTATCCTGGCTGGCTTAAGCCCACTCTTTCTAGTGTTCTTCACTGGATGATGGGTATGTATATACTTCTCCACACACACACCCATCATCCACTGGAGAACACTAGAAACGAGAATCCTTAAGTCGTCCAGAATAGCCAATCAATCAATCAATCAATTAATCAATGCTGTGTTTATCCTGGCTGACCTCAGCACTCAAATTTCTAGCATTATGCAGTGGTATATCTAGAACTCTTCTAGTGGATGATGGGTGTGTGTGTCCACACATACATACCAATCATTCAGTGAAGAACGCTAGAAAAAAGGGGGCTTAGGTCAGCCAGAGTGACCACTGAATCAAATGAATGTTAGCACTCAATTTCTAGCATTCTGCAGTGGATGATAGGTTTAGAAGGGGGGCACTCCTTAGTGGATGATGGGTGTGTGTATGTATGTATAGATAGTGGATGGTCAATGATGTGGATGTGTGTGTGGATGTCTAGTGGATGATGGGTGTATGTGTATGGATGGATGGTGGATGATGTGGATATGATCTTTAGTGGATGATGGGTGTTTGTACGTATAGATAGTGGATAGTGGATGATGTGGATGCATGTGTGGGTGATCTCTAGTGGATGATGGGTGTGTATATGTATAGATAGTAGATGATGTGGATGCATGTGTGGGTGATCTCTAGTGGATGATGGGTGTGTGTGTATGTATGTATAGATAGTGGATGTTGGATGATGTGGATGTATGTGTGGATGATCTCTAGTGGATGATGGGTGTGTGTATGTATAGATAGTGGATGTGGATTTGTGTGTGGATATATGTATGTAGATGATCTCTAGTGGATGATGGGTGTGTATGTGTTTATGAATAAACAGTGGATGGTGGATGATCTCTAGTGGATGATGTGTGTGTTTGTGTGTGTGTGTATGTATAGATAGTGGATAATGTGATACATGTGTGGGTGATCTCTAGTGGATGATGGGTGTGTGTGTGTATGGATGGATGGATAGATAGTGGATGATGTGTATTTATGTGTGGATATATGTATGTAGATGATCTGTAGTGGATGATGGGTATGTATGGATAAACAGTGGATGGTGGATGATCTCTAGTGGATGATGGGTGTCTCTGTGTGTGTATACACACACCCACACCCATCATCCCCAGCAAAAGGCTAGAAAGAGAGTGCTGCTCAGGTCAGCCGGGATTCAAAGATGGCGCCCGTGGCTCACGGTGGCGGTGAGGTTGATGCCCCCCTTGTCCTTCTTCTTGAACCCGATGTTGGGGGGCTTGCTGTTGAGGCGGATCCCGAAGCCCTCCAACTCGTTCTCGATGATCTTCTTGTGGCCGAGGGGCTTCAGGACGTCCAGGACGATCAGGATCAGGTTGCAGGTGCGAGCCACTGAGAGGGCAGGAAAGAGAAAGGCTGAGAGAGTGTGACTCCCCTAATGCGTTCCCCAGCGGGTTTCCAAGGCTGAGCAGAAA
>CM034714.1:9265651-9276513 GCA_020142125.1 Phrynosoma platyrhinos | reverse complement strand
CCCTCGGATTGTGCAAAAAGGGGTCTGGAGATGATAACGTCTCCAAAAAATGCCTTAGTCCAGTTTGCGTTCCTTGGAGGATTCTCCAAGGGTAGTTCAGCTGTCAATCACGGAGCCGAGATCCTTCGGGACACTTTGTGCCATCAATCGCGGAGCCCAGATCCTTTGGGGGGGACAAAGTTGCTCCCACTGCTTTGGATACATAATGGTGTCCTAGAAACTGTGCCTTGTGCTTTGAGAATAATTTCTCCGATCAACACCAGCCTCCCACTTTGCTTGTTCAAGAGCAGCTCTCGGGAACAGCACAAAACATCCCGAAGGATCTCGGATTCACGATCGACGGCACAAAGTGTCCCGAAGGATCTCGGATCCATGATCGACAGCACAAAGTGTCCCGAAGGATCTGGGCTCCATGACTGATGACACAAAACGTCCCGAAGGATCTCGGATTCACGATCGACGGCACAAAGTGTCCCGAAGGATCTGGGCTCCGTGACTGATGACACAAAGTGTCTCAAAGGATCTCGGATCCATGATCGATGGCACAAAGTGTCCCGAAGGATCTCAGATCCATGATCGATGGCACAAAGTGTCCCGAAGGATCTGGGCTCCATGACTGATGACACAAAGCATCCCGAAGGATCTCGGATCCACGATCGACGGCACCAAGTGTCCCGAAGGATCTGGGCTCCATGACTGACACAAAGCACCTGAAGGATCTCAGTTCCTCAATCGATGGCACGAAGCGTCCTGAAGGATCTCGGATCTGTGATTGACAGCTGAATCCTCCCCAGAGAGTCCGCCGAAAGATGCACCTTTGCCGACCTTCAATCCAAGGTGTGTGTATTTAGCGGCTAACTGCTGGGATGGAATAGATGCACACAGCAAAACAAGATGGCTCAGGCAAGCTCCCCCAAATCTAGGGAGAGTTTGCTTTGGGAAGATCTTGCCCCATTTTCTAAATGACATGTTTGCTTTCCAAAGGAATGAATCATTAAGAAGGGCTGTTCTCCCACCCCAAAACCCCCAGGGCAAGATGCACGGCTTTGAATTCGAGAAAGACAGCAGCATCCAATCCTAAAGGGAGCGTCACGAAGCAGTGCCATGCCTGGGTAATCCCCCCCTCCAGCGACTGAAGGCATCCACGCTTTGCCGCAAGCAGGTCCGAGGGAGGAAAATCCTCCCCAGAGAAGGCCTGCCAATCAGTCGCAAAGACCGTGACGGAGGCAGAGAGAGCGAGCCGACACCGGGGACGCCTTGTCGCGGCTCAGACAAACCATGAAGCCGCCTGACGGCAGGTCAAAACTGTTTGCCTCGTCTGGTCCACTCCAGGGACAGGGAAGCGTACGGAGGACAAGGCCAGAATATCCCTCTATGGCTGGACCAAACAGGAGGTCAAGATAGTGTTAAAGAGTCCTAGAGTTGGAAGGGACCCCCAAGGGCCATCCAGTCCGACCCTCTTCTTCTGCCATGGAGGAATGCATAGGATCCTAGAGTTGGAAGGGACCCCCAAGGGTCATCCAGTCCAACCCTCTTCTTCTGCCATGGAGGAATACATAGGATCCTAGAGTTATAAGGGACCCCCAAGGGCCACCCAGTCCAACCCTCTTCTTCTGCCATGGAGGAATGCATAGGATCCTAGAGTTGGAAGGGATCCCCAAGGGCCATCCAGTCCAACCCTCTTTTGCCATGGAGGAAGACACAATCCAAGCCCTCCCTCTGCTTTAAAACCTTCTGAATAGTATGATAAGGAATATAGGCAGGCCAAATCCAAATTAAAACTGCGACAAGAATAGCTTGCAAGACACAAGGTCCTAGATTAACTTACTCTTATTGTCAAGTACCAAGCAATTATCAGAAGCTACAAAACAACAACAACAACAGATCTGTATTAGTTCACAATGGCAGTTCAAAGTAAAGACGCTCGGCGGTTTCGGAAACTTATTAACGAATCAAGTTCAAACAGGCAACTACTAATTGGACCAACATTTCCCTCACATGTTTTAAAGCGGCAATTATTTCACAGACCTCCCGGGAGGAGACAGGATCCTTCTTTTTTTCTCTCAAGGGTATATCTATTATCCTTTAATTTTTAAACTATCTGTAGGAACTAATAAGGGATTATCTGTAGGGGTTTAATTGAATAGGTTATGGAAATGGGATTCCCAAACTTTCGGGAAGTTCTTCCTAATGTTTAGGTGGAATCTCTTTTCTTGTCGCTTTTTAAAATCTGCATTTCCCCCTATTTTCATGGGGTCCTGCACCCCTAACCCCAGGAAATAATATGGAAAGTCAATCCTACATGGATTCTTCCATCTGGTTTTAGAGAATCCCCCAAAGTTGGAGGGACAGCGTTTGCACGCCAAATGCATGGGAAATCCTTATTTTTGATAGTCCACCGAAGCAGCCTTCTGTCCTGAAGCTCAGCCGCTTTCGCAGGACGCGATTTCCAAGACCGTGGCTCAAATGAGACAATATTTGGGTGCCAATTATTTTATTTCTCCTGAACCTGCTGGATGGAATTCCTTTAGGGCTATTTGGACGGCTCTATGTCAACTCCGCGACTGTTTTGTTATTAATGGAGATGGACAAATGCCATCTCAGTTCTCTAAGAAGAGTTGGAAGGGACCCCCAAGGGCCATCCAGTCCAACCCTCTTCTTCTGCCATGGAGGAAGACATAGGATCCTAGAGTTGGAAGGGACCCCCAAGGGCCATCCAGTCCAACCCTCTTCTTCTGCCATGGGGGAATACATAGGATCCTAGAGTTGGAAGGGACCCCCAAGGGCCATCCAGTCCAACCTCCTTCTGCCATGCAGGAATACAAAGAATCATAGGATCAAGAGCACAGCTGTGCAAAACAGAACCGAGGGCACAGTTCCTATGTTCTCGCAAGATATGCTGCCCTATGCTGGGCTTAACCCCACAGATGGAAAGCTGGAAGTCCCTTCCACCAAGGCATGGCTCTTTGGCTTCAATGGAAGAAACAAAGCCCACAACTTTAAGAGGAAAGCAAGTGATAACAGAGCAAGGGCAGCGGGGAAGGAAGAGGAGATGAAGACAGAGGGTTAGTTGAAGAGGAAGGCAGCAAAACAGAGACCAAGAAAAACACAAAACCTAACAGAAGGCAGCTCCAATGGGGGAAATGTACGGAAACACCAAGGATGCTTTTGCTGAAAAAGTGATATGCTGTTTAAATATTTGAAGAGGTGTCATACTGAGGCTTGTTTTCTGCTGCTCCAGAGAACAGGACCCGGAGCAGCATAGGACTCTATGTATTCCTGCATGGCAGTATGGGGTTGGATTGGATGGCCCCTTGGGGTCTCCCTTCCAACTCTAAGGACGTTATCACACGGGGAGTCGCGGGTAGAAAGTGGAAATAAACCGGACAAGCGCAAGACTTTAATTTACGGTATTTGTCCCGTTCCGCCTCGTCTGATAACTAAATTCGAATTTAAAAGGGGGTTAATTCGAACAAAAACCTGATCTTTTCAAATCCTCAAAAATCCCGAAAATAAAAAGATCAGGTTTGCGTTCAAATTAACCCCCTTTTAAATTCGGATTTAGTTATCAGACGAGGCGGAACGGGACAAATCCCGTAAATTAAAGACTTCCACTCGTGCCCGTTTATTTCCACTTTCTCCCCGTGACTCCTCCCTGTGTGATAACGTCCTAACCCTCCAAGGCTTGTGTTACGTACTTAACTGCCGGCTAAACACGAAAGGGTGTGCGATAGCCACACTGCTCTCCTCTGCCTTCCTTCTCACTGCCGAGGCTGCTTTTGTCAAGACCCATCGTGGTGTTGGACTGGTGCAATCGCACCGAAAGGAGGTTATCTCCAAGATCGCGTTGTTTGTCAAGAGAGGTGACGGGGTGGAAAGTGCGCGGTGTCAGCCTCCAACTGCCCACCCACCCCGTTGGGTTTTGTGGTGCTGATAGGGCTGTGGCAGAAGCTTCACCGGTAAGCTCATGCAGAAGTTAGTAGTGCGGACAGCCATCTTTCTCCTGCCCTCCACCATCACCACACACACAGCACCAGCAGTGGACTAACCTACTTGGAAGTCTCAAATGCAGATAGGTCTTCTGCCCTGGGCTTGAGGCTAAACCGGCAAAAATAAGAAACAAACACAAAGAGGTCCTCTGTGAAATCAAGCGAGCCAATATCCCCAAAGTGTAGTCTGTCCTTACCACCCTGGCAACCAACATGTGGGTTGACCACTCTTCTAACCCAAATTTGAGAGACGGAGATGTAAAATTAAAGGCGCGATGCAAATAATTCTCTCTTCCCAGAGGTTCGAAAAAGAACAATGCAAAAGAAAAAGCTATTTTTTTTATTCAGTTTTGCACCATTCTTTTTGACTCACCTTATAGTTCACAAGGGTAGGCATTACCTAATTCTACAGGAGGAGGAAACTCCCTTTTTAAAAATATCTTAAAAAGCAGGTCGAAACGGCAGAGAAGGGACCAATGATTCTATCTGCAGCATATCAAAAACAAGGGGACTATCAAGAGCAGAGCATCGGGGGGGGGGGGGACACGAATTATCTCTGATCCTGATCAGATATGAAAAGGATTTCATGAAATGGATGCACAGAGAAGAGGAAATGGAAACCACAGCTTGCACTTGGGGCTTGGTTCTGGGGGTCCCTTCGATCCCACCAAGAGACCCTTCGATCCCACCAAGATGCGGTCTAACTGGTATTTTTGCACATCCTTCTGCAAGGTACGGCCTTTCCCTCCTTCCAGATGCAAAAAGCCTTCTCCTGCTTCGGCTCGTTTGCATGACAAAAGGCTCAGCCGAGGCTTATCTCCACTCCTGTACTGTACGCGCTCCTTTCATTTAACGTGTGATATATCAATTAGGGCGAGACAGCCGCACAGCGGAGGGAATCTCAAGAGAGACGGAGACGGAGACTGGCTTTGCAGAGCAAGTGTTCAACAACAGCAGAGAGGAGGGAGGCACACCAAAGGTGGCTGGACTCCATCACCCATAATCCCCCCAGAAGCCATGGCCTAGGTACCTTGCGGTACAAGAGTCCTCTCTCTCCATGCACACATTTACCTTCTTGTCCCAATGCCAGGCTTATTTCTAGTTTGCAAAGAACATCCTCCGATCCCTTTCTGCCCCAATTGGGACAACTCTATCTGTTGTTCGGTGGCAACCCTTGGAAACTGCCACACAGAAGGGCAAATATCTGATTGCATGGCAAAGGTCTTGCTGAACTAAACCACCGCACTGATGAGATAACCCCCTGCGCATCAAAAACTAAAAGCATCACAGAGAAAGGGCCACGCTGAGCTTCTTGACATGCTGACTTTCTATTTGCATGGACATTTAATGTTGTGGCAGTGGTTCACTCATGCAATCCCACACCTGCAGGGATAAAGAGCTCCAGAAGTGTTTTCCTATACGGAGAAAGGGCCACACTTAGCTTCTTGACATGCTGGGTTTCTATTTGCAGGGATTTTGTAATGTCCGTGGTGGAGCCTTCATTCATGCGGTCCCATATCTGCAGGGATGGTCTAGCGTAGGGGTAAGCAACCTTTCCCCTTTAAGGGCCAAGGAGGGACTTCAGCTTCCAGAAGCCTCAGCCATGTTGGCCTATAATAGTCCCATGTTGGCCAATAGCTCCTGGGATTCTGGGAGCTGAAGTCCCTCCTCGGCCCTTAAAGGGGAAAGGTTGCCTACCCCTGGTCTAGCGGAAGTTGACCATAGAGTCATGCTGGAGCACCTATAGATGCCTAGAGAGAACAGTTCTCTAGCATGAGTCTATGGTCATACAGTGGGTATGTCTATGGTCAGAGAGACACAGTCTAACTTTACACAGCACAAATTTAGACCCAGTTTACATTTGCCCAGCACAATTGCTGACCAGGTCCCTGACCACTGGAAGCTGATTCAGGTCCTGGGTTTTTCTAACCCAGTATCCACAGTTCTGACTGCAGCAGCTCTGGGCAGGATTCTCTCCTGATTGAACTTGTATTCCTCTGTTGGGGTGAAATTGGGAGCAACCGCAGGAGATCTCTCTGCACATGGCAGCCTTTCATTCAGCCCAGGCCTGGCCCCTCCATTTTGGGGAGCCCCTGTCTTCACGCCACAAGCTCTGAGGTTACCTTCTTAATAGTGTTGTGCTTGCTACTGCCCCGGTCATTGCTCTCGTTGTGCATGATATCCATAGCCGTCTCCCTCTCCTTCAGCTTCAGCGCCTCAATTTCCGTCTTCAACTCGTTCAGCTGCTCCTGGAGGTTTTTGCTTTTCTCCATGTATTCAACCCTGAGAAGAGAGGCAGAAAGAGAGACGATAGTCAGCCGCTCTTTTAAAAAATATATATATATATGTTTTTGGCCGACGCAGCAAAATAAACCCCAAAAAACCAGACAAGAGGCTTTCTCATTTTAATTATCCCTGCAGCACTGCCTGGAGGATGAAACAGAAGACGGTGCTTTGAATGGCAGCACACCGGTGAGCTTTGCCGATTCCTCTCCCCACCACCCCTGCCATGCGACTGAAACCTCATGACAGGTGAAATGCCACGGAGGCTCAGCTTCTGACTGAGAAAGACTGGTTTAAAAAAGATGGATATTCATGAAAAGGGTGAGGATGATGGAGCTTAAAGCAATGGTGCATGACAGGGGTGGAACCGGATAGCCTCTGGGGTCCCTTCCACTCCTATGAGCCTATGAATCATGCTGTCCTGCCCTGCTTCTAGGATCTGGGAATGTCCTCTGAGTCTGATAGCTCTGATGGAGGGTCTGAGGGCCCAAGGGACATGCCAGAGTTGCAGCAATGCCAGCAGTCCCAGGAAGTGAACCTGCAGCCAGCAGCGGGGCTGAGTTCCCAGCAGCCACAGGACCCCGAGATAAAGAACTGGACTTACCAATACCCACCCCTGCAGAGAGATGCCACGAAAGAGTGATACATCAGCGCTCTCAGTGTATAAATAAGAAGCACGCTGCAAATGGGAAGCATCTGCAAGACCTGGAAGGACTATAAATAATCCTCGGTCCAGCATGGCTGACAACCATCCTTCTTCCTTGGGAGAAAGCCACGCTGGTGCCTCCTTCCTTGATAGCTTGCCTGTTGCCTTGAACTCTTCCTGGACTCTGACTATTCTTTGGGATTACCCTCCGGACAGCTTTTCTGGACTGACTGAGGACATGTGAATGACCTGGACTGGATTAAACAACCATTGTTTTTGGCTACAGAAGCTTTGGTGAGCCAAACTCTCCCTGCTTAAGATGCTGAGGTTTCGAGCTGGGCGTCTGGTGGCCCAAACCAGGACACAGTTCTTTAGATGGGGCTGGACAGCATTGCCCATCAGCCCTTGATGGCCTAGGCAACAGTGTGGGATGCTGAGAGTTGGAGTCCAACAACACTTTTCCAGTTGTAGTTTACAGATCTGGGCATCAGACCCTTTGCTGTCAAACAGCCATTTCTAGTGAGGCATTTCTCTCTTAGTCTAAACCAGCGATTCCCAAACTCTGGTCTTCCAGGTATTTCAGACTTCAGGTCCCAAAAATCTCAGCCATCTTGGCCAATGCTCTGGGTGCAAAACACCTGGAAGAGCAAAGCTTGGGAATCACTGATCTAAACGGAGGTCTTTTTGCATTAAGCTGCCTAAGAGTTACCAAGCGGCCGAGGTGAGAGGATAACATACTTCTCTTTCTCTATCTCCATGGATAATCTCTTCATGTCAGTATCCTTGAAATCAAAGGAGAGGCTTTCGCCGATGAGGCTGTAGGCTGGCATGTCAGAGGGCAGAGCGGTTGTGCTCGAATTCATGGCCTGCTAAAGACAAAACCAAGATGAATCGCTCTTGCAAGTTTGCAGCAGCTGTTGGTCTCCTTCCCTGCAAGTTTCCTAGCAGAGGAGGCGAGAGGAAAAGAAAGGTAGGAGTTGGCCCTGGAAAAAGAAAACATACTCCTGGCAGGCGCTTGCTGGCTTTACAAACAGCCTGGCACCATCAGTAAGTAACCGGCGATGGTCTTGCACCTCGTTCCTTGCTGATAAGAAAATTTGGTTTGTCTCATGGCGGGAAACGCACCAATTTCTCAATGTCTCAGAAGGAGTGGAACCATTCTCTGTACATATATTAAACCATTTTTCATGCGGGGAAGTTTGCCACCGGTTTTATTTATTTTCAGTGCTTTATCTGCCAGCCAAAAGACTCCTCTAACAGGGCAATGCTTTTGCATAGGCAGAGCCTGAAGGCAACTTTATACACAACATCTTTCCAATAATTTTGTGCAGGGCTGAACCATCATCAGACAAGGTGTCACTCTCTCAGCCACCCAGGTGAACCATAAGGATTTTGGGATTCCAGAGAACGGAGGCTCGACTTTCTTGTCATAGAGACCAAACCTGTCCCATGAGGGTCCCTAGTTATCCATCTACCCTTTTGGCTTCTTCTCCCTTTTATCTCCTCCCAACTGATGGCATATTTTCACCTGGACAGACATTTATACGAATCGGCGACAAAGACCGGCTGAAATCTGCGATGGAAAGAGACAAGCTGGTAGTGTTTGTTCCCCAGACGTCTCCAGCAAAGCACTGATTTTTGTGGGGGCCTCTGGGAATTCGGAGGAAAAGCCATTAAATTCAACCCACTTTTGTTCTGCTTGTTTAAACACTCGCTGGGGGTGATGCAGCAGCCAAGACAAATTGCGACGGCAAGAGAGCCTTGGTTAACGGCTGGAAAAAGGGGACCTGCTTAGAGAGTTTATTTGTAACAGCACAACCCTGCCTTCGCCGCTGCCCAGCATAGAAAAAGCTAACGGTTTAAGGCTAGCGGGGGAAAAGAAATAAAGGCTCTTTGATTAAATATGTGTGCGCATTGTGTGGAGAGGGAGAAACATCCTCCAAGCGCTCAGCTGTGACAGCCATAATAACAAAATAGCATTTCTTTCCTGGCGAACAACCTGGATGATAGGTTGTGGAGTCAAATGTAACGGGGTTGAAAAGATGAGTAGGTGGGCTGGGGATGATGGGCGCTGCAGTTATTAAGTAGGGAGAGAAACAACATGAAAGTATCATCCCCTAATTCTGACCCCACAAAGGAAAGGTTCCTCCTGCCCCAAATCTCTGCAATTCTTAGCAAAGTTGTACCACCATCTTTCCACATTTGCGGCTTAGATTATTCACGGATTTGATTAATATGTTCTCTCTAGGAATCTCTAGGTCCTCCATAGTGACTTTGCTGGACATGGAGTCTGTGGTCACTCTGGAGAACCTAGAGATTCCTAGAGAGAACGTATTAATCAAATCCGTGACCATAGACTCATGCTGGAGAACCTAGAGATTCCTAGAGAGAACACTTCTCTAGACATTTCCAGGTCCTCCAGCATGAATTTATGGTCAGCTTCTGCCAAATGTTGACCACAGAGTTGCGTTGGGGGACTTAGAAAATCCAAAACACTTCTCTAGGCATCAGTAGGTCCAGCTTGGTTTTATGATCAACGTCTACTGGATGTTGACTATAGAGTTGCGCTGGAGGACCCAGATTCCTAGAGAGGTATTCTCTCAGGTTAAAAAATTAGTGGGTTTTGTGAAGTGTTTTACACTTTTATGAGGCTCCTGTGCGCCCAACCCCAGCAAACATGGAGGACCCAACTGTACATTTAGAAATAGAAGCATTTGTCGCAAGGGGTGCTTTGATTGTTGAGTTCCTGCATGGCAGAATGGGGTTGGACTGGATGGCCCTTGGGGATCTCTCCCAACTCTATGATTCTATGACTTACCTCTTGGTCCTATGATCCCCGTTGACTTTTGCCTCCCTGATTTTTCTAAGGACATTATCATAGGGGGGGACGGGACATCATTGTCCTGTCCGTGTCCCGTACTTATTGCACAATCGTGGGAAGGACTTTCACACAAAACTGTGCTTATCGGGACTGTCCTATCCAAAAAGCGTGATTGAATGTGATTGTGCAAAAGGCTTTCTCACTAAATCGCGTTGATCCCATGAATGTCCCATGAATGAAGTGGAATTGTCTCCTCATTTTCCCCTAATTTTGTATTATTGGAAGGTCCCGGTAATACACTTCCACTTCATTGACGGGACATTCACTGGATCAGCGCGATGTAGTGAGAAAGCCTTTTCGGCGATTACGTGCAATCGCGCTTTCTGGACGGGATAAAGACACCCATCCCTGTGTGATAAAGTCCTAACTTCATTCTTGAGAATTTTAGGAAAAGGGGTGTTGCGTTCTCCCCTTTTCAAGCCTTGGAATAATGTATGTTTTTCAGCAAAATGGACGCCGGAGCTGGAGAAGGCAGCTTCCGATTGCTAATAAACTCCCGTGTTTGAACTTCACGAAGCACTCGTCTCCCTTTGCAAAGCCCATCGCTTTCGAAGCTTAATTGGAGGCCTTGTTATTCTCCCCTATCTAGGAGATGATAAAGGGTTTTAAAAGCCAACCACCTGCTCCCAGCTCCAGGAGCAGATGTCTAAATTTCACTAACTCAAAACAGAATGGATTAAACTCGCACAAAGCACCCAGCAGGGTTAGCAGACTTGTAAGGACTCTCCATATTAATAAGCAACATTGGCGCTCTTTGTGTCAGTTGTTGTTGTTGTTGTTGTTGCCGTTTTTAAGGAAGATTTCCTCCAGCTTTTGCTGAGAAATCTTGAAAATTCAGGCTCTGTGTTTCTATCATTTGGGGTGGGATCCCTGGAGTTCAAAGAGGGAACAAACTTTCTGATCCAAATTTTAGGACATGCTTCGGGGAAAGGGATTTCCTAACTTTGGGGTGTGACTAACAAAAAAACTCCCTATATCTCCAGTTCCCCATTGCCAAAAGGGAAGGCAAAGACATGTTATAAAAGCAGGCTTTTAATATATCATATATCATATAAAATATATA
>CM034714.1:9200991-9218752 GCA_020142125.1 Phrynosoma platyrhinos | reverse complement strand
TTTCTTCCATGGCCTTCCAGATGTTGGACTATACATCTCCTAGCAAAGGGACCTTGCAATATTTGGGGGACTGAGAGAAAGAAGTTGGGAGCCCAGACTTAAGAAAAGCATCTGAATGAAGTAGGCTTAAGTCTACGAAAGCCTCACAAACTCCCATGGCTCCATCCTACAGGACGGGACATAAAGACCTTGGTAGAACTACACATCCCAGGGGGGTTCCATGTAGGGATGGACCTACAAAGCTTAAAAGCGGCGACGAATTGCATTAATTTCTATAGTTTAAACGCGCCTTAAACTGCCGCATCTCCATCCTATAGTACAGGAATATAAAGACCTTGGCAAAACTACAAATCCCAGGGGTTCCTTACCAGGGATGGAGCTACAAAGCTTTAAAAGCGGTGACGAATTGCATGACTTTCTACAGTATAATTGAGCCTTCACAAACTGCCACGGCTCCATTATCCACAGAACAGGATAATAAAGACCTTGGTAAAACTACAAATCCCAGGGTTTTCCATGTAGGGATGGAGCTACAGAGCTTAAAAGTGGTGTCAAAAACTGCACTGATTTCTACAATGTGGATACGCCCTGAATTCTGCAACTCTTTGGGTGAGTTAAGCTGACTATAACTCCCAGGGGCTGCTGGGAGTTATAGTTCCCCCCCCCCTTACACATACACACAGCTGGGAAGGTCCTTCTTGCTTTGAAAACCCTGGAAGAAGACCCACAACAACCAAAACATGACACAACATACACAAAATAATTAAAAAGCTACAACTATCCATAGCAGGGATAGTCTTTTTAATGGAAATTCCCCTGCAATGACGTCAGGTGCCGCTGGGTGGCGGCAAAGAGACGGCGCAGTTGCGGGACGCTCCAGCCTTTCTTTAGCCGCGCGTCTCGTCTCCCCACTTCCGGTCCTTCACTTCCGGTTGTCGCTTTGGAGTCGTTTCTGAGCGTCGGGGATACTAGGAGCGGTTTAGAAGCGGTTTAGTCGTCGTTAGGTGCGTTTTCCTCTCATGTTTCCCCTTTATTAAGCCTTTAGTCTTCGGATAAATAGATTTATTCATCCTGGGCAACCATTTTGGGCCTCAGAGTCGAGGGTTCTCCAGAGCATGTGCAGAGTGCCATTGAAAAGGCTTTATTCCCCCACCAAAAGTATTTTAAACTGTGTTTTTAAAGCGCTTTTAGCTGTCTTTAACCATATATATTGATATTTTAAACTCTTTTTGATATATTTTTTTTTGAAAAAGTCATTTTTATTGCATAAAAATCTAATTTATTTTTTTTTAATATCTGCTTTTATTAGTTGTAGTTGTTGTGACATATTTAGGTGCATTTTGTGTGTTAAGTTTTTTGTTGCTGTTTGTAATTTGCCTTTGTTATGTGTGATACTTATTAATAATAATAATAATAATAATAATAATAATGTTTCCCTTTATTATATGTGATATTTAATAATTATGATGATTATGTATTATGTATCATAATAATGAAGGTAAAATACAAACAATGACAAAAATGACACACAAAATGCACCATATTCCTACTCACTAATATTGTTTTTCTTATTCTGTTATTGTGATTTTTTAAAAGTACATTTTATCTATTTTATTGTTTAATTCTATTTTAAGGGGAGGGTGGGTTTTGGGATTTTAATTTGAGATCTGTTTTGTATATTTTATGCTATTTTAATGTTGTAAGCCGCCCCTATTACTTTTGCAGAGGGGCAGGATATAAATAAATTTTATTATTATTATTTATTATTATTATTTCTCAGGAGACCAAACAATATTATTGTTATTATTATTAGTGTGTAGGGAAAATTTTATTTTCTCTGTGTCATGTGCCTTCCCACCAGCGCTATTGAAAAGGCTTTATCCCCAATTAATAGTATTTTAAATATTTTTTCAGAGTCATTAATCATGTTTTTTTTAACTCTTTTTTTAAACAAAGTTATCTTTTTGGCCTTTTTATGCACCTTTCCCACAATACTTAATTATCAAATTACTTAATACTTAAATTAACTAAAGATACTTAAAGTAAGCTGCCCCTATTGCTTTTGCAGAGGGGTGGGATATAAATAAATTTTATTATTACTTATTATTTCTCAGGAGACCAAACAATATTATTATTATTATTATTATTATTATTATTATTATTATTATTAGTGTGTAGGAAAATTGTGTATTTTCTCTGTGTCATGTGCCTTCCCACCAACACTATTTTTTTGCCTTTTTATTGCCTCTTTCCCACAATACTTAATTATCAAATTACTTAATACTTAAATTAACTAAAGATACTTAAATTCTTCTTTTAAAAAAATATGTTTTCGGAGTCCCAACAAGAAGAGAAATCTTATTAAATTAAATTAAATTGAAATCTAACTGTGTGTGTGTGTATATATATATATGTATATATGTGTGTGTGTGTGTATATATGTATATATATATATATATATATATATATGTGTGTGTGTGTGTGTGTGTATGTATATATGTGTGTGTATATATATAATTTCCATTGTTTATTTTCTATCCTCAGGGGATCAAACGATTCGACCTCCCCACTAAATTTTCCAGGATTTGGAGATACTTAAATTATCTTTTTAAAGAAGATGTCTTCGGACTCCAGCAAGAAGCGGAAGCCGAAGGTGATCCGAACGGACGGAGGCCCCCAGGAAGGAAAACGCGGCCGGCCGGACACTGACCAGGTAGCCCTTGGTGACCGGTGGGCTTCCTGGACGTTGCTATAAGAAAAGCGAGAAAACAGATGTAGTTTTTATTTGCTCCGAAAATGAGATTTCCTATCTGAGGGTGTCGAAATAATCCGCTTTAGCCCCACTTTAACTGCCATGGCTTCATATCCTATAGGAATCCTGGGATTTGTAGTTGTTTAGCCTTCTTTGGGCATGTCTACACTGTAGAAATAATGCCATTTGACACCACAGCTTCATATCCTATAGAAATCCTGGGATTTGTAGTATTTTGAGTGATACTTAGCTTTCTCTGGGTGCACCTAAACTCTTTAAATACTACAGTTTCACACCGCTTTAACTGCCATGGCTCCATATCCTACAAGAATCTTGGGATTTGTAGTTTTTGTGAGATATTTAGCCTTCTTTGGGTGTATCTACACTGTCAAAATGACGCAGTATGATACTGTCCATCCTACAGAATCCTGGGATTTGTAGTTTTTTGTGTGTGAGATATTTAGCTTTCTCTGGGCATATCTGTAACGACCATAGCTCCATGTCCTACAGAAATCCTGAGATTTGTAGTTTTTGAGAGATATTTAGCTTTCTCTGTGTGCATCTATACTGCAGAAATAATGCCATTTTGGATTATTTGTCTGCCACGGCTCCATATCCTACATAAATCCTGGGATTTGTAGTTTTTGTGAGCTGTTTAGCTTTCTCTGTGCACCACTTTTAACAGCCATGGCTCCATATCCTACAAAAACCCTGGGATTTGTGAGATATTTAGCCTTCTCTCGGAGCGTCTACATACACTGTAGAATAATGCAGTTTCACACTGCTTTATCTGCCATGGTTCCAAATACTATAGAAATCCTGGGATGTGTAGTTTTACAAGGTGGAGAAGACAACAGCCAGCTTTGCCTTGCTATTTCCTGGATGTACATTGTTTTGTTTGTAAATTAAGACTGTTTTGTGTGCAAAATTAATACCAAAAAAATTAATATTTTAAAGAAGAGGGACTTGCAAAACTGTAACTCCCCCCGCCTCTTGTTCTGCTCCTCAGGATGCTAGGTATTACAGTGAAGAGGCCGAGGTGGACTTGCGTGACCCCAGCAAAGATTATGAGCTCTACAAACAGACCTGCCAGGACCTCCAGAGACTGATGTCCGAGATCCAGGAGCTGAAGAGCAAAGGCAGCAAAGACAGCGTAAGGCTACTTAAAATGGGGATCCGGGGGTCCAGGGGTGGTCCACAGGGAGTTGTAGTTGTGGTCATTAATACACAGGGGGGTTAAAAGGCTCGTACGACCACCAAATACCTCTGTTTTCCTCTGCAGTCCCTCTCAAAATGGCGATGCAATTAAAAAAAGGTCAGGTTCCTACTTTCCTGTCTCCATTTTGAGACAATTTCCTTCCATGCAAGGGGGAAAAGAAACCCCTGTTGGTCCCCATATTACCCCCCGGATTCCTCTACTTTCCTGGGAAGTCCCTCTCAAAATGGTGGGAAGTGTACAGAACGACAGGCCCACTTCCTGTTGCCAATTTGAGAGAGATTGTACCAGTCCCTGGCATACAAGGGAAAAGGAAACCCCAATGGTTCCCATACTACCCCCACATACTTCTGTTTTCCTCTCAAAATAGCGACAGGGAGTACAAAATGTTATGCCTTTGCCCACTTCCTGTCGCCATTTTGAGAGGGACTTTTGATTCAAACAAGTATTTGGGCTTGCGGTTAGGGGATGTGATCCCACGCCGTTGCCCATCCCTGTGTTAGACATTAGGAAGGGGGAATGTCATGGGCCACATTTAACCTCCGTTTCTGCCTTCTTGCTCTTCAGGCGGGTGAGATAGAGGAGCGTCGCGTCCAGAGCTGCGTCCATTTCATGACCCTGAAGAAGCTCAACCGTTTGGCTCATATTCGGCTAAAGAAGGGGAGAGACCAGACCCATGAGGTAGGGTTGAGTCCGTCCAACTGAGAGAGGGTCCTTGCTCACTTCCTGTCGCCATTTTGAGAGGGACCGTACCAGTCCCTGGCATACAATGGAAAAGAAAACCCTGCCGGTCCCTGTACTACTACTACTACTACTACTATTTATTTATATCCCGCCCCTCTGCAGAGCAATCTACTACCCTCGGATAGCTCTGTTTTCCCATTGAGTCCCTCTCAAAATGGTGCCAGGAAGTACAAAAATGACAGGGTTTTTTTTGTGTGTGTGTGTGTTTCTGCCCCAGAAACCAAAGCCTTACAGGTCCCTTTTTGCTGTATTAACAGGCGAAACAGAAAGTAGATGCTTACCACCTGCAGCTCCAGAACCTTCTTTACGAAGTCATGCACCTGCAGAAGGAGATCACGAAATGCCTGGAGTTTAAGTAAGTTTGGCAAAGGGATGTGGGGCAGAAAATGGAAAAGTGGAAGGGAGAGATATTCCCCTCCATGAAATCCATGTGCCTTCGAGTCTCATGTCAACTTATAGAGGCCTTGTGAAGTTCATAGGGTTTTCTTAGGCCAGGAATCCTGGTTTTGCCTGTTCCTTCCTCTGAAATACCGCCTGGTCTTCCTTGGCAGTCTCCCCTGCGAGGCCTAACCAGGACTGGCCCTGCTTAGCTTCCAAGACCAGATGTCAATTTGGAGGCTGTATGTATGTGTGTGTGCTTCAAGTTGCTTGTCAACTTAACGGCGAGTCCATGAATCTTCATAGGGTTTTCCTTAGGCAAGGAATACCCAGAAGTGGTTTGCCACTTCCTTCCTCTGAAATATCGCCTGGTCTTCATTGGGGGTCCCTCATCCAAGTCCTAACCAGGGCTGACCTTGCTTAGCTCTCAAGACCAGACAGGATCTGGTGCCATTCATGGACATGCCTTCAAGTCAACTTGTAGCGACCTCGTGAATCTTTCTAGGGTTTTCTTGGGCAAGGAGTTCTCAGAGATGGTTTTCCAAGTTCTTTCCTCTGAAAATATCACCTCTAGCACCTGGTCCTCCTTGGCAGTCTGCCCTCCAAGGACTAACCAGGGCTGACCCTGCTTAGCTTCCAAAATCAGACGGTGCCTTTGGAGTATTTAGGGCAGGCTCTCTACTACATTTTGTACATAAGCGCCTTCAAGTTGCCTGTCAACATATGGCAACACTATGAATTTTGTAGGTCACGGGTAGGCAACCTTTCCCCTTTAAGGGCCGAGGGACTTCAGCTCCCAGAAGCCTCAGCCATGTTGGCCAATAGTCCCATGTTGGCCAATAGCTCCTGGGATTCTGGGAGCTGAAGTCCCTTGGCCCTTAAAGGGGAAAGGTTGCCTACCCCTGTTGTAGGGTTTTGGGGGGGGGCAAGGAAGAGAAGAGGAAAGCCAGGCTCATGTTTATCAGGGCAGCAGCTGGTGAGTTCTTCATCCAAATCTTGGCATCCTCAGAGATTTCCAAGCCCAGCTTATGAATTGTCACAGAGTCATGGGCAATGCAACTTCTGTCCTCCAAGATACATACAAACCTGTTCAAAGAGGAGGGTCTCCAGTGGGGGGGGGGGTCTCACCAATCCCACCATCGTCATTCCCGGCCTCTTTCCGCAGGTCCAAGCACGAAGAGATTGAGTTGGTGAGCGTGGAGGAGTTTTACAAGGAAGCCCCTCCAGAGATCAGCAAGGCGGAAATCACGCGCGCCGACCCTCACCAGCAGACCCTTTCGCGGCTGGACTGGGAACTGGAGCAGCGCAAGCGGTAAGTCGGGGGACATTAAGCTTCCCCTCTCTCATTCCAGCAAGGAAACGTCACTCTTTTCAAATACAGTCTGAGTCTCCCTTATTACCCGAAATTTCTGAGACCGGACTATATCTAAGTGTGTAAATATCTGTAATTGTGGCCTTCCTTTGCCCAGGCTGGCAGAGAAATACAAAGAAAGTCTTGCCAACAAAGAGAAGATTCTGAAGGAGATAGAAGTGAAGAAGGAATATCTCAGCAACCTTCAGCCTCGACTCAATAGTATCATGCAGGTCTGTTGTGATTTTTCTTTGAGGGGCTAGAAATGCACATGATGAATGCAAAACCTGTCACAGAAACCTGAGATTCTGTAGCTGGGTTTTGTTTGTTTTTTTAGGGCAGGGATAGGCAAAGACGATGTCTCAAGCCTCTCAACCATTTAAAGAAAATTAATTCAGTTAATGTTTGCCCCCAAACAATGCAGAAAGTCCCCCCAAGCACCTCTGAACTCTGTACTACCTTCAAATACTTCCATTTTCCATTGTAGCCCCTCTCAAAATGGCGACCGTGGCAGAGCAGCAGCAGCATTAAAATGGTGCCTTTAGGGCAGGGCTTCCTTTCAGTATTATCTCAGCTCCTGTGTCTGAGATCCCCATGACTTAGCAATACTATTATTATTATTATTATTATTGTTATTGTTATTGTTATTGTTAATTTATTTATACTTCGCTTTCCCTCTCCCAAAACTGGGACTGAAAGCAGCTATTTCTGCTGTATATAACCCATCACACCTAATACCCAACATTTTACAGCAGGCGAGTTGCCTGCGCAACTCCTGGTACCCTCTCAAAATGGTGGCAGGGAGTCCAAAATGGCTAGCCCTAGCCCACTTCCTGCCGCCATTTTGAGAGGGACTGTACATGAAAAGAATAGGCATTTAAGCTTGCCTTTGGGGGATGCAGCATTTTGAGGGCAGGAATTGGCTTTGTTTAGACTAGAGGGAAACACTCTCTGGATCCATGGGCAAGGCAAGTTCCAGAAAGGAAAGAAATGGTGGTTGCCTGTGGGCACAAATACAATGCCAGTCCTTGTCACATTGGGAGTGGGGAAAACCCTTCTAGTCTCCCACATTCCCAGCCTGTGATCCTCCATTTGTTTTGGACCTCAGCTCCCAGAAGCCCCAGCCAACTTGGCCAACAGTCAGGAATGATGGGAGTTGAAATCCAAATCATCTGGAAGACCAGAGGTTGGTAACCATTACTGTAGAGCAGTGATTCCCAAACTCTGGCCTCCCAGCTGTTTTGCACTTCAGTTCTCAGAATCCAGGACTATTGGCCAAGATGGCAGAGGCCTCTGGGAGCTGTAGTCCAAAACACCTGGAAGGCCAGAGTTTGGGAACTATTGCTCTAAAGGGTAGATGCCCAGCTGGGATGCCGAAATACAGAGAAAATGGCATTGCCACCCGTTGTAGCATTTTGTCTTGTTATCTTCTTTTCTTGCAGGCCTCGCTTCCGGTCCAGGAGTATCTCTCAATGCCTTTTGAACAGGTTCACAAGCAGTATGAAACTGCCACGCACCTCCCACCGCCCCTCTATGTCCTCTTTGTCCAAGCCAGTGCCTACGGTCAAGCTTGCGGTGAGTTATCCATAGTTGTCCAGCATGGAGTATTAGGAATGCTCTCTCTCTCTCTCTCTCTCTCTCTCTCTCTCTCTCTCTCTCTCTCTCTCTCTCTCTCTCTCTCTGTGTTTGTGTGTTCATATGTGTGTTGAATACACACACAGAGACATACATACTGTATACAGTGGGCCCTCCACATGTATATTTATTTATTTACCTTTGTTCGGGACAGGTTCTGCTAGGAGAGGAGGTGTTTGCCAAGACACCAGGGTATTAAAAGAACTAGCCAATGTAATCTCTGAGCAATAATCTGGCAATAATCTTTGAGAATTTTTGGAGATGTCCCAGCAGACTAGAGGAGGCGAATGTCCCTACTTTCAAAAAAGTGGACCCAAATAATTACCACCTGGTTAGCTTGACATCAGCACCAGGAAAGATTCTGGATCATTAAACAAAGAGTCTGTAAGCATTTAAAAAAGGAATGCCGTGATTACTAAGAGTCAGCATGTGTTTCTCAAAAACAAGTAATGCCAGACTAATCTGATCTCTTTTTTTGATAAAATTACCAGTTTAGTAGATGAAGGGAATGCTGGGGATGTAGTACATCTTGATTTCAGTAAGGTCTTCGAAACGTCATATTCTTACAAGCAAGCTAGTAAAAGTTGGCCTAGACCAGGGGTAGGCAACCTTTCCCCTTTAAGGGCAGAGGGACTTCAGCTCCCAGAATCCCAGGAGCTATTGGCCAACATGGCTGAGGCTTCTGGGAGCTGAAGTCCCTCGGCCCTTAAAGGGGAAAGGTTGCCTACCCCTGGCCTAGACAATGCAACTGTTAGGTAGATTTGGACTTGGTTGACCATCCAAACCCTATTTCTGTGTGGCACTGGGATGGATTTGATGGCCCCTTGAGGTCTCTTCTAACTTGTGTGATTATAAGAGCTTTTTTCAGAGATCTTGGCAATCCTGGGGTGAATGGACCCTGGTCCCTCTTCTTCTTAGATCATGCCTGCTTTTATGAGGTTACATAATTTTGCTGGATGTCATAGAGCTCTCTTTTGGAGATATTGAATGGTTCTGTCCCATCCACAGATAAGAAACTGGCCGTGGCTATCGAGGGGAATGTGGAGGAAGCCAAGGCTCTCTGCAAACCTCCGGAGGATTCGCAAGGTAAGGCATAATCCATATGTCACCTTTGGGGCAGATTTGGGAAGGAGGAGGTCCTGGATTCAAGCTTCAGCACCTGCATAGGAATCCTGCAGATCTTAAACTTAAGATACGCAGATGACACCATACTACTAGCAGAAAATAGCAAAGACTTGCAACGACTGCTGAAGAAAGTCAAAGATTAAATTCAGAAGTATTTAAAAATTGTTGTAGCAAAACACAAGATGGGGTGGGGGGGATACTGGACTAGCTCAGCCTTTGAGTGTGACCTTGCAGCGAGACTCTCTTTATATTCTTAATGTGCGTTTTGTTTGGACTTGCAGACGACGAGAGCGATTCAGATGCGGAGGAGGAGCAGAACACGGTAGGTTTTTTGTCCTCTCATTGCTTTATGGTAGGGGAGACCTACTGCACAGCAGGCATTTTACTTCCCAGTGCCCATCTGGCAGTCTGCAAATTTTAGCACACCCAAAGTGTTGTGATGTCACTTCTGGGCCACCAGTTGCAACATCCAGGAGTACGGACAAGTAAAAACACACCCAGCCATTCCCACCAATGTGGCCATTTGGTTCACCCAGCGTTCCTTCAAAGGAAGGTTACTACCCCCATTCTCCAAAACCTAGAATCATAGAATCTTAGGGTTAGAAGGTACCCCCAAAGACCATCCAGTCCATTCCCCTGCCATACAGGAATACACAAAGCCCTCCCTGTGACCAATGGCCATCCAGCTTCTGCTTAAAAACAGCCTCCAAAGAAGGAGACTCCACCACCCTCCAAGACAGCAACATCTTCCACTGTTGAAAAGCTCTTGCTGTCAGGAGGTGGAATCCCTTTTCCTGTAGCTTGAATCCAATGCTTCATATCCTAGTCTCAGCTGCATAATAGTTTAATAACAAAAGGGACAAGACAGGTTGACACAGCTTTGAAACCAGGTCACGGCATCAAGGGCCGACACAGAGAGCATCCCGTGATTGCACGATCCTTCCTTCCTTCCTATAGAAACGCCGGCGCCCAACCTTAGGGGTGCAGCTGGATGACAAGCGCAAGGAGATGCTGAAGAGGCACCCGCTCTCCGTCACCGTTGACCTAAAATGCAAAGGTAAGGGGGCCAAAATAGTTGTGCTGGGGTGGGCTTTTTATCACCACCAGTTGCAAATCCAGCAAAGCCAGTTTCTGCTGCTCTGTACTAAAAAGAAGGAAGTAGCAGAAAAACTTTATAGGCTCCTGAGAGCTGCATCTTGCATGTTATCAGAAGAAGACAACCTAGGCTTTGACCCGTCTGTCTGGATTCCAGAGAGAAGTTCTGAGAACTTCAGTTGGAGTCACAGGGACATCCAGGGGCAGGCAAACCAAGATAATGATTGATTGATTGATTGATTATTGAGTCTTAGACCTATATGCTTTCCCCATGCTCTCCTTGGGCCTTCCTGGCTTGATAAGAGGCCACTTGCCTTCCTAAACCCTTGTCCTTGTTTGTTGTTGCAGACGGGAGCATTCTCCACTTGACCTTCTACTACTTGATGAACCTCAATGTCATGACAGTCAAAGCCAAGGTGACGGCCGCGACGGAGTTGACCATGCCGATCAGTGCCGGGTGAGCTTGGGATGGGGGAAGCAGCGGTCAGTGGTGACATACGATCTTGCCAAGAGTGCTAAGATTTTCAAGGGAAGGCTATCTCTCGGTCGTGCAGTGGCCATATGCTTTGGCCATATCATGAGAAGATGTGACTCACGAGAAAAGACATGGATGCTTGGAAGGAGGAAAAGAGGAAGACTGTCATGCAGGTAGATAGACTCAGTCAAGGAAACTTTGACCATGGATCTGCAAGACCTGTCCAGCTCTCACATCCATATGTGGTGATGGGGAATACGATGGCTTGGACAATTCTGACTTTAGTGGTCAGTTGTATGTCTTTACTCTTTAGGATCTTTACTCTTTAGAGGTCACCATAAGTTGAAGCCCTGCTTCCCTGTTTTTATTTTTGCTGGGAAACATCCCATGTGAACTGGAATTGTTGGGTGCAAAAGCATTTTGGCCATTTAGTTTTTATTTCTGAGTACCTTAGCCATTCAAAATGAAGCCACTGTTTGGGTTAAAATCTCTGAATCCATTTTTGAGTCTTTACCTCATGGGCTTTCTGCACACCTCTCTGATTGTTACAGATAAAGTAATAAGAACCATTTTGAAACTGAGGGCCTTTGCAGACTGCTAGAAATAGTGCAAATTGAGTCCACTTTAACTGCCCTGGCTCAGTGCTAGGGTATCATGGAAATTGTATTTTTTTCTGAGACGTTGAGCCTTCTCTGTCAGAGAGCTCTGGTGCCACAATAAACTACAGTTCCCATGATCCTCTAGCACTGAGTCAGGGCACTTAAAGTGGACTCAATTTGCACTATTTCTGGCAGTCTGCAAAGGCCCTGACTTTCCTATCCAGATAACATCCCTTCATAGACAGAAATAATCATGATGTTGCAAAGACTGTGTTCTTTGGATGTGACTTGACAACAAGCCTCAGCCATGTTGGCCTATAATAGTCCAATGTTGGCCAATAGCTCCTGGGATTCTGGGAGCTGAAGTCCCTCGGCCCTTAAAGGGGAAAGATTGCCTACCCCTGGACTAGACAGACTTCCAAAAGTGCAGGAGGTGGGCTTCAGTTTTGCAACAGGAAGGTGCTAAGTTTTTCACGTCGCTTTTCTGTTTCTCCCCAGAGACCTCTTGTCCCTTGACTCCCTCCTGAGCTGCTTGTACCCCGGAGATCACGGGAAGAGGACCCCAAATCCTGCCAACCAGTTCCAGTTTGACAAAGTTGGGTAAGCCACCGAATGGAGAGGGAAGTGGAGGGCGTCTCAGCCTTGTCTATGCATACTAGTGGGGTATTTTGGGGTTTGTGAGGAACTGCATAAGAATAATTTTCTGTTTACCATCTCTATCTGAGAGGTAATTATCTACTAGAGTCATGGAGCCAACCCACAGGATGTAAACATCAGCTTCAGCTAATAATTACATATAAGAATCCAAGCCTTAGCTTCGATAGAAATTAGGCCCGTTGTGGTTAGAACAGGGGTGGGCAGCATTTTAGGGATTTTGATTATTTGCAGTTTTGATTAATATGTCCTCTCTAGGAATCTTTAGGTCTTCTGCCAGAAGTTGACCATAGAGTTGTGCTGGAGAAGCTAGAAGTTCTTAGAGAAACACTTCTAGGCATTTGTAGAATGATTCTTTGATCAATATCTGGTAAAATGTTGACCATAGGGTTGCACTGGAAGACCTGGAGATTCCTAGAGAGGTGTCCTCTCAGGTAAAAAGAATAGTACTTTTTTAATTTGTGGTTTTTCCATATTCAGAATTGGGGAGATTCACCTTCTGGGGCAGAAGATTCACAGGGTGACCGAATGGCGGGGAGAAGAGGGGAGCCACCCCATATTCTTCCAAATCAAGCTGTCCTATGTCTCTCTTTTCCAGCATCCTGAGCCTCAGCGACTACGTGATGGAGCTGGGCCACCCGTACGTCTGGGTGCAGAAGTTGGGGGGCCTGCATTTCCCCAAGGATCAGCCTCAGGTAGGATCTTGAGTTCCTTCCTTGTGAAATTGCTTCCTTGTGCAATTTAGAAGGTGCATCCCAGGTCTGCCGCCAATCCTGAGGTCTCCCGATACAGAGGGCAATTTAAAATTGGAGTCCAACCTGCTTCTGCCGTAGGGGAATACATAGAATCCTACAGTTGGAAGGGATCCCCCAAGGGCAATCCAATCCAGTCTTTGTGTCAAAACCTCCAAAGAAGGAGACTCCATCACCCTTCAAGGTGGAGATTTCCTGGCACTCTCTGGTGCTCGAAGGGAAGAACCCTTACTTCTCAAGCCTGGCCAGTCTTGGGTTCCAATCTTGCCTCCATCTCTTTCACAGAGTCCTGTGATTGCGGATAACTCGCTGAGCGCCAGCCACATGGAGCGGACGATGAAGTTGCTCAAAACTCGGCTGGAGTCGCGCCTGGCCCTCCACAAGCAGTTTGCTTCCCTTGGTATGTGTCCCTGTCAGGTGGGGAGGGCTGACCAAATGGGGCTCCCAGTTCCAGGTAAACCTGGAAAATTCTGTCTGGGGATGGGATGTAGATCTGGATTTAGGACTGCAGTGTGGACTGCTCCACCCTCACCATTTTCCTGCCAAAAATGGCCTCTCAAAGCTGTTTCAAGAGCTCTTAATGGTTAATGAATTACAGTTTGGTTCCAGAACCAAAAGCCATGGATCCTCTTGGCCGTTCTGGTGAGGTTTGTGCGGTTTTGTCATGTTGAAATAAATCTTTCTTTCTGTTTACAGAGCATGGGATCCTGCCGGTCTCCAGCGAGTGCCAGAACCTCTTTCCTGCCAAGATTGTGTCACGTTTGGTGAAATGGGCAGCGGTCACCTATGAGGATTACCTGGTAAGGTGAAGGAAGTCCTTCAGAAGAAGACTGGCCTCAACCAGGGATGATAATTTACCCAGATTTTTTGGGTGATTGAGGATTATTCTGGAAGACTCACTAAGGCCAAAACTGGACTGGGATTTTCCTTTGGTTTTTAAATAGGGGTATTTATATTACCTGAGAGGTCTTCATTCATGTGTGTGTGTGTCTATGTGCCTTCAAGTCTCCTATAACTTATGGTGACCCCATGAATTTCCCATAGGGTTTTCTTAGGCTTAGGGATACTCAGAGGTGGTTTTTCCAGTTCCTTCCTCTGAAATATTACCTACAGCACCTGGTCTCCCATGCAAGGACTATTCAGGGCTGACCTTGCTTAGCTTCCAAGATCAGATGGGAATTTGGTGACAGATTATATGCGTCTATATATGCCTTCAAGTCTTATGGTGACCCCATGAATTTCTCATAGGGTTTTATTTTGTCGGGGATCCTCAGAGGTGGTTTTTCCAGTCCCTTCCTCTGAAATATCACCTCTATCACCTGGGATACCTATACGCTGTTGTAACTCAATGAAAGTCAACTGACCCTCTTGGGTGACCACTTGTGCTAGGGGGCATTTCTGAGGGTCCCATGACACAACCAACGTATTATATTTCCTCACCATTGTAGGAGTTGCCCTACACGAGAGACGTTGTCGAGGCTGGTTTGGCTGAGGACACCCACCTGTATTATGTGGTGCTGATAGAAAGAGGGACAGGTACATATGTCTTCCTTCTCCTACCTAGACCACTGCCCACACAGCCGTGTGAGATTTTCTGCGAGGGTGGGATCCTGCCCCATGCAGTTTCCTCATTCATGCCCCATAGCCCGACTGATTGTGTTTGCTCTCTGTTTCATCATAGCCAAACTCCAGGCTGCTGTGGTGTTGAACCCGGGTTATTCCACCATCCCACCCATTTTCAGCCTCTGCCTGAACTGGAATGGAGAGAGAACCAACAGCAATGACGACAATATCCGGGTAAGGTGTCAACACAAGGGAGGTTCATGTAGGAGAAGGTTGAGGCCAGAAGTTATGCTGGAGGACCTAGAGATTCTTAATAAGAAGGCCTCTCTAGGCATTTGTTGGCCCTCCAGCACAATTCCGTGGTCAATGTCTGGCAGATGTCATGGTGGAAGACGTAGAGATTCCTAGAGAAAACTCTTCTCTAGGCATTTGTAGTTCTCCAGCACAATTCTGTGGTCAACTTCTAGTGGATGTTGACCATAGAGTTCTCCTGGAGGTCCTAGAGATTCTTAGAAAGAATGTTTCTCTAGGTAATTTAGGTTCTCCAGCACAGCCTTTATGGTCAGCTTCTGGCAGATGTTGACCAAAGACTTCCTCTGGAACACCTAAACATTCCTAGAAGGAACACCTCTCATTTGAAGGTCCTCCAGCACAATTTTTGTGGTAAGCTTCCGGCGGATGTTGACCATGGAGTTGCACTGGAGGAAGCATTAGAAAAGGAAGGTCATCCCTCCTGCCAAAAGGAAAGCAAAGAAAGAGTTATGTTGGCCTTCCTACAGGAGGGAGTTTCAAAGTCTGGGAGCAAACGCCAAGAAGGCCCTTGCATGCCTTCCCACCAAATGAAAGGAAGGTATAGAGTTAGAGATGGCTTCTCTGAAGATCTTCATGCCCAGACAGGCTCCTGTGGAGAGGGATGGTCCTCCAGAGAGCCTAGAGTGATCCAGACTTAACCAGCTCTGGCAGCCAGGTGGCACTGTTGCACCAAGAAGTCATACCAGCTCTGGCAGCTAGGTGGAGCTGTTGAAATATGTCTCTTCCTCCTTTGCAGGCTATGGAGAGCGAAGTCAACGTCTACTACAAGGAACTCTATGGCCCCAAGCCAGGCTACCAGCTCCTGACCAACCAGCTCCAGCGCTTGTGTGTTGTGCTGGATGTCTACCTGGAGACGGAGACCCACGACAACAGTGTGGAGGGGCCCAAGGAGTTTCCCCAGGAGAAGATGTGCCTGCGCTTGGTCAGGTGGGTGACAGGAAGGGCTCACAGGAGTCTTGAGATAGGTGGTTGTTGCCACTTCCTTCCTCTGGAATATGGCCTGATCTTCCTTAGGAGGGGTCACCCCCCCAAGTCATAACCAGGGTTGTCCCTGCTTAGCATCCAAGATCCAACAGGAATCTGGTTCTACCCTTAACTTTTTCCAACAGCAAGTACAGCTTTGGTTCCTGGGGAGATGGGGGGAGAGGTTGAGAACATGAGGGAGGAACAAGGGAGCATGGCATCTTGTGTGTGCTGGACTCTACCTCCCATCATTCCCTGCAACTGAAGGCATGGTGTTAGCATGAGCACCATACTCAGTGGGATTTCTAGCTGACTTAGGGAGACCCCATGCATTTCTGAGAGGGTTTTCTTAAGCCCGGTATACTCAGAGATGGTTTTGCCAGACTTTTCCTTTGAAATATCTTCTCTTAAGAGGTCTAACAGGTTGTTGTTTTTTTAAGAATTATATTCTGTTTTTCTTTCTGTCTTCTCTGTTAGGGGTCCCAGCCGGCTGAAACCCTTCAAGTACAACAATCCTCAGGGTTTCTTCAGCCATCGTTGAGTCCCGGGGCCAGGACTCCCCCTCCAGATGTCTCACCTTTTGGGGGGTCCGGGTTAATTGTTTGCCAGCTTCGTTCTCTATAGATACCCATTCCATGATCTGTAAACAGAATTAAAAGTGGGAGACAGGAATGTCATTTCCGAAATCATGTGTGAAAAAGACTGTTGGTTTTGGGTTTGTCTCTTGGTTGGGTAGACAAGAGGAAGTAAGGTTCTAGTGGTTCTTTTGACTGCAGTTCCCAGCAGCCTCAACCAGCAATGGGCATTGCTGGGAGTTGTTGTCAATACGATCTGGAGGGCCACAGGAGCTAGAAAGATTGTGTATTCCTCCTCCACATCAAAGGGTTGGACTGGATGACCCTTGAGGTTTCTTCCAATTGTATGGTTCTGCGGAAGAAGAGTGTGGAAGCCCTGTTGCCGAAGCAGAAGGCATGGCCAGTTATCACAAGTATGACAACAGGTAACCCTCAAAAGGGGCTGCTGCACCATTAGGGTTGGACTGGGTGACCCATTGGGGGTCCCTTCTAACTAGGATTCTGTGTATTCCTGCATGACAGAAGGGGGTTTGACTGGATGACCTTTGGGGTTCCTTCCAAATATGTATTTCATTGCTCTGTTATTTAGGATTCCATAGCATTGAGCCTTGGAAGCTAAAGTGGTGTCAGGCTGCTCTTATTGCCGCAGCGTGGCAGGAGTCCAAGTAATTGGCGAGAGACGGGAGCGCCGGCTCAGACGGGGCCGTCTTCTGCGTCCGTCCCACCTTGAAAAACTACTTCCCGCTGTCTTTTCTTGTCAAGTCAGCTGGCTCCCTTCCAAGGCAGAGGAAGGAGAGACGTAGAAGCTGCATTGCAGGTTCTGTTAAGAGTAGAAATGGTTTCGCTTTGGTTATTTTTCAGTGGAATAATACAGTGATGGGCACCACAGTTCAAAAAGGATGTTGAGAAGCTGGAGTCGGTCCAGATGTAGGAGAACAAAATGGTGGAAGGCCTGGAAACCACCAAACCCTATGAGGAGGGACTTAGGGAGCAGGGTATGTTTAGCCTGGAGAAGAGAAGGCTAAGAGGTGGTATGCTATCCCTGTTTAAATATTTGAAAGGGTGTCATAGAATCATAGAATTGGAGGAGACCCCCAAGGTCCATCCAGTCCAACCCCATTCTGCCATGCAGGAACTCTCAATCAAAACATATGCGACAGATGGCCATCCAGCCGCTGTTTAAAGACCTCTAAAGAAGGAGACATAGCTTGTACTAATGTTGAGGTGGAATCTCTTTTCCTGTATTTTGCATCCATTGCTCCCAAGTCCTATTCTCCGGAGTGGCAGAAAACAAGCTGGCTCCATTCTCAATATGACACCCTTTCAAATATTTAAACAGGGCTATCATATCCCCTCTTAACCTTCTCTTCTCCAGGCGAAACATACCCAGTTCCCTAAGTCGTTCCTCATAGGGCTTGGTTTCCAGACCCTTCACCATTTTAGTCACCCTCCTTTGGACATGCTCCAGTTTTTCAACATCCTTTTTGAATTGTGGTGCCCAGAACTGGATACAGGATTCCATGCGAGGCCTGACCAAAGCAGAATAGAGTGGCACCATTACTTCTCTTGATC
>CM034714.1:9172068-9190878 GCA_020142125.1 Phrynosoma platyrhinos | reverse complement strand
CCCTTTTCTGCCCCAATCCCTACTTTTCTGCCCTCCATTTCTCACTGCTGTCACTTACTGGGATAAAATAGGGAGGCCATTCAAACCCCATAGAGAAGGACTTGGAAGGGAAGGAAATGGGGGGGCACAAAACCCTTGTTTCGTGTGCCAAATAATTTAGAATAATTGTTTATAAAATGACCTTCAGGCCGTATCTATCGCGACACAACTGAACTTTATCTTTAGGGTCGGGTCCCACCTCCAAGAAATCCCATTATGCCTATGCAAATATTCCAGAATCCGAAACACTTCTGGTCCCAGGAATTTCGGATAAATGAATGTTGTGTTCATAAATGAATTTTGTGCTTAGACTTGGGATCCATCTGCAAGATATCTTCACGATGTAGATGCAAATATTCCAAAAATCCAATAATAATGGCGACAATAATAATTCCAAAACCCAAAATACAGAAGTATTTTGGTCCTAGAAATTTCGCATAATGAGACTCAACCTATATAGGAAACATAAATGAATTTCATGCTTAGACTTGGGTCCTTTGTGCAAGATATCTCATTATATACATGCAATTATTCCAAAATCCAATAATGATAATAGTAATAATAATTCCAAAATACTTCTGGTCCTAAAAATTTCAGATAATAAAGGAGCCTATATATGAAACATAAATGGATTTAATGTTTAGACTTCGATCCCACCTCCAAGATATCTCATTACATAGATGCAGATATCCCAAAATCCAAAATACTTCTGGTCCTAAAAAATTCAGATAATAAGGGAGACCCACCTATATATGAAATGTAAATGAAATTAATGTTTAGAGTTGGGTCCCATCTGCAAGATATCTCATTATGTAGATGCAAATATTCCAAAATCTGAAGCGCTCCAAGCATTTTGGACAATAAGAGAGATTTAACCGGTAGTTATGCTGGTTATGTACTTCTATTTATTTGCAAATATTCCAAAATTTGAAATGCTCCAAGCATTTTGGACAATAAGGGAGACTTTGATGTGCAAATATTCCAAAATCCAAAATGCTCCTGGTCCCAGGAATTTCGGATAAAAAGGGAGACCCATCCTATGCAATGAATCAGGAAGGTGCCAGAATTGTGGAAGATTGGGTTTGAGAAATTAATCCTTAAATTCTTCCATTTGGAGGAGCTGGGCAGAGTAAGAACAACAACGAGGAACCGTTTTCTGGAAAGAGAAAGAAATACAAAATTTGACGTGGGTTAGTGCAGGTGAGTGAGCAAATTTGGGATAAATGGCTCCTAAAATAGATTTCAGCTTTTCTGCCTGGTTTCTTTATCCTCTCTGAGGATCTCAAAGAAGATTATGTCTTGTTGGGAGCTTATAGGATCACCGCTGCTTAAGGAAATAAATATTGTGGGTCATCCTTATGTTTGAGTTCCCAACTTGGAAAAAATATAAATAAATATAATAATTTCATATTTTCTGTTTCTTCTTCCAACGCAGGTGTGTTAATAACAGCTCGCTTGATCGCCTATACAGAACAAGAATCTCCTCCAGGTGAGCAGACATTAAATTTCCTCGTTTTTCTCCCTTACTTAAGCGACAAATAAACGATAAGATCGATGCAGAGAATTCCTCTTAGTTATTTTTATTATTTTATTTACTTACTTATTTGCTTATATCCTGCCTTTCTTGCAACTCAAGGCGGCAGACAGCAAATTTAAAATAATACAATTAAAAACATACATACATACATGCATCCCAATCCTTGCATCATAGATACAGGTAAAGTATCCCTTATGTGGAAATCTGGAATACTCCAAAATAGTCCACCTGAGTGGCTGAGAGAGTGGCACCTTTGCTTTCCGATGGACATAAACTTGGAAAGTTGTGTTATTTTATGCCCTACACAATTTATATTTTTGCTTTGCAGCCGGTTTGATAGACTTGTTTTCGAGGGAAGCCAAAAGAGTGCGAAGGGAGGAAATGAAACAGGATTGTTTTTAGATTTAGGAAAGCTTTTTCACCCTCCAGTTTTTCCTGGAAAGGAAGAGTTCTGCTCTTCTTTTGAAAGATTCGGTTTCCTGTGTTTGCTTTCCTCGAATTGCAAAATCACCGCCACGTCACGCGGGTCATTGACCCAGCTCCAAACTTAGCTAGTATTTCTAGTACTGCTAATATTTTCTATATTCCTGCATGGCAGAAGAGGGAATAATTCACTTTTTTTGTGAATGACGACAGGGAAAACAGTTTTATTTGGACCCAGGCTCCCCTTTTATCAGCTAGAGAGCAGAAGCTAGACAAAGATAACAAAATTGTGATTAAAAGCATGCACAAGACGGAGCCGTTATTTGACATTTTTAAGGGTTCCTGGCCTTTCCACCTCCTTCTAATTTTTGCCACCCAGGGGAAGATATAATATTATATATATAATATATAATTGTTTTCTTTCTGTCTCTTCCTTCCTCTCTTGATTTTTCCAGGGCCATCCAGATGTTATAAACCCCCTTTTCTTAAATTCTCTTCCAGAGGCGGCGCAGAGAAGCAGACGCCAAGATGTCGGATTCAAAGTACTTCACCACCACCAAGAAAGGTAAAGCCTTGTTTCCACAAAGATTACATTCGCTGCGGTTAGGGGCCACAAGACCCCTGTGGAAGTGAAAAAATTCCTCTCTAGGCATTTGTAGGTCCTCCAGTGCTACTCTGTGGTCAACATTGGTCAGAGGTTGACCATAGAATTGCGCTGGAGGACCTACAAGTGCCTAATGGAGTGTCCTCGCTAGGAATATCTAGGTTGACCAGTGTGATTTCTGCAGATATTGACCATAGAGTCGAGCTGGAGGACCTAGAGATTCCTAGAGAGAACACATTACCGTGGTCCCTCCACATTTGCTGGAGTTAGGGGCACAGGACTCCTATGAAAGTGGATAAACTGCAAATAAACGCTACTTTTTTACCTGAGAGACCACCTTTCTAGGAATCTTTAGGTCCTCCATTGCAACTCTATGATCAACATCTGCCAGAGATTGATCATAGAATCATGCTGGAGGACCTACAAATGCCTAGAGAAGTGCTATCTCTAGTAATCTCTAGATCCTCTAGTGCAACTCTATGGTCGATTTCCAGCAGAATCTCTGGAGGACCTAGCGATTCTTAGATAGAACATATTAATCAAATCCGCAGATAATCCAAACCGTAAAATTCAGCGCCGCAACCGTGGAAAGCCAAATGTCATATTGTTCCTGGATTGTACTATTTCACAATATCGTGTAGTCGAACGATGGTTATGCTATCCATAATAAGCTAACATAATAGGGGAGAAGTGTATCTTTCTCCTTATATGCTAGTTTTCTGCATGCGGGGCTATGTATTTTATTTCATTTTTATTAACGGCATAAATATGGTCCATTGATTTTAAATGTATTGGTTTATCTTGTATGTTTTATGAAGGTTGGTCCTCCCCTGCTAGATCTTAAGTCTCATGCGGGCATAAATGGGGAGAGGGTCTCCTTCCTTCCTTTCCTCAAATGCTCTCTGTGTTTCCCACTTTTTCCACCCGCTCTGCAGGAGAGATTTTCGAACTCAAGGCTGAATTGAACAGCGACAAGAAAGAGAAGAAGAAGGAGGCTGTGAAGAAGGTGATTGCTTCCATGACGGTGGGCAAAGACGTCAGGTAGGTGTGCTCTTGCTCTTGTAGGGTATAATGGTTCCCACTGGGACTCTAGACACAAACTGGGCACATCTTTTTGGGCTTGAATTCGGGATCCATCTCCCTCCTGAGGCTGTAAAACAAGGGTAGGCAACCTTTCTCCTTTAAGGGCCGAGGGACTTCAGCTCCCGGAATCCCAGGAGCTATTGGCCAACGTGGCTGAGGCTTCTGGGAACTGAAGTTCCTCGGCCCTTAAAGGGGAAAAAAAGGTTGCCTACCCCTGATATACCAGGTCTGGGTATCTGCCCATCTGTGCAACCACTGTTGCTGGCCAGCATGGGCTTGCCAGTAAAAATAAATAGAAATAAATAGCCCCTGGCTTTCATCCTGGAGGGATTTCTAGGGTCTACATTTCCAAAGCGTATTTGGGGGCCGCATCTGTTGTTTCCAAATCTCCTTCCCCCTTAACACTGGTCGCCTCTTGGCCTTCCAGCGCTCTCTTCCCGGACGTCGTGAACTGCATGCAGACGGACAACCTGGAGCTCAAGAAGCTGGTGTACCTGTATCTGATGAACTATGCCAAGAGCCAGCCGGACATGGCCATCATGGCTGTGAATACCTTCGTCAAGGTGAGTGCAGGAGAGCCTTTCAGGACTAGAATTGAGCCAAGACCAGAGTTTGATCTGCTGGGGGATTGTGTATTCCTGCATGGCAAAATGGGGTTGGATTGGATGACCTTGGGAGTCCCTTCCAACTCTAAGATTCTATGGCAGAAGGAGGAGGTTGGACTGGATGGCCTTTGGGGATCCCTTACTTACAACTCTAGGGTCCTATGTATTCCTTCATGGCAGAAGAAGGAGGTTGGACTGGATGGCCCTTGGGGTCCCTTCCAATTCTAGGGTCCTATGTATTCCTCCATGACAGAAGAAGGAGGTTTGACTGGATGTCCTTTGGTGGTCCCTTTCCAACTCTAGGATCCTATGTATTCCTCTATGGCAGATGGAGGTTGGACTGGAATGTGGAAGAAACAGTGTATATGCAATAACTTGGCTCCACTTACTGAAAAGAGTTGTAGTTTGGCAATTTCTGGAGGGCCACAGATGGCCTGTCCATCAGGCGTGAATCACCTGGTCCTCCAGATATTGTTGGACAGCATCTCCCAACATCCTCCACTTCTGGACCTTCTTCCAATGTTTTATTTTTTATCCAGAACTTGTCTATTTTGCCTCAACCCCAGAACGCCAAGGTCCCCGTTAAGTCAGGGTTGGCAATCATCCACTGTCCCAGATGTGGCTGGACTGCAGCTCCCAGCATCTCAGACCATTGGGTGCGTTGGCTAAAGCCTTCTGGGAGTTGTAGTTCGACGGCATCATCAGGAGGGGTGTGAGCACACACAGCCCCCAGGTTACTAATCTTTGCTTTTAGATTATTGTTTTAATGCCACTTAAAAGCACACACAGAGAAAAGCTAACCTTTGACTGCCCTTCTCCATCGTCCCCTAGGACTGCGAAGACCCAAACCCCCTCATCCGGGCCCTGGCCGTCCGTACGATGGGGTGCATCCGGGTTGACAAGATAACAGAGTATCTCTGCGAGCCGCTGAGGAAGTGCCTGAAGGATGAGGACCCCTACGTGCGGAAGACGGCGGCCGTCTGCGTTGCAAAGCTTCACGATATCAATGCGCAGCTGGTGGAGGACCAAGGGTTCTTGGATACCTTGAAGGACCTCATCTCTGACTCCAACCCCATGGTAATTCTCTATGGGGATGTCGGGGACGCTTTGATTTTGAGTTCCTGCATGGCAGAATGGGGTTGGACTGGATGGCCCTTGGGGCCTCTTCCAACTCTGTGATTCCTCCTCTTGGCAGCAATGGAGACTTGAGTCAATTGACTCAAGTTGTGAATTGACTTGGACTTGACTTGGGCCAAGTCCGAGTCAGTTGCCTCAAGTCTGTGACCTTCCAGTCGCTGGGTTTAGGGATACAGGACCCCCAAGTGGAAAAACCGCAGATCCCATGTTCCACACCCCTTGCTGTTTCTCCCCACCCCGTCCTCCCTTGCCGCCCATTGTCCTTGAATCCAAATGTCTCGCCTAAGGGACATCTTTGACCGGGGTAGGCAACCTTTCCCCTTTAAGGGCCAAGGGACTTCAGCTCCCAGAAGCCTCATAGTCCCATATTGGCCAATAGCTCCTGGGATTCTGGGAGCTGAAGTCCCTCGGCCCTTAAAGGGGAAAGGTTGCCTACCCCTGTCTTTGACCATTGGGTTGCATATCCCAGTTTCCGGACAGGGTAAGGGTGGTCTTGGGCTACGTCAGTGGTTCCCAATCTGTGGCCTTCCAGCTGTTTTGGACTTCAGCTCCCAGACTATTGGCTAAGATGTCTGAGGCTTCTGGGTGCTGAAGTCCAAAACACCTGGAGGACCAGAGTTTGGGAATCATTGGGCTACATCTACACTACAGAATTAATACACTCTGACACCGCTTTAACTGCCATGGTTCCATGCTATGGGGTTTGTAATTTGGTAAGATACTTAGCCTTCTATGTTAGAGAGCTCTGGTGCAACAACAGACTACAAATCCCAGGATTCCATAGGCAGTTAATGAGGCTTACAGACAACATCTGAGAAATGGGGACTAAATGACAGAGAAGCGCCTGACCCCGGTGCGGCTCCTGTTTCGCTTTCTGCATTTTTTAAAAGGTGTGTAACGGGAGAGCTGTCTGCTTCCTGGGCAGATAATGCAGCATGCATTTTTAATTGAGATTAATAATATTTGTTTCTTAACCTGCCTTCTCCCCATGGATTGAGACGGGGGACAACAACAATTAAGACACCCCACACCAGTTAAAATACGCATCCATTTAAAAGGACACGATATACACACAGAATCATAGAAACATATCAAAACAATCCACATTTAAAATTTGCAATTTAATAATAAAATTTATTTTTATCCCACCCCTTTGCAAATGCAACCGGGGCGGCTGACAGCATTAAAAATATAATAATAACAAATACTACTAATAATAATAATAATAATAAAATTTATTTGTATCCTGCCCCTCTGAGAACAATTAGGGCGGATAACATAATAAAATACAGAATACAATATAAATCCCAAGAACCCACCTACCCCTTAAAATAGTATTAAACTATTAAAACATACGCACTACTCGGGTGCCATTTTGGAACATAAAATGGTGGCGCATGCGAGTGGCGGCGGGCTGGTAAGAAGGCCTCGACGGGCCGGGGCCGGCCCACGGGCCGTAGTTTGAGACCCCCTGATTTAGCAGGAGAGCCTGCATTGACCATAGAGTTGGACTGGATTGGACTTCCAGTTCTATGAAACAGGTAAAGGACCATCGCCACTTCTTGTAGACAGCCATGGATTCATTGGCTGCCATCTTGTGGGGTCGTTCACTGGCATGACTCCTGACCTTTCACCCCTTCCTTCAGGTGGTCGCGAACGCCGTCGCAGCCCTGTCGGAGATAGCGGAGTCTCACCCCAGCAGCAACCTCCTGGACTTGAACCCGCAGTCGATCAACAAGCTGCTGACGGCCCTGAACGAGTGTACGGAGTGGGGCCAGATCTTCATCCTGGACTGCCTGGCTAACTATATGCCCAAGGATGACCGAGAGGCTCAGAGGTGGGAGCTTAATTTTTGCGACATGGCACCCATTTGCAGCCCGCGATTCCCATATTTCCTATTTTATTCATTTACAGTTGGGCCTCCGCATTTGCGGCTTTGATTATTCACAGATTTGATTAATACGTTCTCTCTAGGAATCTCTAGGTCAGGGGTCCCCGGACTTTTTCGCTGGCCCCCAGATTTTCCGGGGGTGGCGGAGGCGCACGCGCGCGCATGCGCACAATTCCGGATGCCATTTTGTCTTCCAAAATGGCGCCTGGCAGCGGGCGCATGCGCACGACTCCAGACACCATTTTGGAAGACAAAATGTCGTCCGGCGGCGACAGGCTGGTAGGAAGGCTGCGGCGGGCCGGGTCCGGCCTGTGGGCCATAGTTTGGGGACCCCTGCTCTAGGTCCTCCAGCGCGACTCTGCTGGAAGGTGACCATAGAGTCACGCTGGTGGTCCTAGAGGTTCCTAGAGAGACCACTTCTCTAGTCATTTGTAGGTCTTCCAGCATGATTCTATGGTCAAGGTCCAGCTGATGTTGACCATAGAGTTGTGCTGGAAGACCTAGAATCGATGAAAGCACCTTATGATGGGCCACAGCAAAGACGTGTCTGAATTTGGGGACTGTTACATCAATGAGATATTTAGGATAAATTAAAAAAAATGCTAATACCAGAATTCTTCCAGCATGGGACCAATGGTTTTGCAGTTCTATATCCCGGATACACTCATCCCTCCACATTTGTGGATTTGATTATTCATGAATTTGATACGTTCTCTCTATAGGAGTCTCTAGGTCCTCCAGTGTGACTCTATGGTCAACGTCTACCATAATTTGCGCCGGAGGACCTAGCAATTCCTAGAGAGAGCATTTCTCTAGACATTTGTAGGCCCTCCAGTGAAATTCTGTGGTCACCCTCCAGCAGATGTTACAAGGCAGAATGGGGTTGGATTGGATGGCCTTTGAGGGGCCCTTCCAACTCTAGGATTCTTTGTATTCCTGCATGGCAGGATGGGGTTGGGTGGCCTTTGAGGGGTCTCTTCCAACACAGTGATCCTAATAAACGTATGCCCATGCCTCTCCTCTTTCCCTATCAGCATCTGTGAGCGGGTGACCCCACGGCTCTCCCACGCCAACTCCGCCGTGGTCCTTTCGGCCGTGAAAGTCTTGATGAAGTTCATGGAGATGCTGTCAAAGGACCTGGATTATTACGGCACTTTGCTGAAGAAACTGGCTCCTCCGCTGGTCACCTTGCTCTCGGCCGAACCCGAACTCCAATACGTGGCCCTCCGGAACATCAACCTCATTGTCCAGAAAAGGTGAAATGGATTTTGGGAAGGCAGGGGGTCCTCAAGTTCGGCCTTTAGCATCTCAAATCGATGCCAATATAAACCTTCCACACCGAAATTGAGGTGCAGGGCTTAAAAATGGTGTCAAACTGCATCATTTCGGCAATGTAGACGCCCCTTAGATCCCTCACTTCCTCCATCTGAACAAAACGCGAACCCTCTTTTCCTCGTTCCAGGCCCGAAATCCTCAAACACGAGATGAAGGTCTTCTTCGTGAAATACAACGACCCGATTTACGTCAAACTGGAAAAGCTGGACATCATGATCCGCCTGGCTTCCCAGGCCAACATTGCGCAGGTACGTTTTCTGAGAAAAATAATCCTAATTTCCCCGTTTTTAAGGTATCCTTCCCCATCCTGGTGCTCTCCAGACGCATGAAACTACAACTCCCATTTGTCATCGCTGGCTGGGGTTGGTGGTGGTTGTGAATTTTATTTATGACGAAGCTGAATCCTTATAATAATATAATATATGTAGCATTTATATTATATTACTAATATATATAATGCAAAGTGCTCCTTTCTCCCATGACAGGTCCTTGCTGAGTTGAAGGAATACGCCACAGAGGTGGATGTGGACTTTGTGAGGAAAGCAGTCCGGGCCATTGGCCGATGCGCCATCAAGGTTGAGGTGAGTTTGAAGGGACCCTGAAGGTCATATAGTCCAGCCCGCGGTTGATGCGGGAAGACACAATGAAAGCATCCCTAATAGGTGGCCAATCAAAAAGCAGAGTCCACCACCTACAACCCCAAATAAAACGATGGTGTACCAGAAGTGATGTCACACCACTTCCTGTTTCGGCAGCACAGTGTAGCCCATTGGGTGTGTGTGTCTGTGTGCCTTCGAGTCACCTGTTGACTTACGGCAACCTGTGAATTTTGTAGGGTTTTCTTAGGCAAGGAGTCCTCACAGGGGCTTTTGCCAGTTCCTTCCTCTGAAATGTCACTTCCAGCACCCCATTATTCCTTGATGGTGTCCCATCCAAGTCCTAACCAGTGTGGACCCTACTTAGCTTCCAAGGTCAGACAGGATCTGGTGCCTTTTAGGGTGGATGTTCTTGTGCCTTTGAGTCTCCTGTTGACATGGCGTTCCCATGAATTTAATAGGGTTTTCTCAGGCCAGGAATCCTCAGAGGTTGTTTTGCCAGTTCTTTCCTGTGAAATATTGCCTACAGGCCTCCCATCCAAACCCTGACCAGGACCAACCCTGCTTAACCTCCAAGATCAGACGGGATCTGGTGCCTTTGTGTGTCTATGTGCCTTCAAGTTGCCTAACAATTTATGGTGACCCCATGAATTTCATAGGCTTTTCTTAGGCCAGGAATCCTCCAAAATGGTTTTGCCAGTACCTTCTTCTGAAATCAAACCCCCAGGACCCGGTATTCCATCCAAGTCCTAACCAGGTCTGACCCTGCTTAGTTCCCAATGCCAGCCAGGATCTGGTGCTTTTAGGGTTTTTTGTTGATGTTGTTTTGTGTCTTCAAGTCATTTCTGCGACCCTAAGCAAACCTATCACAGAGTTGGAGTGCCAAACGCCTCTTTGCCCTTGCCCACCTGAAAAGAAAATTGACATTTTGGCTGACTTTTTTTGCACCAAATAGCCATGCAGATATCCCCACTAATTATCCTTCAGTCCTGTGTGCGAAACACTGTGTGTGACTTCCACATGTTTCCACCAGCAGCCAGGAAAAAAACAAAAAACCCTTGTTGTGAGATAAGCTGGTTGTTTTCCACCATTCAGCCAGCATCTGCCATATCCCTGAGACTCTTGGCTGAACTTGAACCCTCTCCCTCTCTCTCAATCTGTCCTTTCTTCCTTCCTGCCCAGCAATCGGCGGAGCGCTGTGTGAGCACGCTGCTCGACCTCATCCAGACCAAGGTCAACTATGTGGTCCAGGAAGCGATTGTCGTCATTAAGGACATTTTCCGCAAGTACCCCAACAAGTACGGGAAACTGGGTTTTGCTGAGTTGGGTATTTTCTGAGGGTGGAGGCATGGGATCGCAGAAGTTCGGACCGGGGGCTTTGAGGAAACTGTTTTTCACCACATTGTGGCGTCTACGGGGTATTTCTTTTTAGCGAAATATATCCAACAAATTGGAGTCTGACTCAAAAAACATACAGGTTGAGTTTCTGTTATCCCAAATCCTTGGGACCAGAGGTGCTTTGGATTTCGGATTTTTTTTGGGGGGGATTTTGGAATACCTGTGTTTGCATACATAGTGAAATATCTTGGAGATGAGACCCAATAAAGTAGTTTTTGGGCCTTTTCAGACTGCTAGAAATAGTGCAACTTGAGTCCACTTTAACTGCCCTGGCTCAGTGCTAGGGAATCATGGGAACTGTAGTTTATTGTGGCACCAGAGCTCTCTGACAGAGAAGACTCAACGTCTCAGAAAAAAATACAATTCCCATGATTCCCTAGCACTGAGCCAGGGCAGTTAAAGTGGACTCAGTTTGCACTATTTCTAGCAGTCTGCAAAGGCCCTTTATTGAGTTTTAATCCAAATTAAAAAAACAATATTACCATACAATCTACATTCTTTCTTCCATCCACTCCCCTTTTCTTTCTTCTACAATTATTCTACATACACATTGACTTCCTAATAATACATTACATTGGAATCTGCACAACTTGGTGATAGGAATATAACCCAAATTGTGTGGGTTTCTTCCTCTCAACAACCCAGAATACACCTTCATGGTAAGTAACCAATATGGCATTCAGAAGAAAGTTTTGGAGCTCAGGGGAAAGCCATCAAGAAGGTGAAGTCAAAGGCTTTCATGGCCGGCATCCATAGTTTTTTTGTGCATTTTTCGGACTGTGTGGCAGTGTTCTAGAAGAGTTTCTTTCTGACGTTTCGCCAGCATCTGTGGCTGGCATCTTCAGAGAATGCTGGAATGGAAGAGAGTGGGTATATATTCTCTGAAGATGCCAGCCACAGATGCTGGCGAAACGTCAGAAAGAAACTCTTCTAGAACATGGCCACACAGCCCGAACCCCCCCCAAAAAGCCACCAAGGGTCTTGTGAAGGTGTTGGGGATGGGAGAAGATCTTCTTCTGGGACTCAGAGCTGAGGAAGGTCCATGTGGGGGCATCCCGAATGGTTGTCATCCATACAGAGGAATTTCCTCCTGGTTTGTTGAACTGATGCCAGGAGGCTGTAGAGAATTTTCTCCTGGTTTGTGGAGCCGAACATCTCGTGAACATCTCACCGCCCGATGCCTCTGTCTCTCTGCCCGTTTTGTACAGGTACGAAAGCGTGATCGCCACCCTGTGTGAGAACCTGGACTCCCTCGACGAACCTGAGGCCAGAGCCGCCATGATCTGGATCGTGGGGGAGTACGCCGAGCGCATCGACAACGCGGACGAACTTCTAGAGAGTTTCTTGGAGGGCTTCCATGACGAAAGTACTCAGGTGAGAATGGGGCAGAGCTGAGAGCGGAGAATCGAGCCAGGATGGGCAACTTTGGCCCTTTATTAGATGGTATTCTTTCAGCCAGAGCTTGGGAGTGGAAACACCTTTTTGGACTCCAGTTTTTGTTACCCGTATTTTCCGGCGTATAAGATGACTGGGCGTATAAGACGACCCCCCACTTTTCCAGTTAAAATAGAGAGTTTGGGAAGAGTATGACTTCCAAAACTGTTGTTGTTGTTGCTGTACACCTTCAAATCATTTCCAACTGATGATGACACTAAGGCAAACCTATCATGAAACTCCTTATACCCGGCGTATAAGACAACCCCCCCACTTTAACCCCAGATTTTGCAGGTTAAAAAAATAGTCTTATACGCCAGAAAATACGGTATATTGTTATTATTTATTGCCATCACCTGGTGCATCTCGCTGTTCTCTTCCTCTACCAGGGACTTTGTGAAACACAACCCTTTAACCTCGGCCCTTTTTGCCCCAGCGTAGGTGCAGCTCCAGTTGTTGACGGCCATTGTGAAGCTCTTCCTGAAGAAACCCACCGAGACCCAAGAGCTGGTACAACAGGTCCTCAGCTTGGCTACACAGGTAGGGGAGACCTGGGTTCTTTATTTATTGGGGGAATTCAGAGACAGAGCAGTGTTAGTCTGGAAAATCAGTATACAAATAATAATTTTTTTTTAATAATAATTTTTATTTAATACCCCGCCCCTCTGAGAACAATCGAGGCAGCTTACATCATAAAAATTCATCACATAACAATTTAAGAACAATTCCCCCCTCCCCCCCCCTTAAAAAGCTAAGGGATCTTGTAGCACCCTTGAGGCTATCTGAGCAAAAGAAGTTGGTAGCATAAGGTTTCATAGACTTAAGTCTACTTCAGAGACTTAAATGTTAGTCTGGAATATCACTATGCAAAAGGATCTTGTAGCATTTTTGAGGCTAAGGGCCTTTACAGACTGCCAGAAATAACGCAGTTTGAGACCACTTTAACTGCCCTGTCTCAGTGCTAGAAAATCATGGGAACTGTAGTTTATTGTGGCACCAGAGCTCTCTGACAGAGAAGGATCAATGTCTCAGAAAAAAACTACAGTTCCCATGATTCCCTAGCATTGAGCCAGGACAATTAAAGCTGCATTATTTCTGGCAGTCTTTAACAGCCCTAACTGTGCAAAAGGAGCTCTAGTATTTCATAGACTCCTATTACTTCCAAATCCAATTCCACATAGTATATTTTATACTATGTATAACTTCCAATTTACCACTTAAACATATGAACATTTAAAACGCTACAACGGCCAAAATCATATAACAACAAAACACACCCTGGTGTGTGGAATCTCTGCCAGATTTTGACACTCTCGTGCTTTTTACACCTGTTTCAATAACCCTGAGGTCTAGAAACACGGACTTTTGTCTTCATCGCAAATGAAAAGTGTGATCGTCAGGACACTACTGAATTTTTCCCCAGTTGCAAAATGGCAAAGGAAGTACCGGCAGGAGCAAACATCTTATATTGGTCTTTCTTTTTGGCCTTGATGTGTATTTGTTGGTCTATTGTTGTTCTCCACCTTGATCCATGGGGAGAGGTGGATAAGAAATATTATTATTATTACAGTCAGACCTCCGCATTTGCAGCTCTGACTTTTGCGGATTTGGTTATTCACAGATTCGATTCATATGCTGTCTCTAGGAAACTAGGTCCTCCAACGTCACTCTATGGTCTCTCTTCACCCCTTTAGGATTCAGACAACCCTGACCTACGGGACCGTGGCTACATCTACTGGCGCCTGCTCTCGACCGACCCTGTGGCCGCCAAGGAAGTGGTCCTGGCAGAGAAGCCGCTCATCTCAGAGGAGACGGACCTGATTGAGCCCACGCTGCTGGACGAGTTGATCTGCTACATTGGCACGCTGGCCTCGGTCTACCACAAGCCCCCCAGCGCCTTTGTGGAAGGGAGCAGAGGCATCGTCCACAAAAGCCTCCCTCCGCGGACAGGCTCGTGAGTCCATTGTCCGAGATGCCATGAGGGCTGTGAGGCGCTTAGCTCTGGCCCACAATAGCGCTTGCTCAGTGTAGAAAATGGTTGCGGCAATGCAATCAGATCTTTGTCCTCGGCGAAGTGACTTTGGGCACAACAGCTCCCAGCATCCCGCAACCCATGGCCTTGTGGGTTGAAGGCTTCTGGGAGCCGTTGTCCTAAAGTCAATGACCCAAGCTCTGGTTATACCAAAACCTTTTCTGCACCCTGGGAGAGTACATGTTGAGATCCCAGTTTATATGAGGGTTTTTTTCCCCGCTCTAAAAATCAGTTAATGTAGCAGGGTTGGCTGGTTTAAACCAGGTTGGATCAAACCATCGTTTAAACCTGGTTGGATCAAACTATGTTTTGAAACAGGTTGGATTAAACCATGGTTTAAAAATAGGTTGGATTAAACTATGGTTTAAACCAGGTTGGATTAAACCATGGTTGGATTAAACTATGGTTTAAACCAGGTTGGATTAAACCATGGTTTAAACTATCGGTCTTCTTCTCCACCAAGCTGAACATGCCTATCTCCCTCCACCTCTCCTCATGGGTTTTGTTCTCCATACCTCTTCTCATCCTCATTGCCCTTCTCTGAACCAGCTTCAGCGTCTCTATTTCCTCCTTAAAATGAGGCACCCAAAACTGATCATGATACTTCATATAATATAGTGGGGCTATTACTTCTCTCAGCTTGGAAACCATGATTCTGTTAATAGAGGCTAAGATAGCATTCACTTTCTTTGCTGCAGCATCACACTGCTGGCTCATGTTCAACTTATGATCAACAATAATAATAACGGGACTGTTACTTCCCTTGACTTGGAAACTATTCCTCTACGAACAGCATAGATAGTTATTAGATTGCTTTCTATGTTTATAATTCTCTGTGTCTCCATCTCTGCCTCTTTCACGGTAATGACACAAAACAGTGGAGTTGTCCTGGGTTCCAGTTCACCTTTGTTTTTCTCTTTTTTGGTGCAAACTCAGAAGCGAAAGCGCGGAGAGTCCAGACCTGGCCCCAACGGGAGCTCCCCCGTCAGAGCAGCCGGCGGTCATCCCCACCCAAGGCGACCTCTTGGGCGACTTGTTGAACCTCGACCTCGGACCCCCAGTGGGCGGCCCACCCGTCGCCACTTCCTCTGTTCAGATGGGAGCAGTGGATCTCCTTGGTGGCGGTCTGGACAGCCTGGTAAGTCATAGCCGTTGTGTACCTGTGTTTGTTTGTGTGTGTTTTGCAATGCGGACCCACACTCTTTTTTCCCATTTGCAGTGATCTCCATGTTCTGTTGCTTTAAAGAAAAACTCAAGAAAAGTTCCTTTGAGTGCATTTGTAAATAAATATTTTTTCCACTGTTAATAGAGTTGCATTTTTCTAGAGTTAATAGAATTACACAGTGAAAGCTAGGGAAAGAGTTCCTTGTTTTGGGGACAGAGGGCCCCCATAAAAGTGGGAAGACTGCAAGTAAAAATACACTCTAGGAATCTATAGGTCCTCCGGCTTAACTCTACGGTCAGCATCTGCCGGAGGTTGACCATAGTATTGCACTGGAGAATCTACAAATGCATAGAGAATAGTTCTCTCTAGGAATCTCTAGGTCTTCCAGCACAACTCTGTGGTTAACATCTGACAAAAATTGACCATAGAATTGCACTGGAGGACCTACAAATGCCTAGAGAAGTGTTTTCTCTAGGAATCTCTAGGTTCTCCAGCACAACTCTGTAGTCAACATCCGACAGAATTTGACCACAGAATTGTTCTGGAAGGCCTACAAATGCTTAGAGCAGGGGCCTTCAAACTACGGCCCGCGGGCCACATGCGGCCCGCCAAGGACATTTATCCGGCCAGCTGGGTGTTTTTGCCACCACTGCCTTAGCAGCCGTTATGGTTAGGGTTTAAAAAGTTTGAGGACCCCTGGCTTAGAGAATTGTTCTCTCTAGGAATCTCTAGGTCCTCCAGCGCCACTTCTGGCGAAAGTTGGCCACAGAGTTGCGCTGGGGGAACCTAGAGATTCCTAGAGAGAACATACTCATTAAATCTAAACTGTAATCCGCTTTGAACAGACATAGAAACAGGCTTTTGGGCTACTGTCTCTGCACTTGTGGCTAGCATCTGTCTGTGTTGCGGTCTGTGAATGACTAACCTCTCTCTTTCATCCCTCCCTTTTCGTTTTTTAACCTCCTCCTGGCCTGTCTTGTCTCTTTTCCTTCCTCTCTCTTTCTTTGCATGCGGCTGGCTCTCTTCTCCACCTTGCCTGCTTCTGCTTGGAGATGTCGGACGAATCCGAAGGGGTATGGTTTCGCCCTCTTTCTAGCTTTTGACATCGACCCTTGCCCTCTCTTGTAATAGAGCGGGCCCTCCAAATTCACGGGGGGTCCCGTGAAAGTGGGAAAAACCCCAAATAAGAAACCACTGTTTTTGTTTATACCTGAGAGAATGCCTCTCTAGGAATCTGTAGGTCCTCCAGCACAACTCTATGGTCAACGTCTGCCAGAAGCCATAGAGTATTGCACTGGAGGATCTACAAATGCATAGAGAATAGCTCTCTCTAGGAATCTGTAGGTCCTCCAGCGCAACTCTATGGTCAACTTCTTTCAGAAGCCATAGAGTATTGCAGCATAGTATTGCACTGGAGGATCTACAAATGCATAGAGAATAGTTCTCTCTAGGAATCTGTAGGTCCTCCAGCGCAACTCTGTGGTCAACTTCTGCCAGAAACTGACATTCGAATCGCAGTGGAGGACCTACAAATGTCTAGAGAGCGTTCTCTCTAGGAATTTCTAGGTCCTCCAGCTCGACTCATGTCGGTCAACTTCCAGCTAGACGTTCCTAGAGAGAACATATTAATCAAGGCCACAAAAGTCAACACTGCAAATGTGGAGTGCTGTGTGCGAACTCTGCCCCTTGAACCGTGCTCCTGTCACTGTCGATGGCCCACAAGAGCAGAACCAAACCCAGATTTGGTCAAGGAGGTCACTTTATTAGAACCAATAATACCCAGCCTTTTGCAGTGTTCCAGATATAGCTGGAAAAACCGTCCCTGCGAGGTAGCAAGCTGGAGCGCGCATGTCCTTGTTGCTCTTGTAAGCTTCTCTCTCTCTGTTCTTTAGCCTTAATTTATTCCCAAAATGGAGGCTCTTGCTCTTCCAAATGATGGCTCTGGTTCCTTCCTTCTCTGCTCCCTAGATCCATACCTCCTGTAGACCATCCCCAATTTTGCCTTAGATCAGTGGTCCCCAAACTTGGGTCCTCTGGGTTTTTGGACTTCAGCTCCCAGAAGCCCCAGCCAGCTTGGCCAACATTCAGGAATTAGGGGAGCTGGAGTCCCAAAATATTTGGAAGTTTGGGAACCACTGCCTTAGATGGATCCTCTGGCTTCCTTCCTTCCGTCCTTCCTTCCTTACCTGCGTCTGGAGAAAAAAAAGGGTCTCTCTAGGCACCTCCAGCATGACTATGATCATAGAGTTGACCATAAAGTTACATTGGAGGATCTCCAGATGCCTAGAGAGGCATCCTTTCTAGGTCTTCCAGCGCAGTTCTATGCCGGTTTGCTGTTCTCTGTGGTTTAACTTATAAATGTTGAGTCTGGGAATGTATCCCCCACTGATATAGGGGTGACCTGTATCTCTTTTCTCCCACAGATGGGGGGTCCAAGCTTCACCGCACCCAGTGCCGTCATGCCCTCCAACTTGGCCGCCCCCATTGGCGGGGGGTTGGGTGACCTCTTCGACTTGGCTGGTGGCGTGGGCAGCTTGTCCGTGGCCTACGTAGCCCCCAAAACGGTGAGTAGTACCCAGTGGGAACACTGGCATCCCTTTTTTGCTCCAGAGACTTCTGGATGTGGCCATTTTGGGTCCGGAAATGGGGTGCAGAGTTCCCTCAATTTGTCCCCCTTCCCAGAAAGGCTGAAAAACAAAATGGGAAGTGGGCCGGAAGTGGCTTAATGTGGCTCAAGGAGGACAACAGAGGCCAGAGAGTGGGGTCCCCTAGTCCTTCCAAAGCCTGCCTACCCTAATCCCAGTCCTCTCCTAATATTGTTTTAGGTCTGGCTCCCAGCTGTGAAGGCCAAGGGCCTGGAAATTTCGGGAACCTTCAGCCGCCAGGTGGGCGCGCTCTCCATGGACCTGGTGCTGTCCAACAAAGCCCTGCAGGTCATGTCCGACTTCGCCATCCAGTTCAACCGGAACAGGTAAACCTTGGCTTGCATCTGCTTCTTTCCTACTGGCTTTCGATGTGCAAGCTGCCCCTTGTTTATTAGTTCCACTTAACCTGCGTCTGGGGAATAACGGGTCTCTCTAGGCATCTGGAGGTCCTTTATTGCAACTTTGGTCATAGAGTTGACCATAAAGTCACACTGGCGGACCTCCAGATGCCTAGGTAAGTGTCACTCTAGGCATTTCCTAGGTCCTCCCGCATGACTATGGTCATAGAGTTGACCATAGAGTCACACTGGAGGACCTCCAGATGCCTAGGTAAATGTCATCTCTAGGCATTTCCTAGGTCCTCCCGCATGACTATGGTCATAGAGTTGACCATAGAGTCACACTGGAGGACCTCCAGATGCCTAGGTAAGTGTCATCTCTAGGCATTTTCTAGGTCCTCCCGCATGACTGTGGTCATAGAGTTGACCATAGAGTCACACTGGAGGACCTCCAGATGCCAAGGTAAATGTCATCTCTCGGCATTTTCTAGGTCCTCCCACATGACTATGGTCATAGAGTTGACCATAGAGTCACACTGGAGGACCTC
>CM034714.1:9145978-9159714 GCA_020142125.1 Phrynosoma platyrhinos | reverse complement strand
CAGTCCAACCCTCATCTTCTGCCATGGAGGAATACATAGGATCCTAGAGTTTATATGTTAAGAACATATAAAAGTGATCATTAAAATATATTTACACTAGTGTAGTATTTTGTAGTATTTTATGGCTCTATTTATCCAAACCACCTTTAGTTAGATTAGGATAAAGAGGGGGGGTTTTGTATGTGGTTATTCATTAAAGCCAATAATAATAATAATATAATAATAATAATAATAATAATAATAATAATAATAATAATAATAATAATTTATTTGCATCCAGCCCCTCTGCAGAGCAATTGGGGCGGCTTACAACATTAAAATAACAAGTGGTCTGTTTTATATCATCTCTCTTTTCGTCATTATTATTGTTTTTATTATCGTTGTTATTACTGTCATTATTATCATTATTATTGTGTTTTTTTAAGCTGCAAACTACATGTTTCTTCTCTTTCTGAGTCAGTCTTCATTCTTTCGAAAGGCAAGTTTAGATAAAAAAAATATATTCAGGGTCATGTTTCTACTGTTCTGCTAATGGAAGACAGACTCTACAAGTTTGTCAAGATTCTATGACAAGAAGTTATGGCTACAAGAAGCCACAAGTGGGCACTGTTGCAAAAGCTAATGCATTCCTGACATGGCTAGAAGAAGCCACAAGGGGGCACTGAAGCTGCATAATCCACATTGATTATGTAGCCAAAGTGGCAATGCCATTCTTTCCACAGTTCTGAACTTGAGAGTTCGGACCAGAGTCCAAAGCGGATGCAGAAACCAGCCAGTCTGCCACCCTGACCCATGTCTTAAGACTCACAGAAAGAGGTACATCGGCAAGGGTCGTGCTTATCCAGGTAATGCTCCAGCGTGTCCCATCCTCCACCGACCCGCACCATGACGTGGCTCCGCAACACCTTTTCAAGGCAATAAAGAAGAAAGAAGGCAACCATCATCTTCTAATTTGGGTTTTGGAATATTTGCAGATACTTAATGAGGTATCTTGAAGATAGGAACAAAAGTCTGAACAGTGGGACTGTTAACTTCCCTCAGTTTGGAAACTATACTATTAATGCAGGCTAGAATGGCATTCACTTTCTTTGCTGCAGCATAACACTCCTGGCTCAGGTTCACCTTATGGCCAACAATAACCCCAAGGTCCTTTTCGCAGGTAGTACCACTGCTAAGCCAATTATTGCAGGCTAAAATAGCATTCGCCTTCACCTTCTATCCAGGAGGAATACCAAAATGTCATCTGCATAGAGCACAACTAAGAAGCATGGAATTTATATTTGTATCAGTGCTTTTAGCTTTTATTTGGGAATTAAAAATAAATGAGGAAGATAATCCAGTTGATTTCTTTGAGCTGGGTCCAAGATGCGAATGGTGCCAACCAGCTGCAACAAATTCAGTTTGCAAATTCAGTTTGCAATTTGCAGCATCCTGAATCGAGTTTTTGGTCCCATAACTACATACTGAGATTTGCAGTTTTGTGAGACGTTTAAGCCTTCTCTGCCGGAGAGCTTTGGGGCCACAACAAACTACAAATCCCAGGATTCCATAGCATTGAGCCGTGGCAGTTAAAGTAGTGCCAAAAATGCATTATTTCTGTAGTGCAGACCCAACCAGAGAAGGCCCAGAAACATCTCAGAAAAACTACAAATCCCAGGATTCCAAAGCACAGCACAATTGCAATTAAAGCAGTATCAAACCGCATTCTTTCAGGAGCCCAAAAAATGATGCAATTTCCTTTCCTTTGCAATGCAATCTTCACTAAGCTGGATTGGGGGATTCTGGGAGTTGGAGTTGAAAAGCAGAATTTTTCTTAAACTTTTGCAAGTAAATTTTGTAATCTGTAACCTTTTTTGTAAGCTTTTGGAGCTGTGGGTCTGTGGGGCAGGATTCGAATCATGCACAATCAACCAGGAGAGGTAGAAAAAGGAAAAGGATGGGTAGAAAGTCTTACCCGGACAAAAATGAGGGCATTGGAGTCTCCCACTTTGTATTTCCCTTCCGAAACTTTGACCATAGGGAACTGAGAGGGACAGGTGCAATGGCCCAGGATTTCCCTCACCTACAGAAAAAGGAAAAAGAAATTAAATTATTTTGCTTTGAAGCCAAGACAAGGCAGCATTAAGATCCCAAACATTTGGAGGGAGGGAGAGAGGTTTTTTGGATGTTGTTTTTTCTGCAATGCAGGGGATTGATCTAGATGATCCTCAGGGGTCCCACACACCTCTAGAATCCTCCTAAACAAACAGCAGCAACAAAACCCCTTTTAAACAAAACAGTGTAAGATTATTATTTTTAATTTCAAAAAGTGACCAGGCTTGCCGATCCATTTGGAAATATAAAATGTGGCTTTGGATAATTTTTTCCCCTTAGTGAAGGTGTGTGTGTGCGCGCACACGCACACACACGCACACGCACACGCACACGCACACACACACGCACACGCACGCACACACATATATATCAACCTGTGGAATTTTAGAAATCTGCCAGCATTCTTCCTGAGAAGGAAAATGAAAATAAAGGGTGGAGGGGAAGAAAAGGAAAAGTGGAGAAAGTGGAATTTTCCTGTTCAAAATGAGAGTGGAAAGGAAATGACTGCAACTTTTCCACATTTGGAAAAGTTGTATTTGCATTAAAGCTGCCTTGACAACAAGGAGAAGTGGCTGTTTCTCATCACAACATCTGTAAACTTGGCCTGGGAATGGGAGTTACTTACAGGGTTGAACTGCAATTCCCAGCATGCCTCACCACTGACCAAGATGATGGGAGTTGCAATCCAATTGTATCTGGAAGACTAAAGGAGTTCCACTGCTGATGCACAAAAATGCAGGCAGCTGTATGGATCCATAACAATAAGAATTGGAGAATATGAGGGCAAAACAATTTGTAAAAATAGCAAGATATACAAATATACAAATATAAAATAGATAGAAATACTCGCTTATGGAAAACCTGAGGAAGTAATGATTGTAAGAATGTAGAAAGTAAGAAGATATGATAGATGATTGTAATTTTATGTTTTTGTTTTGTTTAATTTGGATGTTTATATATGAAAAGGTAAGAAAGTATTTATAATATTTATTGTCACAGTGAATTTCTTTGATTGTTTTATGAATTGTTTTTACCCATACAATTTATATAAAATAAAATATGAAGCATCTGGGGTGGAGATGGATGACCTCTAGGCTTCCCCCCAAAAGACTTTGTGTTACGATTGTGCCAGTTTATGGCATGCTTTTGTGCCAAAGATGGAGGCAAGATGGACCGAGGGGGGACCTGGGGTGGCGAAAGCGAGGGAAATGGGCCCAGGCAGCCAGACAGAGCGACTCCAAGGAGAGTCCTTTCAGGGGAGTCTTGGCTACTGGCCACCCAAAGCCAGGACGGCAGCCAGAGAGAGGCACCCAGGGCACAAAATGGATCCTCTGTCTCCAGACCTGCCCACAATGGATGGACACAGCAACGGCCTTTGTTGCAGCCTTGGCAGAGTTTCCAGAGTTTCTGGGCTCAGTGCCACAAGAGGCTAGATTTCTATATGAGAGGAAGAGGCATTCTGCCATGGAGGAATATATAGGATCCTAGAGTTGGAAGGGACCCCCAAGGGCCATCCAGTCCAACCCTCTTCTTCTGCCATGGAGGAATACAGAGAATGCTAGAGTCAGAAGGGACCCTAAAAGGCCATCCAGTCTGCTATGCAGGAATACAGAGAATACACAGACACAGGAATATTCCAGGTGTGAGGCCTGACCAAAGCAGAACAGAATGGCACTGTGACTTCCTTCAATTTGGACTTCCACAGATGCAGCCTAGGATTGCACTGGCCTTTTTAGCTGCTGCATCACATTCCTGGCTCAGGTTCAGCTTGTGGTCAACTAACCCCCCTTCGGGATGTACTGTTGTCAAGCCAGTTGTCCCCAGTCATATATCTGTGCATTTCATTGCTTGCCCCTAAGTGTAGTACCTTACATTTCTCCCTGTTGAAATTAATTTTGGTGCAGCTTCCTAATCTGCTACCATCATTTTGAATTCGGATCCTCTCCTCTAGGGCATTTGCCAACCAATCCCGATTTGGTGCCATCTGCAGATTTAATAACCAGACCCACTGAATCATTGTCATTTATGCAAATGTTGAATAAACAAGTTCCCACTGATTTAGCTGACTGGTTTTAATTGGGGCAAGCCTTTGAATTTTATATGTACATTCCCTATTAAATCACCCTATTAGCACCACAAAGGAAAGTGAATGCAGATGAGGGTGTGGAGGTGCAGATGTTCCTTTCCTCAAAAATCCTATGTCTCCTTTCTCAATCAAGATTCTAGTCCTCAAGTTTGCAAATGTATGCTTGATGCAAGGTGTGCAAATTTTCTAGTGCTTAGCTTGCAAATGTATGCATGCAGCAAAGTGTGCAAAGTTTCTAGTCCTCAAGCTTGCAAATATATGTTCACTGCAAGGTGTGCCCGCCCAAAATCCTAAAAACCCAGACAAGAGTGGCATAAAATGTCCAGAGATTCATTAATGCCAGAACCAATTAGACAAAACCGTCAATGCCACTGAATATAAACAAGGCAAAAAATAAATTAGAACTCTGGTCTCTCTTGCAAAATCACTGCCTTTCCTTGGCATGGCTGGCACCGGCGTTTTGCAACGCTTGGTTTGGCTTTCGCAAAACAGGGCACACACACAGACGCCTGACTTTGGACAACACTGGTCACCGCATGGCATATTTGGGGCTTTTGGGGGGCACCCATACCCCCAAATCCACCCCCATTGTTCCAAATGTTTGAGCCATCTGATACAACCATCACATACAGCCGGAAGCCATTTGGCATCCATGCGGCTTCCGGTTGTATGTGACAGTTGTATGTCATGCCAATATTTTGGAGATTTTCCTCTTGCATCCAATTTCGTATGCCGCTCGGTTCATTCATTTCTCTGGTTCCTCCGCACTTTTCCCATTATGAAATGTTTCCCAAACAGATGTTGAGTGTGTGCATTTATTTATAAAAACCTCATTGACATTTTCAAAAAAGGAAATTATTAACATCCGAAATCCCTCGTCATGCTCAGCCTAATCCAGGCATAGATGGTTTTTGGACAGGGCACATGGGAGCATTTCACATGGTCATAAATTTTGCATCTGGAAGGGATTTTGCACATGGCACAGTTGGAATAAAAGGAGGGAGAAAACACACATAGAAAAAGCTGGTGCAAAAGTTGGTGCATCTCCAGCTTTGCCACAGAGATGGGTGTTTATTCGGCAGCTGGCACAAGTCCAGTGCCCAAAAGAGAAGCCAAAGGGCAACTGGCATTTTGAGACTTTTTTTGCATCCAGATGTTAGAACATTTCCCATATAGGGCAACTGGAAAGCCATCGACTCGGCTTACTTGATTCAAGTTCTGCTGGCCACAATTGGCTCCAGCTTTGCCAAAATTATGCCATGTGAAAATGCTGGAAGGGAAAAATGCAAAAATGCATGGGGGGCAAACCTGGGTTTTTGTCCATTCCACCCCCGAAAAACACCCATTCTTTTTAAAAGCTACATAAACATTATTATATATATAGCACAGTGGGCTGTGAAGGTCTGGAGGGGGGAAATGGAAATATTTGGGGGGAAATCTTGCGTTTGGCAGGACTGGATGTCCCTTGGGGGTCTCTTCCAACTCTAGGGTCCTGTGTATTCCTTCATGGGAAAGGAAGGGGGTTGGACCGGATGTCCCTTGGGGGTCCCTTCCAACTCTAGGATTCTATGTATTCTTGTATGGCAGAAGGGGGTTGGACTGGATGCCCTTTGAGGGATCCATTCCATCTCTAGGATCCTGTGTATTCCTCCATGGCAGAAGGTTGGACTGGATGGCCCTTGGGGGTCCCTTCCAACTCTAGGATCCTATGTATTCCTCCATGGCAGAAGAAGAGGGTTGGACTGGATGGCCCTTGGAGGTCCCTTCCATCTCTAGAATCCCATGTATTCCTCCATGGCAGAAGAAGGGGATTGGACTAAATGACCCTTGGGGGATCCCATCCAACTCTAGGATTCTTTGATTCTATGTATTCCATGTATTCCAGGTTCTGCCTCTACAGATTCAATGAACCATGGCTTGCAAATATGCCCCCAATCCAAAACGTTGGCCCCATTTTCTATAAGGGAGGCCATTGGACTACCCTACTGTCTCTAATGGGACTTTGGTAGCCACAGATTCAGCTGTCCAGAGTTGAATCTTTTGAACTCTCTGGCCAGCTGGCCAAGGGAGGAAAGAGGTAGCCATGGCTTTGCTCAAGGAAAGGGGATTGTTGTTGGCTCCTTGCAAAATGGGTAGGATAGCAAATGCAAAAGGGGACAGACAGCCCAGTGGAGGAGGAGGAGGCAAAACCACTAGAGAGGCCACGGAAAATGGAGAGCCTTTGTTCTTCCTGGGAGGCCAGAAGGGGATGCGGAGGACATTAAATCTTTCTTTTTTCCTTTCCCTGAAAGTGGGATGGAGCCATATGAGCCCACAAGGGTTGTGAATCAGCAAAACATGCCTCTGATCCTGCAGAGAAAACATTCTAGTTAGAAGGGACCCCCAAGGGCCATCCGGTCCAACCCCTTTCTGCCATGCAGGAATACAGGGGATCCTAGAGTTGGAAGGGACCCCCAAGGCCAAGCAAAGGTCCATTTGATGCCCGGTCTTTGTGCCTCTTCCCTGATACCGAATGTGCCAACTCTGCCTTGGCCTCCCATCCTCCTCCTGCCCTCCGCATCTGGCGCGGAAGGGATCAGTCCCCTCTGCCTGCCGACCGACCGAGCGACCGACCGGCCGGCCTCCCTGCCAAGCAAGGGACTTAGCAAGGAATCGGGGCAGCAAAGGAGTTTAAATTAAAAAAGGCTTTTAGATTAGGAAGTCAAAGGAGGTCAGACACTCTCTGCCATTCTGCCCAGGCCAGGCCCAAGCGCTCGGTAATCCAGATGCAGTGCAGGCACATCTGGGAGCAGGGTTGGAAATACAGAGATAGAGATATGATATATGATATATATATATACAGACACATCTGGGAGGAGGGTGGGAAAGAGAGAGAGATGCATATATATACAGGCACATCTGGGAGCAGGGATAGAAATATAGATATAGATATAGATAGAGAGATATATAGAAATATGATATATATACAGACACATCTGGGAGGAGGGTTGGGAAGATAGATAGATAGATAGATATGCATAGAAATAGAGATATAGATATAGATAATAGATAATAGATAGAGACAGATATATGCACATTTGGAAGCAGGATTGGAAATACACACACACAAAAACAAAACATAGAACAGATCGAATCCTAGAGTTAGAAGGTCCCCAAAAGGTCATCCATTCTAACCCTCTTCTGCCATGCAGGAATACAGAGAGTTAAAGAGAGCATGGCTACAATCATCTGTTGGCCAGAGGGAATGTTTTCCAAGATAATGAACCCTTTATGGCTCTCAGAAAGAAACAGGAGTCCACCCTGTTTGTCAGCCTGGACAGTTTTGCCTGACCTCAGCTCTAAAAAGGATGTGTTTTGAGTCACACCTTGCAACAAGGAGACATTGCTGCAAGTTTCCACTTGCAAAGCTACGAAAACAAGGAGGTAGAGGCTAAGAATAAAGTCAGCAATTTATCCAAAGGCGTTCATTTCAGACTGCCAAGAGGAAGAGGAGAAAGGGAGCGACGTCTCTCAAAACACCACCTGGAAATTGTAGTTTGAAGGACTCACCACTATGGCTATGGAGGATAAAGCTCAAGGAGGACCCAGGCAGGCTTACAAAGCCCTCATCCAAATGCATGCTGCAAATGGGTGAAGTGCTTTGCAACACATGAAGGAAGCAGGACTTCTCAGGTCTAGCACAGCTTCCTTAGTGGCTTCACTAAAACAAGGGAACATGGAGCCCATGGGACGATCTTGGGTTGCAGTTCCCATTAGCCTTAGCTAGACCAGGTGATATTTCAGAGGAAGGAACTGGCCAAACCACCTCTGAGTCTTCCTGGCCTAAGAAAAACCTACAAAATTAATGGGGTGCCCCTAAATCAACTAAGGAGACTTGAAGGCACTTATAGTCCCACAAGATGCATATATACAACCACCAGATTCCCATCTGATCTTGGGAGCTAAGCAGGGTCAGACCTGGATAGTCTTTGGAGGGGAGACTACCAAGGAAGACCAGGCAATACTTCAGAGGCAGGATATTTCTGAGTCTTCCTTACCTATGAAAGCCCTATGAAAAATGAATGGGGTTGCCATAAGTTAACAGTCCCATAAATACACATAAAGGAGCCAGATTCCCATCTGAACTTGGAAGCTAAGCAGGGCCAGCTGGATAGGCCTTGGATGGGAGACCACCAACCAAAGCTCATCAAATCCAGACTTTTCCCAAATTTTTGGGTTGAACGGACTTGGTCCAAGAGGGTCCCGTGGACAGGGCATCTTCTGTATCCCATGTTTTTCCAGGAATATCAAATATATTTACTCATTGAACGACAACCTGAATGAACCCATTCTTCATCAAGCCAAAAATAAGAAACATTTGGCTCCATTATTTTGCATTTTTGGAGCCAGTTGATGGAAGGCTGACCAGTCACTATTTGGGCCGGAGGGGCATTGCAGCCCAACCTTGGCTGCCGGTCATCATTTAGAGCTCAAAAAAGTCCCTTCATTAAAAATCCCAAACTCACAAGACATGAAAAACCCGCTCTGTGTACAAACAAAACCCAGCCAAGTTTCCCAAAAGTTGCACAATCGCTCCTTTCACACCAAAATAAATAAATAAATAAATATTTTTAGATATGTTCCTTTAACAATCCTGAACTAAGCACCTTTACATCAGTTTTCCCCAATCTGTATCCAGTTTTGTTGACTGTGGCTCAGAGTGATGGGAGTTGCAGTTCAATGTATCTGGTTATAGAAGCTTGTATATATTATTGTATATATTATTTATTATTTATTTATTGTATAGCAATAAACATCTACACTTGGGCCCTCCATGTTTGCAGCTTTGACTTTTTCTTGAATTGATTATTTGCATTTGATTGTATATATATATATATATATATATATATATATATATATATATATATGCATATCTCTCTAGAAATCTCTAAGTCCTCCAGCGCAATTCTGCTAGAGGTTGACCATAGAGCTGCACTGGAGGACCTCCATATTCCTAGAGAGAACACTTCTCTAGCCATTTGTAGGTTCTCTGGTGCAATTCTATGGTCAACCTCTGCCGGCCATAGAGTTGCTCTGGAGGACCTAGAGATTCTTGGAGAGAACACTTTTCTAGACATTTGTAGGTCCTCCGGTGCAATTCTGTGGTCAACTTTTGCTGGATGTTGGCCACAGAGTTGCACTGTGATTCCTAGAGAGGTGTTCAGTTAAAAAAATGTGCTATTTTTGCTATTTTCCACTTTCACAGGGTTCCTATGCCCCTAATCCCAGTGACTGCGGGGCTGAGAGTGTGTGATTTCATTGGATTTCATAGCCAAGTGGGGAATAGAACCCTGGTCTCCACACTTGCAGTCCAGTGGTTTCTCAAAAATTACATTAAAAATTAAAATTACATTTTTAAAGATTAAAAATAAAAATACACATAAGTGAGATTCTTGGCTAAAGGTGGGGATTTGAACTCGGATCTCGCCATAATTTTTGCCCTCTAACCACAACATTGTAATGATTCATGCATCAAGTCGGCATGGGAACATTTTGTGGGGGAAGAAACTCAAGATACTAGAACGCGGAGCTGATAAAAGGAACAGGGAGATGTCAAGGGGTGAACAAGGCCAAAAATAAGTATGTTTTTAAGGAAAAGAAGCCTTTCTGAAAATCTCTTGGTGACAGCTGCTAAATACTTTAGGAGGAGGAAGCCTGAAACAGTGCAAAGAAACTGACTTTCTCACACCGGTGGAAACAAACCATAAAGTGGGTCAGAATATTTTGCTCTGGAAAAGAATATATGCCAGGAAGGGGCAACAAAAACTCTCTTGCATGCCTGCTAAAATGGCTAGTGCCCCAGCAGAAGTGGCTTCCATGTCAGTAGGACAGAAAATCCACTCCGGATTGAGGCCAAATGGAGCTCTCCAAGGTACTGAAACCTAATTCAAAACCTTGGAAAGATCCCCAAAAGTTGAGCTGTAACCCTGGGTTAAATTCATCAGCCCCAGGATTAAATCTATTCAACATGGAAGTTACCAGCCCATCCCTAGGGCTAGCGAAAGCAGGCTATGGAGTAGGAAGTTTTGGGTGTGAATCTCGCCTCGGTCATTACGCACCTTAATTAAAGGCACTTGCTTTCAGCTTCCAGAAATAGCAGGGTAGCAAAATGCTGTTACCTTGCAGGGTTGTTGTCAGAGAAGCTGATACTACAGTGATTCCTAAACTGTGGACTTCCAGGTATTTTGGACTTTGGCTCCCAGAATCCCTGACCGTTGGCCAGGCTGGCTGGGAATTCTGGGAGCTGAAGTCCAAAACACCTGGAGAACCAGAGTTTGGGAATCTCAGGCTTACAGGAAGAGAATAAGTGCTTAGTCTTTTTGGTTCTCCAGAACTTGAAGGCATACAAAATAAGGAGGAAGAGGAGGAGAAGGAGAAGAAGAAGAAGAAGGGGAGAAGGAGGACAAAGACAAGGAGAAGGAGGAGGAGGAGGAGGAGGAGGAGGAGAACAAGAACCACCACCATGGTGGAAATCCAAAATTCATTTATGAAGGAGACATGGTGCATCAGGTTGAAGGCAAAGGACTCACCAACTCATCCAAGTTCTTGAGGTCGCACAAAGTGATCCTCTGAGTTCGGTTGGGGTAGATGGGTGACTTGGGGCCCAAATCTTGGCTCGCCTTCTCCGATGTCTCGAACGCACCGTAGGCGATCTGGTCCCTCATCTCCTCCTCGATCTCCTCCTCCATCTGGATGAGCATGGGGGCCAGCATCCCAAATTTGGACCCCTTCCTGGCCACCTCCAGAAGGCACAGGACGAAGTTCTTCTCGTTCTTCTTCAGCACAAGGTCATTGGTCTCAAACATCAAGACGTCTTGGATGCCCAGCTCTTGACGGCACCATTGGATGAAATTGGAGATGTTGTCCCGGGCGATGAAGGAGCCGGGCACCACGTTCTTGGCCTGGAAGACCACCTCCTTCTGGGGGATGCGCATGGAGGAGGCCACCTCCGGGTGCGACTGCTGAAACTCCAGCGCAGTGCGGTTGACATTGTTGGCGTGTTGGCAGAGGTCGAAGCCCGTCTCCAGGACGTCCATGAAGTTCTCCACTTGGATGTCCAGGTCGTACAAGGTGTTGAGCCACTCCGCCAAGTCCTCCTTCATGGCGTAGAGGTACTCCTCGCTGGAGCGGAAGGGGCGGATGCTCTTGGAGGCGGCTGACTGGATGTTGCTCTGGTCCGCCATCCTGTCCCTCCCTTGGGTGAAAAGAGATACAAGGAGTCAGAGAGGTCAACCAAGCGCAAAACACACCAACCTCAGCAACCCACCTTGGGTTGTTAGACCTCCATATTCACCAGAGTTAAGGGCTCAGGATCTCCGTGAAAGTTAGAGAATGTCTCTCTAGGAATCTCTATGTCCTCCAGTGCAACTCTATGGTTAACATTTGGCAGAGGTTGACCACAGAATCAAGGCGGAGGACCTACAAATGCTTAGAGAAGTGTTTCCTCTAGGAATCTCTAGGCCTCCAGCACAACTCTATGGTCAATTTCCAGAAGAGTTTCGCTGGAAAATCTACAAATGAATAGAGAAGGGTTCTGTCTAGGAATTTCTACATCCTCCATCACAACTCTATCGTCAACTTCCAGAAGAGTCACACATCTTAATCGAATCAAATCTGCAAAAATCAAAGTCACAAATGTGGAGACTGTAGTTCTACCAGTTGCTGTTGACGTACAAGGTTGGACAATGTGCGGCCCCTTTGGATGCTCTTAAATTACAATTCCCATCATCCCTACCCAGCCTGAGGGTCACATCACCTTCTCACCTTTTGCAACACTCAATGCTATGGAAATCCTAGGGTTTGTAGTTTTTGTGTGCCCCAACGCAAACTACAAATCCCAGGCTTCTGTGTCTTTTTAAAGCAGTGTCAAACCGTGTTAATTCTGTAGTGTGGCAGCAATGTAGGCTATCAATTTCAATGAGGGTTTAAACCTTGCAAGATTTGCAATATCTCAGGGTTTCCACTTGCCCTGGAATAGATGCAATTCCTTTCCCAAATGTTGTTGCTGCATGCCCTGCTTTGTGAGATTGTGTGTTTTAAATGCACACACACACACACACACACACAAAAACAATATTTTCCAAGGAACTCTGTTCTTTATCTCCCAAGCCATGAAGGGAAAGGCCAGCCAAAAGCGTCGTTTTGGCCGTGACTCAAGCCACGTTTCCCATTTGGAGCTTGACAATCCTCACATAATGCACACAATACACACAAAATCCTTCTCTTTTGTGTTGCTCTGGAAAAAGCCACAATACAATCAGAGACCTTGCCTTGGAATGAATGCCTTTGGAGTATAACATCCAGCATAGATGCCACTCTGGAGAAAAGGGTTCGAATCCCTGCTCAGCCACGCTCTCGCAACATTTTAAAATAAAATGGATAGATATTTGCTGACCGTTAGCTTTCCTTTTAAGTCTGTTTTCAATATTTTGCAAGCTACCTTGAGCCCCAGGAGACAGAAAAAACAAAGGAGGGAAACAAATCATTGCATTTTAAAGTAACATTTCTATTTGTTTGCTAGCAGTTAGCTTTGCTTTTCAGTCTGTAACTGTTTTAAGATGTTGCACCTTTAGTCCCAGTATAAAGAAAAAGATGGGATATAAACAAATAGGCATTTTAAAGTAACATTTCTATTTACATAGATTACTGATACTTATCCTTGCTTTTAAACCTTTAAAGGTTTTCATATTTTGTAAACCACCTTGAGTTGCACTATACAGAAAAAGGCAGGATATAAAGAAATACAGTAATTGCATTTTAAATATTCCTGATATATATATATATATATATATATATATATATATATATATATTACTGATACCTTTAAATATTGAATGGTTTTCATATTTTGGAATCCACCTCGAGTCCCAGCATACAGAAAGAGGCAGGCTAATAATAATAATTATTATTATTATTATTATTATTATCCTGCCTTCTGATTCTGAATAGCGGGACTCAATGTGACTTGCAAGTCGAACCATCTGTTGAAGCCATTTCCTCTGGGCCTGCCAAGGAGAGACTTTTGGGAAACTTTGGGAGTGGCCTTAGCCGCCAGACCGGCAGGCGCGAGGGGGGATGCTGGGCTTTGCAGTCCTCCCAGAGTTACTCTGAGCCAGTCTCGCTTTCTGGGGGAAACCCTGAAAAGTAACTCGGGAAATCTCTTGTGAGGAAGGTTCAGGGGCTGAGGCCAAAGATCTCTGGCAAGGAAGGGGCTTTGGGGGGCAACGCAGAACCAAGTGGAAGGAAGGAAGGAAGGAAGGAAGGAAGGAAGGCTCTCTCTCTGTCTGTCTGTCTGTCTGTCCCGGCCCTCAGTCCCTGCGTCCGTCTTCCTGGCTCCTAGGCCCAGAGGAGCTCCCCCTCGGGGGACCTGGGTTCCTCCAATCTCCGCGAGTCACACTCTCTCAGCCCCCTCTGGAGCAGCCCTGCCGCCAAGCAAGCAAGCGCCTGCGGGAAAGGGCTGGGAGGCAAGCGGCCCCTTCCTTCCTTCCTTCCTTCCTTCCTTCTTGAGGGCCGGGCG
>CM034714.1:9121654-9145878 GCA_020142125.1 Phrynosoma platyrhinos | reverse complement strand
CCTCCCTCCTTCCTTCCTTCCTTCCCTGGGGAGTGTCGGGCGACGCAGGCCCTGCAGTAAACGAGGATCCGCTCGGGCACCCTTTCCAAATCCGTGGGATTTGTAGTTGGGGGGTCGGGGGTCGGGGAGGCACCCATGCGCTTCTGGCTACCAAAACTACACATCCCCAAATGGATAGAGCTTCAAAATGGGGTCCAACATCTGGCATCACTTCCGCAGCGGGGAATGCACAAAAGGCTTATGCTTGCAACCATGTTTTTTTAACTCCCTGGGATTTGTAGCTCATTTTTGAGGGGCGCGTGAGGGACCGGCGCTCTTGGGCATCGTGTGGTTGCAAACACTACAAATCCCAGGAGGGCATCTAGGGATGGAGGTGCCGCCCTGCCAAACTGGCATCGTTTTCTTTTCTATATTGATGTGAATTTTAGGGAAGGCTGTCCAAAATTGGTCTGTAGGGACTCTATGCTAATAATGCTAAACAATGGAAGGCCCTTCTATACCGCTTTCTTTCTTTCTTTCCCATTGCGCAGCCCTTTCAATAATTCATCCCAACCCGGAATGAGAGACACAAGACCCAAGGGAAGGGAGGAAAGAGAAGAGCTTCCAGCAGCAGCAGCAGCAGCAGCATCGGTTGACCCATGATGACCTACCTAACCATCAAAAAAGGATGCGTTGATTGCTTTCATTTTCATTCCTCAGAAGAGAGGATCCACATTCAAAATGATCTTAATAGATTAGAAAATTGGGCCAAAACTAACAAAATGAAGTTCAAAAGGCAGAAATGCCAGGTACGATATTTAAGTAAGAAAAGATGAAATGCATAGATATAGGATGGGGGACACCTGGCTCAACAAGACCACATGTAAAAGGGAAATAGGAGTCCTAACAGACCACAAGTTAAACATGAGCCAAGAGTGTGATGTGGCAGCTAAAAAGGCCAATGTCATTCTAGGCTGCATCAATAGCTATACAGTGTCTAGTTCGAGGGAAGGCATAGCGCCACTCTAGTCTACTTTGGTCAAACCTCACCTGGAATATTGTGACCGGTTCTAGGCACCATAATCTGACACTCTCAACCTTGGAGGGGAAGGCAACAGCAAAGCCATGAAAAAAAATAAATTCAAAAAAAATTCCTTGTGACAGGGTTGCCGTAATTTGAAAATGACTGGATGGCACACCATGATAACAAACAGCCTCGTTGTTACCAGACTTTGCCCTCATGGACTCTGTACCCATGTTCCTTTTGTCCAGCCAAGCTGGTTTCGCAGGAAACATTATGGTGGAGTCTCCTCCTTTGAGGTTTTTAAACAGAGGCTGGAGGGAAAGCTTTGACTGTGCATTCCTGCATGGCAGAAGAGGGTTGGATTGGGTGGCCCTTGGGGGTCCCTTCCAGCTCTAAGATTCTCCATATTCCTGCATGGCAGAAGAAGAGGGTTGGACTGGATGACCCTTGGGGGTCCCTTCCAACTCTAGGATTCTATGCATTCCTGCATGGCAGAAGTCTTTTCCCTCTCTGTGCAAATACCGACTTATAGCTATGACTCCACAAATGATCTCATCCTGCTGGTTGCAAAGCTGGCAAGGATTTGTCAGCGGCTGAGTCATGATCTCATTGTTGATTTTGGAAAATCCAAAGCCAAGAAAAGGGGGCCGAGGAAGACATTGTCTGAAAGAGAAGGGCCTGCTGCTACTAGCCAGCATGAATCAGTTCTTTCTCATCCCGAGGAGGTGCTCTTCCTTCCTTCCGGTCACAGTCTGGACAGAGGATTGGTTTCCAAGAGAACCACGTCAAAAGCAAAGCCCGGCTGTTGTTGTCCCCTCCCAAAAAACCCTTTGCAAGGTTAAGGCCTGAGAAAAAATTGAAATTGAATTTCTCTTCTCTTCCAGAGCAAATAAAATTCAGCTATATTACAAACCTTGCAAGGTTTAGAAAAATAAAATTTAAGTTGCATCTCTCTTCTCTTCGAGGGCATTTAAAATCCAGATATATTACAAACATGACAAAGTTAAGAAAAGTAAAAAAGCTGCATCTTTCTTCGCTTCCAGTGCAAGTAAAATGAAGTCCCTTATATCAAACAGCAAAATCAAGGTTTGCTTTTTGAAATTTAGATATACTTTTGGAATGTATTTTCAAGCCGTGGATGGAAGGCCGATTGTACTAAATTATTACCAATCGACCCCGCTGTAATAACGCCAATCCATTGTAAGAGGACTTGAGCATCCATCCATGGATTTTGGTACCAAGGGCTCCATTTCTTCCTTGGAAACAGAACAATCTGGACCTGATTTCGGTGGTTCACCAACCATTGACCTTATTCCATCCACTGCTGTCCTCCAACATGGTGGCACTCTTACCTTTCCATTGCCTTAAGGTCTCTGGCCCTGCAAAGATGGAGTAGGAAACCATAGGAAAGCCATCGCTTGCAGGCGTCTGCCTGGCAGGGTTTCCTCGCTGTCCATCCCATCGACCGCTGGAAAGAAAACACACGTGCCAAAACCAATTCCGTTCCCTGCAGAAAGGTCTCCTGCCTCAACCGTCTCCATACAAATCCTTCCATGAGTAGTAGTCACAGGGGCACAAAGTGTTACTTGAGACCAAAGCCCTTAAAACCCATGGATGGATAGATGTCCAATGGGACCTCCTCCGCATTTGGGGTCAGGGGCACAGGACCCCCGTGAAAGTGGGAAAAACGTAAATGAAAAAGAACCACTTACCTCTCTAGGTCCTCCAGCGCAACTCTATGGTCAACATCTGCCAGAAGTTGCGCAGGAACTACAAATGCCTAGAGGTGTTCTTTCTAGGTCCTCCAGCACAACTCTATGGTCAGTATCCCCCAAGTGTTGACCATAGAATTGTGCTGGAGGACCTACAAATGCCTAGGGAAGTTTTTCCTCTATGTCTTCCAGCGCAACTCTATGGTTAACATCTGCTAGATGTTGCCCACTGAATTGTGCAGGATCTACAAGTGCTTAGAGAAGTGTTTCTTCTAGATCCTCCAGTGCAACTCTATGGTCAACCTCCAACAGTTTTGCACTGAAAGACCTAGAGATTCCTAGAGAACATACTAATCAAATCGGCTAATAAATCCACAAAAGTCAAAGCTGCAAACTGATGCCTGACCATATATTCAGAAGCATAATTTTAACATTTGGAGATGAAACTGCACTGCTACTATGCTGCCCTCTATTGGACACTCAAAAGTAATGCTCACGTCTACTCAAAAGCATTGTTTGGAAAAGTTACTTTGGGATGCAGCTAGGGAATAGCCAGCGTGGGGTGTAGTGGTCTGACCTACAACTCTGGAGACCAGGGCTCGAATTCCTGGTCATCCCATCACCTCCTGCACTCCTAAAAACACAGGGAGAGGGGCAGGGAGTGCCACAAACATGATTCCTTTTTTCTTTTTTGCTGAATACATTTAGATTGCTGAACTTCTTTCCAAGCAAAGAGAGAGGAAACAACAGCCAGAGATCACCCCAAATAATTACTATTTAGACCTCTTCCTATATGGAACGGTATTTTATTATGTGTAAGGCTGCATCTACACTGCAGGATTAAAGAAATCCTTTCCAGCAAAACCCCTTTGATAGCTAGTTTTCTGGAGTTCACAATTATCCTGTACACTTCTGTTAAAATTGTGGCAGACACAGCACAAGCCAGTATCAATCAGGATTATCTTATGGCTCTTAAATAAAAGTTTAGTCACCAATGAGCCCCAACACTATCGCTTTATTTCCATGGAAATAGTACAGTCAGTTACTGATCAACAACAAACTTGAGGAAGCAATTCCACAGCTTCTCAATGGAAGAAATCAAACAAGTTTTACAAGGGCTTTCTACAATTGCAGAAAGCTATACTCTGGCAAAATCCCTTCCCAGTACCTGCTTTCTCCTCCATTTGCTAGTTTTCGGGGCACAACAAACCAGAGAGTTAACACACAAAATGCCTGGTGAACCCCAACATCCTCCTCCGTGAGATCATAAGGAGCCAAAGGTAAATCAAACCACACTTCTGCCAGAGTTGCCATTGCGAAGACATGCTAAAAGGTGTTGCATTTATAAACATTTGGAAGTTTATTTAAAAAACATCACAACCATTAACATTTGTTACAGTTAACGTTTCTTTCCTCCTGCTCTTTTCCACACAGATTTTTACTCAGCATGCTCACAACAATGGGTTTCTTAATGGATTTTTCAGTTAAACAACCATTTTTAAAAAGGAAAAACAAACAATAATAAAAAGGAAGAAGAATAACTCAGCACACTACCATTTAACTTTCATTTTAATGTTTTCTCCACAAAATGGTGAAAAATACTAAAGTACAGACAAGGAATCATCATAATGTTGTGGTTCAACATTATAAATATGGAATTATAAATTTAAAACATTTTTTCTGGTTTAAAAAATAAATCTGGTAGTAAATGCAGTCCTGCAGGTGGTGGTGGTGGTGGAGGGGGACAGGGATTTCGCCACTAGTAGGGCCGGTCTCTGCGATCCTGACGGTGCTCTCCCCTGGCAAGGAACAAAGAAAAGTTGGGATTAGAGAAAGGCTGGCAAAAAGTCCTTTTCATCACAACAGAGACAGGATTTAACCAGAGGCAGATACAACAATATTCCTTCCCATGTTAGGCCCACCCTGCAGCCATACTTGTCCATTTTTCCTGGTCCTCCACGCCTGCCTCCTCGGCCTCCCATCTGCTCCATCAGAGGGCCTGGTGGTCCCCCAGGTCCCCCGCGACGTCCCCCTCCGAAGCCACCTCGGTCCATGCCGCGGCCTCCTCGGAATCCACCTCTATCTCCGCCACGGCCTCCTCGGAACATCCCTCCAGGGCCTCCGCGGTCCATGAGGCCTCCTCGCCCTCCTCTCATGCCCCCGGGGCCGCCCCTGCCACGGTCACCACCTGAAGTAGAAAGACAGCACCACTCATTCAGGCAACGGGTCACAACCCCACGGAAGGCAACAGTGGACAGGCTGTGGGAGGCCTGCCCCATAACTGCAGGCAGCGGGAGGCAAATACAGCGAAACACTCCGAGCCAAACTGGAGCCACACCAACGACCCTGAGTGTTTATGGGGCGTGCGGCACCCTACCACCTCACCAATCCTCACCACAGTTCAGAAATAGGCACCAGCTCCTTTCTTGCATGACAGAAGCAGTGGCCACGGACAAAGCTGCAAGCAAAATAACACACACACACACACACACACACACACCAAGAACACCCCACCTTTGATTGGTTCTCATGCTTTTTGGCAAGTCCTCCACAGCCAACAATTATTAGAACAGGTCATATTCTAACTTCTGATTCTAATCCCTCAAGCATTCCTGCCGAAAACACGTTCTGTCAACTTGCTCTCTTTATACTAACAGTATCTCATTCAGTATCGAACCTGTTACTAAGAACAAGCTGCGTTTCCCAGAGCAGAAACGCGAAAACACGGGACCTATACAATCAGTTCAATATGTGACATTCAACTAACTAAACTTCAGTCCTCCAAGTGTTTTGGACTTCAACTCCCAGAAGCCCCAGCCAGCTTGGTCAACATCAGGACTTCTGGGAGCTGAAGTCCAAAATATCTGGAGGACCACAGTTTGGGAATCACTGAACTAACAGGTCAAGGAGTATCTGGAAGTCATGTAACAAATGTAAGTCATGTAGTTTGGCATGCAACCGCCTCCTGCCTGGCGATCAAGCCTGAGCCATAATGAAGCGTGAAATGGCCGGGGGGGGGGGGGGGGGGGGGGGGGGGGGGGGGGGGGGGGAGAAGGCACGTTTGAAGCCAGTAGACAGACATGATTATAGTGCAAAGGGATCCATTTTGCTTAACAAGACCCACACAGAGTGCAGAAAAGCAACCTGTCAAGGGCTCCTTTATGGGCACAGAAAGGACAAGTACAGGAGTTTGGTGCAATGGTTAACAGACCACACTGGCTGGTAGGTACATCAGACGATGTTTCACACAGTCCTTTTCCATTCAGTTTAGGCAGGTTCAATTTGTGGCAAATTCCCAAAGACAGAGGCTAAGGTCTCTGCAAAGTGTCTCTGGCACGAAGGTCTGGAAAGGGGAATCTATCAAGACTGGACCATTTGCTACCAGGTATTATGGCCTGACACCTGTAATTCAGAGCAGCAGACCTGGAATAATGGCTGTTCTCTCCTCTCCCCTCCTGTTTCAGCCTGCAACCTTGGAACTTACATCTCACTCCATCTCTTGAATCAAAGCAAAGGCTTCCTAACTGCTCTTCTGCCTAGTTTCTTAAACTGTTGGGAGCACCTTGCAGCTGACAGATCCCCCCTGCCCTGAAAAGCAGGCTAGACTTTTATAAGTGTTTTAGTGTGAAAGCTGTGGTGTTTGCTGTTGTTCACACAATCTCAACAAGTCCGTTTTCCCACACAGGCCACTTTGAGTATAAGGTTAAAAAGCAAAGAAAGTAACTTATATATATGTATATGAAAAAATCAGGTCTCAATACCCAGCAGTTTTGTTACCTTCCCAAACTGGTTTAAGGAAGAATTCAAAGATATAGCCATGTTAGTCTGTAGAATCAGTATGTAGAGATCTTGCAGCACCTTTGAGACTCACTGAAAGAAAGAAGCTGGCAGCATGAGCTTTCATAGACTGCAGTCTACTTCCTCAGATGCACCTATGAAAACTCATACTGCCAACTTCTTTCTTTCACTTAGTCTGAGGTGCTACAAGATCTCTCTACATGCTACGCTTTAAGGAGTGAAGGCAAAGGGAACCAGGCAAGAGAGACTAGGTGATGGGGAATGGGAGAAAAGGAGCAGTGTGCCTGCTTAAGAAAGACTCTTCAATCCTACCCACAGATTTTCCAGGCATCTGGCAAAATCGTGCGCACGCTCTGACTAGCAAAGTGTAAGGGACGGGGACATTGGCATGGTCAAAAATGACCTCCTCACATCACCACAGCAAGGCTGGCACTAAAAGCAGTCATATTTTGCCAAATTTCCAGAGTTTTAAGCGCCTCCCCCTTTCAGCCACCTGGAGCACACATTCAATTTGTATGGGATCTGTCCAGGGCCACGAGGAGTGTGGGTTCTTCCTTTTGGGTACTCTCCCTCCCTCCCCATAGGCTGTTGCAAGAACATCCCTGGCCAAGGCCCCAGAAAAAAAAAAACTGGAGCTGGCCAGAGTAACACCACCATCCTACATCCTGTTACCCACACAACATCTGCAAGCTCATGTGTCCATGGGCAGTGCTTCCAGTTACCAATAGGGGCCTTCTTACTGCCCATTTGGGTGTGGCATCCAATCCCCCATATACTCTTCCGGAAGCGTATATATACAAACGAAGGAAAAATATACCACCTGTACAATTCCCTTACCACTATTTGTCCCGTATATGAGCCCTCTAAGTGGCAGCGGTTTTCCAAGCAAGAATCCAGGACCTTGTGAACATCACATAAGCAGAGATCAGTGTCAAATATTCCAAACCCCACCCCAGCTTACTGATAACTGGAACATACCTGGAGGTGGGAAGGGAGGCGGGAGGAAGCCCTCAGGTTTAGGAGCCTTGCACTGATTGCATTCTGTTCTCCAGGCAAAATTCTGGTTTCCACATCCCCTAGGAATAGAACCAATGTGAAGATGTCAAGTCCAAAGCTTGGTTGGACGTGCAAAACCAGCAAAAATCTCCCTCCACCCCACCCCAAATAGAAGCCAGTTAATCACAATTTCACCCTTTATACTGATAGAAATGCCAGCCTTTAATGGATGTGGGCTTTCTTTCCATGTACAGGGCAAAGAATCCTATTGGTTAGACAAAAACAAAACAAAACCCTGCAGCTGCCTTTACTTCTCTGCAACATGACCAACTGAACCAAGCAGACGAGAAGGGCAGATACTTATGTGCTTAAGGCAAAGAACCTAACCACGTTCTGCCTGAGCTGGCAGATGAACTGAAAGACTGGGCAACAGGCTTTCTTTTTTTTAGTCAGTCTCTAATGTGCTACAAAATTTCTCTAGGCTTAAGGAACTGATACTTGACAAGAGAATATGGAAACTCTGCTGACTGAGACATACACACACACACACACAAACCCTATGGTGGATTATATTTAAAGGAATGTGTGTATTGTAATTCTAGGATATTACTGAGTCTGACCACTGGCAGGATCTGTCCATGCGCAAGAACAATGACATGAAGCACAAGAACTTACGGGTTGGGGCACTGCCAGTCCCCTGCTCTATGCTGGACATTTCCTCCTCCAGAAGGGTTTCCTCTGGACCCCCGTGGTCCTCTTGGGGCGAAGCCACCACCGCCGCCGCCCCTGTCACCCCCTCGGCCTCCCATACGGCCCATGGGGCCACCAGGCCCGCTGGGTCCCCCTGGGCCTCCTGGACCTGGAAGAAGAATCAGCCCATTAGTACATTTGACAGAGGCTACGGCTGGCAAGCCTGCTGGGTAAATTCAACACACAGGACTCTGCCTCTAAGGTTACCTCCACGGAGAGGGGGTGGCATGCCACGTGGTTCCCGGGGCGGCAATCCTCCTCGCATGCTGTTCAGTGGCAGCTTCTTCCGAGGAAGGGAGACTTTGAGTTTGCTGCCCTGGAAGTCTTTACCTGAAACACATAGAGAAAAAGTTTATCTGGGGCAAAACTTTGCTACTACAGGTAAAAATCAAGTGTCACCTACAACTATGTGAGTAGACATCCTACATAAAGGAAGGGGGGTCCCTTGGGCCTTGGGAGGGAAGAAAGCCATGTTAGCGCTTGCATAATTAAAGCCAATAGAACCAGAGAGGATTGCACAACATTGGAGAGAGTTCAACCCATCACCCCCTAAATTTCAGAGATTTCAAGAGGCATTATTGCCCATGTATGACCAATATAAATCTCTCTGCAACTGTAAGGACTGTTTTCATTAGGCTGAATTCAGCATCCACTCAGCACTGCCCCCCAGGGTTAAGTAAAACCCATGTAAACCAAGCTTCCTAAGCTTCCTTTACTGGCTTAATTATACCTAATGTTAACTAAACATTAATCTACATATTAGATCATCTACCTCTGAACCATGAAATGTCTACACCTGCTGGCTATTCTATTTCACTCACCATCCAGCCATTCCACTGCTGCTTTGGCAGTTGGTGGGTCATCATAGCACACGGTAGCATCTCCTTTGGGCTTTCCTGTGTCCTTGTCAAGGTAGATGGTTATCATGGGCTGTCCAGTTCTTTTATTCATCTAGGAAATGAGGAAAGAGTATGTCTAAAGCCTTGCATTCCAAGCTCTAAAAAACTCTTGCCCGGCTCCCCACATTAGTTCCATCATTCAGTAAAACATTTTAGCCAAGGTTCTTCAAGTGATGTCTCTCAAATTCCTCAACTAAAGGCAGCAGGCCTGACACAATCAAGGAGGCATGGGAAACAGACAAAGCCAAGTGCATAAGGAACCTGCATTTATTTCAGCAAGTTTTACTACAAGTAACAAGTGAGACTGCACCTAGGAAGACACACCAAATCACGCCACGCACCTTGACAACACCACACTGCTTGAAGAATTCTGTCAGCTCTTCCAGGGTTACGTTGTCAGTTAACCCCTGAACATACACTGAACTGTTATCAGCATCGTCATCTAGGTCTAGAGGTGGGCCTGTGGAGAAGGAAATATTCTGAATAGTCCATTTCCTTACATTGTTCTGGCAACTGGACGGAAAGGTTAGTTTATCCCTCCAAGAGGTGTACTTTCTACTTTCTCCAAAGGTACCTTCCAGGTGAGAGACCCCTGCCAATTGTGACAATTGGGCAGCTAGCAGGAGGGCTTCTTCTACTGATTATGTGCCAGAGGACTTAAACAAGGATGGACACCGAAAGCACCACAAATAAGTGATGGTTACCAAGAAAAGCCAGCGCAAGACATTTTTGCAGCCTGAGCTGGAGCAGCTGGTGATCTCCCACTCGGCCCAAGCCAGCTCTGCTTTGTAGAAACAGTTAAGCCCCATTACCAAAACCAGTCAACACTTGAGGACCCCTCAAAGAATGCCAACTAATTTTTAATCACCCAGCACAAGATTGAACAGGTGTATACCAGTTGTCAATCTTTGGGGAAAATGCAGCTTTTACATTTTCAGATACAGGTTCTTTTGGGAGGATTATTTTAATAGTTTGTTTTTTTAACATTACCTAGGTCAAGGTCTGGCCCTTCATCCATGTGTCCTGCCATCCAAGGGAAAAGAAACCACAGAAGGCAATTGTTAGTGTATACCTGGCAAGCGACGCTACTGACAAACACACAGCTATCTATTTATAACCGCCATTTGATGGCATGTGTTTTTTTAAAAAAACCTCAAAATTGACCGCACTGCAAAAAAGCTTGCAATGCACACACCCTTTTATGTATTTGCTGCTTTGATCAGCTCGCTATTTTAGCAGCCTTTTAAACCATCACCGGGCATTACACTTGGTTACAGGGGCATCCCTTGGGCTAATCGGTGCTTTGTTTACCAATGTTACTTTATTTGTTAAACAAAACCAAAGCCTCTTAAAAAGTGATTCTTTCCCCACATTAAAAGTAGTAATTTCTCTCAATATTTCAAACACCCTTTTTTCCTTTGTTTTGTAACCGTAGGTTTAAAAACCTTATAGAGCCCTAGGCATTGCCGGCAGTACCCATTATAAAAGTCTTGTGGCATATATGGCATTTTAACACCGCTTATGTAACTTAACAAACATTATGGGGTTGTTGGTTTATTTTTTTTCTTCCCCTGGCTGCATTTTGCTTTAAACACTATCCCGTTGTAATGCTCAAAAACTTACCACCAGGCTTATTGAAGCCACCTCGTTCTCCAGCGCTGCTGGGGGGATAAACGAAGAAATGAAGGCCTTTCCCTTTTAAAAGCCAGCACTGCTGAGCCTCTGGGGCTCACGGGGAAGGAGGGCACTGGCTAAACATATCCAAACAATGCATCTCTCTGTCTCTGTCTCTTTTTCTCTCTCTTTCTCATCTCGTCACTAGGCCTTTCTTCAGGGCAGCTTGTTCATATCTCCTTTACACGCAATGTAAACCTTTGACCGCCTGGGTTTGGACACCCCACCCCGACTTTGGAAGTGGGACTCTTTTCCATTACTAACGTATTAAAACTGCAATACTTGGCCAGAAGAAATAAAATGGAACTTCCCATACACATATTATATACACATTTCTTGTTTTTTTTGTTTTTTTTTTTAAAAACCCAACAAATATATACTTTTTAAAGATAGTCCACAGTGGTCAACTCCCTCCTCATTTTGCATACATAAAGCTGCATCCTCATCCTCTCTTGCAAGTAGGGGGAGATCAAGCCAAGCTCCTGTATGGAGAATCTTTTAACATTAACACTTCAAAATGAATCAATTAATCAGTCAATAGGAAAGAAGGGAAAGAGGAAACCATAGAACATAGTTCAGATGACACTGTCGCTAAAAACCATACATTCAGGTCGCTACTGGATTATTTCTTGTTTAACATTTCTCTGTGGAAGGAGAGCTTACAGAATACACCAGGGTTCAAAGGCCTGAGGATGCAGCTTTGCAGATACAAGACATGAACACACACACAAAGAATCTGTGTCTGTGGTTTTAATACAAGGTATAATTTGTGGGCAAGAAGTGTGGCCAATTAATAGTGTCACTAAAATCGACATTTTGGGGGTGTGTGGAAAGGATATCTGAATGTAGTGAGGAAGGAGGGAGTAGACTTACCACCAGTTAGCAAGTATTGCACTTTTAATTGGAAAAAAATTAAACTTAATATACACAATTCCAAGCTGTTGCATGCAGCTTCGCTTTTCTTCCCCCAAAAGTATATATACCATATATATGTAATGTATTCCCTTTTTAACATATGTTTACACTTTAATGTTATACAATTCTAAAGTTATTACACCTCCCCGCTAGCTTCATTACCAAACACGAAGTACTATATGCAGTTACCAAAGTTACAGAAGTTTCCATTTACACAATGAACACATTTGGTTAAAAATATTATATGTATTTTTTTTTTCCTCTCCATATGGACACCGTGTCTAGTCCCATTTTTCATTATGCTGCCGGCTGAGTACTGAGTACGGGTACTTTTTAAGTACTGAAGTGTATACAAGGCTCTCACTTTGTAACCTGTAGCATATAAATGCGACAAAGCATGTTAAAAAGTTTCCATGTTTAACAACCAGTTGAAAATATATATAAAAAATATTGAGGCAATGAAAAAGGGCATGTTAAGAACATTGGGCTCCTTACCTGCAGGAGAGACACTGAAATGCATCACCACATCATGGCAAGGGGTCAGAAATCCCCTACTCCTGGCCTTTTTGGCAGCTGATGTATGACAACACTGAGCCACCGCAGAAAACAAATCCACAAATCCTTCCCACTCCCAAAATTTTACCTTCAGAAGCAGCTTTTTTGGGTGTGAAAGTGCCAAGTCCCCTATATCAGAAAGGTGGGGATTTGGGCTATATATTCATCTCAAAAAAGGGCGGGGGGGGGGAGATGTGGTGATAGCCATTTCAAGTGTCCACATCTACTTTAAACACATCTAGAAAAACCTAACAGGTGAAATCTTTACACAGAACTAGGGAGCCCTTTTCCATTCATCAAGCCAATCTGAAATGGTTACTCTTTAATATGTTATAAATATGTTATGCTTGGTTGTTAACTGAACACATTGTGAAAGTAATCAAAACACAGTTGGGTTGCAATTAAAGATTTCAAACCATCTGGATTCATTTTCATGGCACTATGCAGAGTGACTATTGGGCTTGTCAAGATTATTAGGAGCAATAAGAAATGAAAGAATTGCCAGCAGTTAACAGCTGTGACGCTTCCCCCGCACCCTCCTCAGCTCTTATTCCAACTCTTTTAAAAACATAAATGATCAAATGAACACTCTGCATAGTGTGATACACCTGGATGAAACACACACAACAGCACCCTTGATTATCGCATCTCTCTCAGTTGACCACCATCCCTTCGTCTGTCTGAGAACAAGGCCTGACTGAGTAGGGTTTACCAAACCAGATTCTGCCATCAGGTGAGATGGCCAAACTGATTTGGGGCACCCAAAAGCTCCAGTGGGGAGCTGTGCTCAAGAGTTGGAAGGGGTTGCTTAGCACAGTGCTGGGCCCTCTCCTCAAACCTGAGCGTACACAATGACTAGAGTTAGAGCTGTGGGGTTCAAGTAGTTGGACACCACTCGTTCGGCCCCGACATTGGCTCACAGAGCTAATGCCCAGAACAAGCACGGAATAAAGGCCTTACCGAAGCAGCAGACACCCCTGTACATACCTTCAGCATCAACCACCAGCAGGGCGGAAAGAATGACAGGAAGAGGATGACCTCTTGGAAGAAGGGTGGTGTGTGTGTTCAACCCCAAGTCTGTTTTATACCCACAGAGGATTTATTTCCTCTGTCCACTGTGGAAAAGAGCTGAAAGTTTCAGTTTTTAACACCCAGGACCCTCTTCTCCACCCAAACCCAGGCCAGCTGCAGGCTAAATATGTCCTGCTCCTATTACCCCTAACAAGACGGTTCCATGGATTTACTATGTAGGTACATGCACTTGCTGTTAAATAAGATTGCCTCCATGGAAAAGTGGTTTGTACCCACAACATCTTTCAGCCCTTCTTTCCACTGTACACCCTATGGGGGGTAAAATCAAATTAGGTGAGAGGAAAAAAGATTTGCTCTTACCCCATTCCGCCGCGGCCTCCTCCTCCCCGACCACCTCTGCTCACACCTCCGCGGTCAAATCCCCCTCTTCCCCTGCCCCGGTTATCAGGACCGCTTAAGCTCCGGCTTTCTCCTGGGCCTGAAAAGCCTCCCGAGTCTTGGCCATACACACCCATGCTGCTGGGATGGTCCTGACGGAATGAACCTGAGGAACAGCCCACAGTGCAAGGTAAAGAGGATTTGAAACTAATTCTTACCCTGAGGTTCTATAGAGTTAAGTTGCAGCCACTCTCAATAAAGGATAGGCATAGCAATCGATGTCCACAAAATAAGCAAGGCATCACTTAGAAAAGAGCCTGCAAATTATCTAAATTGACTTTACATTCTTGTATTCTGCAATGCCACACTAAACAAACCACATATCCTTTCAGAATCCAAAGATATAGCCACGTTAGTCTGTAAAATCAGTATGTAAAGAGTTCTTGCAGCAACTTTGAGACTAACTGAAACAAAGAAGTTGGCAGCATGCGCTTTCATAGACTTAACTCTACTTCCTCAGATACATTTGGTGGAGTCAAAGTAGAATAGATTTCGTGGAGTGAAGTAGACTTAAGTCTATGAAAGCTCATGCTGCCAACTTGTTTCCTACAGTTAGTCCCAAAGGCTTTACAAGATCTCTTTACATACATATACTCTTGTTGGTATTATCACTAGCTTTAAAGAAGAGCACACAGAGGAATCGTTATTGCACATGGTCCACAATGGTGTGGGTTTTCCATTTGTTTGGAAATTCAATTGAAAAGAACACAAAATGATAAATGGTTAAAAAAGGGAAAAGCTACTAAGAATGTGCACGAATTAAGCTCAGAGACACTGAAAACAGTCACTCATGATATACTAGTGAGTGACTGGAGTGACTACCTTGAGTGACTGGACATAGTCACTCACAATATTATTTATTTGAAAGTTCCCCAACCATCACCCAACTTAAAGCAAAGCATTTCAGCCCAAGGCATGGTCAAAAACTGAGTTAAGATATTTAGCCACCTTCCTTTGTGAGAACTCACTTGGTTGCCCATAGCTGCTGCTCTGCTGGCTGTACTGGTTTGAGGTTTGGCTGTAGGATCCGGTTGGTGGTGGATAGCTAGTGGGGGGCTGCTGCCCATAGCTGCTTTGTTGCCCATAGCCGCCTTGCTGCCCATAGCCGCCTTGCTGCCCATAGCTACTCTGCTGAGAGTAAGTACTCTGGTCGTAACTGCTTGGCTGTGAAGAAGAGTAACTGAGGGAAGGGAAAGATCCAGAAATTACCAAGATAGGTCTTAGTAAAAACAGCTGGTTCCCACCTAGACACGAAAGTCAAACCACACAAGTCACCCTTGCCATACTACAGAAAACCAATCAACTACTGCCGAAGTTCACATCCCACTCACCACCATAAATCAATACTCAGGGGGAACGGCTTGCTCCAGCCCTGGGCAACACAAAAGCGCATGTGTGTAAACAGCTGCCTGACATTGCTACAGAACGCTCTAGATTTTTCTGTGAAATCTGGAGCAAAAGGTGAGTTATTTTAAACTGGTTTAAGGGAAGGAAAGGAAGGATTTGGTGCAGAACTGGCCTTACAAAGCAAACAGTCTGCACTCAAATCAGGGACTTGGCCCTGTGCCATGAAGACAGGGGGACACCACTTCACTTAGCCTGTGTAGACAAGCCCTCAGAGCATTTCCTATTAGAAAGATGTGTACAAGTTGAGTATCCCTTAATCCAAGTCTAAGCACCAACATTTGTTTGAAAACATTTCCCATTAAAACAGAAAGAGAAGTACTCAGGAAGGAAAGCGAGAATTCAAGGAAACATACCTAGTGGGAGGATAGGACGGAGGTGCAGAAACTTGCTGCATGGGGTAACTTCCAGGGACCTGGTAACTGTAGTTACTTTGCCCATATCCTAGACTGGGTTGGCTGTAGCCTGTGGTACTTGACTGAGCCTGGTTAGTCTCTGCAGGCTTAGTACCATCCTGAGGCCTAAAAATAAAAGCGAAGAACGAAGATAAATTTCAGGCAAAGACCCTGCCAGCTTTTGGTAAGAGTTAGGTTCAGTAACATTTAACTATCGGTAGAAATTCTGTCTCAGAAAGTAACTCCGTGTATTTTGCTTTTAACACCCTCAAATGCTGGGGTTATGCTGTAACCCAGCCCAATTGCTTAGCGGAGGGGCGGGCTATAAATAAAAATTATTATTATTATTATTATTATTATTATTATTATTATTATTATTATTATTATTTATTAAATGCAGTGCTAGCACTGATTCTTTTCTAAAACAGTAAACCAACTGGTGCCAAATAAGCTTTGAAGGTGCTTTAGGCAAAACATCTGCAGTACCTTTTCAGTATGATATAACATCTAGTGCAGTGGTTGCCAAGGTTTGATTTTCCATTTGTTTTGGGCTTCAGTTCCCAGAAGCCTCAGCCAACCTGACCAGCAGTCAGAAATGATGGGAGCTGAAGTCCAAAACATCTGGAGGATCAAAGTTTGGGAATCACTCAGCTAATGCAAAGTTTCCTGAACAACTGAATTTATTAGTGTACCTTTTGTGTTCTGTAATTTTGAAAAATTATTTTTATGTGCTTGTTTCACACAGAGAAATTTTATGTGTTTGGTTTTTTACCTAGTGTTATGGTGGAATTAGATACTATACATTTCTTTGGTGGGACTGGTGCTCTTTTTAGAAAATGTGCTCTCACAGGCAGGGAGGTGTGTACAATTAATAAGAGCTGGTGGTGGTAATAATAATAATAATAATAATAATAATAATAATAATAATAATAATAATAATATTTATTTATATCCCGCCCCTCTGCAGAGCAATCTTACAACATTAAAATTTACATAAAGCTATGTTAATACAATGTAAAAATCCAGAAACCCATCTGCCCCTTAAAAGGTAAGGGCTCTTCTTCTTAGTCTAGGCCTGATGGTGCTGGGCCTAGCGTCTCTCCCCCAGATGACATCAGATGGAATGGAGGGAGGGCTCTTTTACTCTGAAACAGTGACTTGCTTTTGTACTGGCCACCAAACCAAACTAAAATTATATGATCCCAAAAGAGGGCAGCATTATTTATCTACTCTACAAATGACAGAGCTTCATGTTCAATTTCTAGAGGAAGGGAAACTGGGGATGAAAGATACAGGCACTGATTAGGCACAAGCTTCCTTCTTTGGGAAGTACTTGCAAGCCACTGAGCAAAGCACAGGCAGGGACATGATGTTCTCAAATACACATTCAAAAGCCCCTCAGATCAAAAAGCACCTTAGAACCATTTTTTAATCCACCAGTGTTTTTATTTCTATGAGTACCTGGCAGGTGCAGTTGCTGCTGGCTGCTGCCCATAGGTTGGATAGGCAGGCTGAGTGCCATAAGCAGACGGAGCCGCATACGACGCCTGTGTTGTGGTAACGGTGGCGGTGGTTGTATCGTAAGCAGCGGTGCCGTATCCTTGGGTGGGTTGGCTGTAAGCCTGGGGGGCAGTTGGAGCAGTGTAGCCTGCAACAAGGAAAATCCTAGTGAGAAGCTGACTCACCTGCGTTTCCCATCACTTTTGACCATTCATAAACACACATGCCAAGCCCTTTGGTGGAACCTTTTCCCTAAACACAAGAAAATCATGACTTTCAACTGTTTATAAACACACATGATGAGACCCTTGATGGAAAATAGTAGCAATAACAAGCTTAAACCCATTTCCAGCATTAACAGAAATGGAGGGACTTTCAGAGATGCTAGTGGCATCCATACGATAGCTCTCTGCAAAATTTTATTTCCAAATACTGAGATGACGCTGATCAAATTATTGCCCTTGCAATTGAAATAGAACTAAGCATGTGGGGAGGCTCATTGTAAGCCACTGTTGATGTACAAAGGCTGCAGACCTGTCAGATCTCAACCACACCAGAGCATAAATCCTAAAAATGCATGGCCTTCTCTCCCTGCTGATAGGAAACAGACACATCCTACTCGTTAATCATTACACACACCACTTCCTTTTACTTAGGGTGAAGGTGGGCACAGTGACTGGATTTACAACATCCTCATTTTAAATGTAAATCAATAGGCACTCTGTAGTACAGTTGCCCCCCCCCCAATTCATAGGGATTAAGGGCACAGAATCCTCCCATCATGAAAATGGAAAAACAATATAAATAAAAACAGCAAATGCTACTCTTTTAAAAACCTAAGAGAGGACACTTCTTTAGGAATCTCTAGGTCCTCCAGCGCAACTCTATGGTCAACATCCAGTGGAAGCAGACCACAGAATTGTGCTGGAGGACCTAAAGAGAACACATCTGGTCTCAGGACACACACATATACCCCCCCCATGGATACCAAAATCCATGATGTTCAAGTCCCATTAAATGCAATAGATAGTAAAAGGGCATCCCTTTTATAAAATGGGAAAATCAAGATTTGGTTTTGGGACTTTTAAAGAATATTTTTCAAGCCGTGGATGGTTGAACCCATGGATACAGAGGGCCAACAATATATGTAAGTGCTTGATCCCCCTCAGAGTAAAATAAAACTTCCTATCATGCAAGGAAGCAGCACAACAACCCTCCCACAATGGTTACTATTCTTCTATATATATCATTATCACTATCTATTATTATCATCTACCATTATTATTCTAATGGCCCTTTGCATCTAGCTCTCAAGCACATGGCACAGTATGTTAATGAACAGACTCAGTAACTGTTGGGGCACAACTCCCATCATCCCCATCAAGCCAGCCAGAGTATCAAGCCATGCCCTTGATATGTCTAACTCTGCTGCTTACAGCAAAAGTAGATATTGGATGTTTACATAGGGTACTTTCATTTTCTTTATCATAAATGGATAAAGAATTGATCTACTTTGACTAGACTCATCCCTACACTCCCAGCTCGACAGATAGCTATCCTAGCATATTCAGAAGACTTACTATCAAAAGACTAATAATGAATTATATCAAATAAATACTGATATGGTATCTCATAATGAAGGTACAGAAAGGTGCTTAATCTAAATTTTTGGAAAACCTGAAATATGTAAAATTCTCTCCAAAAAATTGGTCTTAAGCAAAACTCTAAAGTTAGGACAATCCCTCACCCACTATTACCCACAGTAGTATATTTATCTCTCAAGACTAGCCATTTTCTAACATATGAACTAAGTTTTCCTGTATCTTTCTGCTTCCTTCCAGGACCTTTTCTTCATCATTCTTCTGTTACTAACATACACATTAAAATCATAAGCATGCCAAAGATTTGCAGCCTTAGGAAATATGAAGAAAACCTTGCAATCTTGTAGACTTGGCACCAGACCATTTGGCAACCTGGTGTCCTCCAGACACTGAACCACGAAGTCCAGCAACATCCAGGGGGCACCAGGGTATTTTTCCCAAATTCAGCCTATTCCTGCTAGGCCTAAGTGATTTTAGAAATCCTTCCTATTTCAAGCATCTGCCTCACTTGAGGTGCAAACAACTTACTTTTAAGGCTGAATCTGCACAGCAGAAATAATGCAGTTTGACACAGCTTGAACTGCCATGGGAAGACTGAACATCTCACAAACCTACAAATTCCAGCATAGACCCTGGTCTGCAACACAGTACTATTTGTTTTAAGCACAAGGGAGAAACAGGCTCCTTAAAAATGTAATTGGAATACTTTCAGAAGGGTGTATTGCCATGCACTTTAATTCAGACCACAGCTCAACTGGTTGCTGCACATCCTTAAAAAGACTGTGAACCTCTGAGATATATATGTGTGTGTATATATATTAAGAAAGCATTAGGATGAACAGAACTCTAGTTTGAACTGCACAAACAAAATAAGTGACAATGCATTTATAACAACACTGAAGCTGAATGTCTGAATGTGGAACCAATAACATGGAACATGCAGAAATGGTGGCCGAAACAGCTGGATGTGTCTAATCATGCTGTTCACCCTTTAGGAAATATAATAGTCTTGGCCCAGAGTTGCCATTTTAATATACAAGTTTTACCCATACTGTGGCAAACCTAGGGGCCATTTTTTCTGCCTCTTGGGCCCTCCAGCAGCCACAAGGAATGCCCCCAATGCCTCTCAAACAGGGAGGGGGGGGAAACAGGCCACTTGTTTCTGAAAAACAAGGAGGGTTTTGTTGTTGTTAAAACAGTGGAGGGAGAAGGACTGCCCTTCCTGGATTCTTCCAGGGCATTCAATTCACCATTTTTGGGCCAGAAAAGGGGCAGTCAAGGGAGTCTGGAGAGATCAAGGGGCACAGAAACAGGCTCAGTGGGCCACATGGAGCATCAGGGCCACACTTTGTCTACCCTTGCTTTATACTGTCATAAAACATTTGAGCAGCAACTCCAAAAAACGTTTGAGTGGCAAACACTGAATGGCTCCATACAATAAAAAAAAACCTAAAGGGTTAACACCATAACTTTGGACAAGAAAAACATTTTCCATGCAAAAATTGAGGGTATTCAAACCTGTACTGGTCCCTTCTACTGTGGAAAGCACAAGACAAGAAGTAGAGGGCACACAGTCAGAAGAGGCAAACAGTCTTGTCAATACTCAATGTAAAAGCAATGGAAATGTCTTAAGAATTTTCAGTCCTCACACAAAATGAAAGATACTCCCCACCATTCCCCAAGAGCAACTGTGCATTACTATACTGTAAGCAGAACTCTGAAAAATTCTGTGTGAACAAGTATTTATAGTGGTTCTCAATACTCAAGTGAAATTCTTTGTATGTTTTCTATTTCCACTCACATTAATTTAAAGCATCCAAGGTGTAAAAGAAAATAAAGAGAGGAGTGGCTGGGGAAAAATACACTCTGTGTATAATAAAGACTTGTTCTAAATGCAAACTCACCAGCTGGAGGCTGCCCATAAGAACCTGCATAGGCAGTCTGCCCATAAGTAGCAGTTGTCTGAGCCTGGGTGTAGTTGACATCTGTGGGTTGCCCATAGGTTCCATAGCTTTGCTGTCCATAAGCCTGCTACAAGGAGAGAAAGGATTTATTTCACCCACACATAGTTAAGAATCAGATTTCATTCATAAAGAACCAAAAACTCTATAATCAGATAAGCAGGAAGTGACTGTGAAATCCCTATTTCAAACAGGTACCCATGAGGTACAAGGGAAAGCAAGGACAGGTCTACAGCATGTTATCAAGACTTAGTGAGTACTCTCAGTCATCCCACAAGTGCATCGCACTTTGTTTTGATGTGCATGCTGTGTACTGATTAGCGTCCCAGCAATGTGACACAACGTACTGTGACAACTTTCCTGCTGTTACACCACAAAAATGTTAATGAAACAAAGCACTTAATTCTACCGTTCAACTACAAGTTAACAAGCATAAAGGTTATGTCCAAACCATTAAGTGTTACCTCCGATCTCTTTATGTAAGAGGGCACATTCTGCTTCCCTTCTCACTTTAAAGCATGCAACCTGGTCTCCAAACTCTCCTCCTCAGCCTAAAGTTCCTTACTACCTTACCTTTGCCTTATGGTGGCTATCCTTGCAATTCAACCCACTCCCCATAGCTGTTGCCTGGGGAAGAGCAAGACTATCAGATATGTTGAGGTCAATCAGATATGTTGAGGTCAATGTGAAAATGTTCCTTCTTTCTTTCCAGTGTATATTCAGTGTATAAAACTGCATTATTCAGCATGCTTATATAATTTACAAAACAATCTAATGTAAATATTTGGGGCTGTTTTTTTAGGATACAACTCTTAAAAGGACAACCTACATAAAAGAACAAATACCTTATTTTCCTGCGTATAAGACTACTTTTTAACCTGCAAAATCTGTGGTTAAAGTGGGGGGTCGTCTTATACACCAGGTATAAGAATAAGGATAGAGGTGCTAAAACTCTATGTTTTGATTGGAAAAATGGGAGGTCGTCTTATACGCCGGAAAATACAGTACTCTAAATAAACAGAGACTTACTCTGTGTAGTGATAATCACTCCCAGGAAGCAGGCCCAGTGTTCACAGACTCAAAGTAACAATATCCTATGGTGTAATCCCACATATCAATTGAAAAGTAAGCCCCAATAAATTCAAAGGGAATTAATTCCTATACCACCTTGAACACACCAATCTTGTCTGATTTTGGAAGCTAAGCAGGACCAGGCATGATTTATACAAGGGAACTTGAGGCAGGGCTGCAAGTCAGAATTGGCCACGCTGATCTAGATGGACCAAGGGTCTGACAATATAAGGCAGATTCCTAATTCCCTAGGCTTAGTTTTCTACAAACCAATCTTTACTAAACTGGACTCAAGGCCAACTTTTAAATACCAAAAACATGGAATCCTACATCCAATAGGAACTGCCACCTGAACTAAAACCCATCTCCTTGAGAAATCATACAGAAGAAAAGAGACAGGGTTGGAGTTACAGGAATGTGTTTTGTATCAGCTGTTATTGCTGTTGATGCTCAGTTGATTTTGTGGGATCCCAAATGTAGGCAGAGATCAACTGTCTCAGTTCCCCACATGTCCAAGAAGGGAATGGTCTCTACCTTCACTGAGATCCCTCCAAACCAACTGACCAACATCTAATACAAAATGCAGGCCTCTAACTCCAACACCAGCACTTCTCCCCCTTTCTGTTGTATGAATTTTTAACATCTTTCACATCTTTTATACGTACTTGTGGCAATAAATATATTTTTAAGCATCTGTATTTGTCATCCAAGAAAACTGTCTAGATCATGGGAGATGTGGGGAATTTAATGGAGTTTAAATTGTTTTTCTTTAAAGAGGCTATTTTGCTTCCATGGTGGAAGTGAGTTCACTGTTATATCTTACCTGAGTGGTCTGGGCATACCCTTGAGCTGGTTGAGCTGCATAGGCAGCGTAGCTGTGAAAGGAATACAAGAAATATGAAGGCTTAGAAAGCAGAGATCAATGAAAGCAATAACTGCAGGAAGTGGCTTAAAACAATGGAAACAAATACTCCTGTAACACAATGTACGTTCCTGTAATATATTGCAGGGATTGTAGACTAAGGCTGGAAACTATTTGGGGCACTATTACACTGGAGTAAAGAAACGTTTGCACCAAGAGGTGCAATATTTCAGAGGCTGGTTAAATAGACTCCTTGACACAGCCATCTTTCCACAAGCACACACAGACCTCTCGCCTCCTTCTGACTTATTAGTAAGTGGCAGGCTAATGAGACTGTTGTGCAACAGGTGAGCTCAAAGCTACAGATCCCATTACACAACTAGCCCCACAGTTATGAAAACCAGCATTAACTAACTGCACTGGCACTTATTTAGGTATATTAAAAGTGTATGTGACCTTGGCCCATGTTTTATTTGCAGAAGAGGACATTATCTTCAGAAAAAAAGACTTACCTCTGCTGGGCTGCAGCCTGACTGTAGGTACTATAATCTGCAGGTGATAAAGGAGGGGGGGAAGTAACAGTAGGTATTAGAAACAGATCTAAATATGAGTACAGAATGTAAGTTACTTGTCATTTATGTCAAAACTCCTCAGAAATAACAGCTTGTGCTCCTTTCTCAAAGAGAACTTGGTGAAATTAAAATTAATCAATAAACTGAAGTAGCTCTTAATTGGTCTTCTTAAAACCTGAGATTACCATAAACCCTACAACTCCCCTCCCCATTCCAGCCCTCTTTGACCCCCAAATCATCTATGGCATCCACTACAATACTGTCTCCCATCCCCAAATAGTAATTTTGGGCATTGAACAAGCTCCATACACCTTCCAGGGGACAATTTCACCAAATTTGGGCACAGTTGGACTGCAGCAACATGATAAGAGATTAATTTCCTACATTTTGACATTAACAGCCTGTCAATTAAGGTCAATTTAAATCTACGACTGCCTTTCTTTTTCCCTATCCAAACATTTAATTTCTGTATTGTAATTCAAACCACACAAGCAGTAAAAACACTGCTCTTTGTTTTCAAAGGGACCACTTGTACAAGAACTTGAATGCCATTAAAGAATAGAAAAATTCCAGTTTTCCAGCGTTTGCTAAAACAAGCCAGACAAAAAGAGGACTGAGATTTTGTTAAAATACATCTCAGGGCACAGAAGGAACAAGCTCAATTAAAAAGATAAAGCTCCAAAATGCACTGCAGAAACAATCCAGTTTGAGACCGCTTGAACTGCCCTGGCTCAGTACTAGGAAATCCTGGGAATTGTAGTTTATTGTGGCCCCAGAGCTTTCTGACAGAGAACGCTAAAGGATTGAACCAGGCCAGTTAAAGCACTCTCAAATTGGATTATTTCTGCAGTGTGCTTTGGACCAAAAAGAAAGACTTAAAATCCATGGTCTTGCTATTCCACAGCTGATTAAGAACAACTCAGCTATGGACAATAAGTTATATATCAAAAGCTGCCACACGAAGTTGACCTTTAAAAAAATGAGTTTGGGGGGGCAGTTCCTGACCTTCAGGCAAGAGTAAATAACCCCCATTCCAGATCCTTTAGGCCAGAGGTAGGCAACCTTTCCCCTTTAAGGGCCGAGGGA
>CM034714.1:9087792-9109171 GCA_020142125.1 Phrynosoma platyrhinos | reverse complement strand
TAGAGTCTCCCCAATCCAGAATTCCAGAATTCATAATACTTTGAAATATTCTTTCAGGCACAAAATTATTTTTAAAATATTACAGGTAGAGTCTCCCCTATCTAGAATTCCAAAACCCAAAATATTCCAAGAAGCAAAACCTTCTTTCATGAGTGGCTGAGAGAGAGTCACCGATGCTTTCTGAGGGTTCAATGCACACAAACTTTGCTTCATGCACAAAACTATTTTCTAAAATATTGTATAAAAAGTATGTGTAGCAACCCTGTGAATTTTTCAAAGGGTTTTCTTAGGCAAGGAATCCCCAGAGGTGGTTTTGCCAGTTCCTGCCTCCAAAATATCACCCCCAGCACCCAGTATTCCTTGATGGTCTTCCATGCAAGGACTATCCAGGGCTGATCCTGCTTAGTTTGCAAGATCAGAGAGCGATTTGGTAACTGTATTTATGACTCTTGTGTGTCTAATGTGCCTTCACGTCACTTGTCGACTTATGGCGACCTCATTAATTTTTAATAGGGTTTCCTTAGGCAAGATTAAAACAATCTTGAGTGATAAAACCAGCCTGGATAAATTCAGTTTGCAACCCGAAGGCTTGAATTAAGAAGCTAAGTTTTAATTTGGTGCCAAAATTATTCCAACATTGGCACCAATCGGGCCTCCAAAGGGAGGTAATTCCACAACCGGGGTGCCACCAATGAAGAGGCCCTGCTCCCATGTCCTCCCATAATGTATTTACCCTACTGATGGGATCTGCACTACAACTCCCAGCCAGCCTTGGCTATTGTTTTGCCGACAACGCTGCCCTCAGGATTACCAAATGGCTGGAAAGGGTTGCTTGTTGTGCAACAGCCAGCTTGGGGATGAATTTAGCCAATTGCTAACAGCAAGCGGCTCTTCAAAGCACAGCTGCACCGCCTGGTTGGAAAGTTGGCAACCCTACCTGAGTTTAAGGATGAGCAATGATTTCCCTCTTTTCCAGGTTTGCTAGTGAAAAGGAGACCCACAATTTGCAAGGCAGGGCTCAGACCTCACTCTATAGTTGGGCTTGAATTAATTTTTTTATTGCACTGTGCAAAATGTGAAATTTTGTATTTAACAACAACAGAGCTTTCATTATTTAAAAAAATATAAACAAAGCAAATGTTTTGTGCAGACAGGCCTGGAAGAAAGCAAAAGTACCCAAGGTCCAATGGTTTCCAAAAGCGGGAAGGAGGGAGGGAAATATTTTTAGCACTTTGCAAAGCTCCTTGACCTCCCTGTGGCTTGCAGAAGCAGGCTGAATAATGCCAAATTAGTATGTGTTTATGCAAGGAAACTTCATTTGCATGATCCATGGTTTCTTAGCATTAATTTGGACTGAATGGGTGGAGGGAAAGGGTTGGTTTTATTTGATGGCATGCAAAATATACATCAATCTGAGCAATAAGTCACCTATTCAACTGAGATTCGGTCCACAGAGGTTTTTAGCCCCAATTAATTAATTAGATTGTAAGAAACTCATTTTTGATGGTCGTCTCGTAAAAGGCTAGAAAAGTCTCAACCGGCACAGCTAAACCCTAGGACCACAAAGTAGAAGGGATCTTGTAGGACCTTTGAAATTAATTGTGCAAAAGAAGTTATAGCATGAGCTTTCCTAGAATAGTCCCCTTGCTCCAATGCATGGAGTCAACTGGTGCCTAAGAAGGACCGCAGCTTTCCTAGACGTGGTCTCCTTCCTCCAATAAATGGAGTGAATCGATACCCAGGAAGGACTGTGTGAATAGCCATGGAAATGCAACAGTGAGGAGGTACCAAGTTCAGTTTTGAAAGACCAAGGAAGGAGGAAGGATGTTGCCTATGGCCTGCTTTAATGGACGGCCATATCAATGACGAAGGATGTTTTGGAGTTTGGTCCATGCAGGCTGGGAACCAGAAAGGCGATGGGGTGAACTGGTCAAGAGGGTCCTCATGAAGCTGGGCTGTTAACCAGTGTGATCAAATGAGTCCAGGAAGCCACTGGTCTCTGTTCAACCCACGGCTGGTGGATTGGAGGAGTTGTAGTTCAGCGGTTTCTCTTCCCAATCTCCCTTTGCAATTTTTTTTGTTCAAGGACTGCTGTCCTGAGGTCAGAGAGGGAATGTTCAGGGGAAATGAAGTGTTCTGCAACTGGGTTTTGTGTATTCCCATTCCTAATGTTTGATTTATGTCCATTTATCCTCTGGCACAGAGACTGGCCTGTTTGCCTTGAGAAGTGGTAGTAGGTGCTGTGCTGCACAGACAGTAACCTCACTGTTTATTTACTCAAAAGGAGAGAATTTTACCATTGACAATTGTTTACCCTTTTCCCCCCGGAAAAGAATTAGAATCTCATAACTCAATCTAGATTGGCATTATGCATAGAGTTAAAAACTTATTTCTTAAAAGTTCAACTTGTTCACCCGCAGTATTGCATGTGGTTCAATTCGCAGTTTAAAAAATTAGAAAGTAGACTTCTTCACTTGTAAACGTCTAATGTTAGTTTTGTTGGAGGTGAGAGCATTAACCCAATGTTTCCTTGGGATGTGGGGCACAGAAAAGTTGTGAACCACTGCCAGTGAAATCAGATGCATCTGAGAAAGTAGACTTAAATTGATGAAATCTTAGTCTACAACTTCTTTCCCTCCAGATTGCTACAAGATCCTTTTGCATTTTCCAAACTAAGACGACTATGACTCCAGAAGTCTCAATAAGAGCAAAACTTCGTGGGTCCATTTCAGTTTTTGTAAGCTGCTTGTATACCCATTTGAGATATAGGTCAAATCAATAAATAAACAGCTCTTTCCTTTTTTGCAAAACCTCTGTTAAGAGCCAGTCAAGCTTTGTATTTGAGCAGGGCAAAGGCCCCTTGGATGGGGTGCTCCACTGCATGGGTCCTGGCATTGGGTCTTTCATAGGACCAGCTGGTGCCAGGGACCGGGTGGCACCCAAAAGGGGCTCAGAATAATTAGGGATTTTGGAGGGGAAAGGAGAGAAAGAGAAAGGATTAAGGCGCTTACCCACATGCCCTTCTCGCCTGGTTCACCTTTGGGACCTGGCTCGCCCTGCAAAGAAACAAGAGATGGCATGAGAAAGGAAGACTCAGTCCTTAGTAGCAATGGGAAACCAACGCTGAGAAACATTCCCTTTTGGGTTTTGGGCTGGAATTCCCATCATTCCTCCACTGTGGCCATGGAGATTCTGGGTATACATAGTCAAAAAAAGTAATTAAAACATGTTTGTGTGTGCTTTTCTAGTATTCACGTGGTGACCATTTTGCTTGCTAAAAATATACACCCGGTTTGGTGTGGATTTTTTATTCTTCCAAAATGCACTGGAAACCTTGCAAAAATGTAGATTTCCAAGGCAAGGAGCCCTTTGCTTTGCAAGTCAGTTATCAAGTGGTATAAAATGAACATGTTCCTCAATAGAAGTAGACTTCAGTCAACAAAATCTTAGTCTACAACTTCTTTCCCTTAGTTAGTTAGTCTCCAAATTGTTACAAGATCCTTTTGCATTCTCCAAAATAAGACATGACAAAATGGGGCTGGACTGGATGGCCCTTGGGGGTCCCTTCTATCTGTATGATTCTACGGTTCTATGAACCTCAAATCTAACGAAATTTGTTCCCATCTCTATTTGGAGCCTTACATTGCGTCCAGGATATCCTTGTGGCCCCTAAAGGAGAGATGAAAAATTAAACATTAAAGCAAGTACTGGAAACCATAAACTCATATGAGGAGAGACTTAGGGAGCTGGGTATGTCTATCCTGGAGAAGAGAAGGCTAAGGGGTGACATTATAGCCTGTTTAAATATTTGAAGGGATCCCATATTGGGGATGAAGCAAGCTTGTTTTCTGTTGCTCCAGAGAACAGGACACAGAGGAATGGATGCAAGCTATAGAGAAAGAGATTCCACCTAAACATTTGGAAGAACCTCCGGACAGTAAGAGCTGTTCAATGGTACAAGATGTTTCCTTGGAGTCTGGTGGAGTTTCTTTCTTTGGAGGTTTTGAAACAGCAGAAGGGGGTTGGACTGGATGGCCCTTGGGGGTCCTTTCCAACTCTAGGGTTCTATGTGTTCCTGTATGGCACACCCTCCCCATGCAGCCAGATTAAGGGGGAAATGGATATTCACCCTTTCTCCTTTCTCTCCAGGGATCCCCGCAGCCCCATCGGCACCTGGATTTCCAGGACTTCCCTGAAAAAAAAAACACAAAACCCATTAACAAGTTCTCTTCCCTCCCCAAACACACACACATACAACTCTTCCAGAGGGCTTCAGTCTCTTTGCACCCAATGTGGCAAAACTCTGCAAATTAATTCCAATCGGATGAACTGAAACAGTTAACAATGGGTTTAAAGAGCTCCTTTAAAAGGCCCAAATATTATGGATTTGTCCCAGGAATCACATTAACTGAAAATTATAATAACAAGCCAAAATTCACAAAATAGTGATACCTTTATGGGGCCAACCAACATGCACAAATCACATCATGCAAGCTTGCAAAGCTCCACTGGCTTCTTCATCAGGCAAAGGTGTTCAACAACCATGCAAGATTTTAAAAATGCACAAAATACAGTTTGCAAGCTTTTGAAGCTCCACTGGCTTCTTCTTCATGAGGCAAAGGTATTAAAAAATCATACAGGAGCTTTGAAAGCTTGCAGTATGTGTTTTGTGGATTTTGGTGAATGCACAAAATATGTTGCAAGCTTTCAAAGCTGCACTGGCTTCTTCATCAGGCAGAGATGTTAAACCATATTGAAAGCTTGCAACATGTATTTTGTGCATTTTGGTTGATATCACATTTTATGGATTTTGGACGATATTGTACTTTGTTATACGGCCAACAAGTGTACCCCTGGATATATTAATTTAAAATGGATGCCCCCCCTCCTCCAAATTTTTGGGAGCCCTAAATGCTGCCGAAGCCCAAGGATGGATTGCCTCAGAAATATTGCCTCAATTTGGCATACTCACATCATGTCCTGGAGGTCCTGGCATGCCAATCGGCCCTGGAGGACCTAAAAGAAGCAAGAAGTTTTAAATGCTACAACTCACTTTTTCATCTCTAAGTTTGTCAGAAGTCACAACATCACATCTCCATATCCTCTACTGGTCCCCAAGATCACATCTCTATACCTGCCAAATATCCCAATTTTGCAAGAAAGGTCTTAATTATTCCTCTGCCTTCCCACTTTCTCAGCTGCTTCTAAAATGTCCCGGTTTCCCTCTTCTTCCTCCTCTCACCTTTCCCTCCTTTCCTCTTGTTTGCTTCAATTGCTGAAAAATGGAAAATGCAACTTCTATACAATGTACAAAATGTAAAAAATAGTTTGCACTCTATTAACACATAAGAGGAGAGTAGTGGGTGGTGATTTGCTCTTCCCAGTCAGTTCTGGCAAAAGCAAACTGCTGCATCCTCTCCTAGCTTGTCTTTTCTTCCTTATTAAAAAATTTCCCCCTACAAATCCCAGAATTCCCTAGCATTATTGAGCCATGGCAGTTAAAGTGGTATCAAACTGCATTATTTCTGCACTGTGGATGCAGCCTAAGTCCTTCACCAAACTAAAAATCCCAAAATTCAATAGCATTATTGAGCCATGGCAGTTAATGTGGTGTTGAAACTGCATTAATTCTGCAGTGTAGATGCAGCCTATATCTTGCAATAAGAGCTTTTAAGGTAATAATGAAAATTGCCGCCAGAGGTCAGCATAACCCCTTCTTTCTTTCCTTCCTTTCTTCCTTTTTCAATTTCTATACAACTAACCCATTAGACCAGGGGTAGGCAACCTTTTTGAGCGGGGGGGCCGGATTGCTGTCCCTCAGACAATTGGAGGGCCGAAGCACCAAAAATAAACAAACAAATAAATAAATAAAAATAAAAATATGTTTTTTAAAAAATTTAAAAATATGCATGCACACTCTCTCAGCCCCAGAAAAGCCATGGCAAAACCCCTGTGGAGATTTTGCTAAGAAAACCCCAAGAACAAGTAATAACAACAATAATCAATATCATCATGGTGGGCGGTGGCGGCGGGGGGGCGGTAGCGGCAGGACCGGCCTGGGGCCGGTCCAAAGGCCTCGCGGGGCCGCATCCGGCCCCCAGGCCTTAGGTTGCCTACCCCTGCATTAGACTATGACTCTAGAATTCAGGGTTCAAATCGTGGCTGGGCCATGGAAACCCACTGGGTGAGTCACACAGTCTCAGCCCCAGAAACCCCCAGGATGGACCTTAAAGTTGTCATAAATCAGAATCGACTTGAAGGAACACAACAACTACACAGAAACATTAAGTTATAACAAAAGGTGCATCTACACTTCAGAAATAAAGCAGTTTCACCCCACTTTAAGCAGAGTTTGTTGTTGCTGTGTGTCTTCTTCAAGTAATTTCCAATCACAGGGTTTTCTTGGCAAGTTTCTTCAGAGGAGGTCTGCCATTGCCTTCCCCTGAGGCTGAGAGAGTGTGACTTGTCCAAGGTCACCCAGTGGATTTCCATGCCTGAGCAAGGATTCAAAATCTGGTCTCCAGAGTCATAGTCCAACACTGTAGCACTATCCTATTGAATCCTGGGATCTGCAGTCTTTGGAAAGGTCTTTATAGCCTTCACGGCACCAAAGAGTGCTGGGTGCCTCACTGAAAAGACTACAAATCCCGGTATTCTGTAGGATGGAGCCTTGAAAACACACAATGAGAGGCATTTCTGGAAGAAAGAGGAGGGAAAGAACAATCCAGACTTGGGAAGAGGGGACTGACCTTTGTATTATAACACCCAGAATCCCCTATATAGGGGATGCTGGGTGCTGTACCCAGATAAATAAGTTTCCAAAATTCTGGACAAGTTTTCTTCTTCTTGATCGTTTCCTCACCTTATATGCCCAAATTAAGGAGCATCCTTACGTAGCCGTCTTTCGCACACAGACCTGCAAAAAGATGCGATACTTACCAATTGGTCCAGGAAGTCCTGGGGGTCCGGCCGGTCCGGTGATACCCATTTCTGTAAAGGTGTTGGACAGAAGGGGGTCCCCTGAGAGACAAAAGCGGTGAAAAATCATTTCGTTTATGGACTTTTTCAGCAAAAATAATGTGATAATTTGTGTTTACAGTTACTAGTAATTCTAGTAGGATTATGTGATTGGAATTGCAATGGTTCATTTAAGTCAGGCGAACTAAACATGGGGTCACCTTAGCAGGATTTGTTCAGATTTGGCTTCCTCTGAGGCTGAGATAGTGTGACTTATCCAAGGTCACCCAGTGAGTTTCCATGAGCAAGCATGGGTTCGAACCCTTGTCTCCAAAGTCATATTCCAATGCTCAAACCACAGCATCAGGCTGGCCCTCCATTCCCACTCCCCCAAACTAAGTCTCCCACCTGGAGGTTGGCTTACCTGGATTATGGATGGGGGACATCTTTGGCCCAATGGGGGCTGGGGGTCCAGGGGGTCCGGGAGGCCCTGGGAGGCCTTTCTCTCCAGGGAAACCCCTCACACCATCTCGTCCTGGGGGTCCTGAAGGAAAACACAAAAGACAGAGAGAGGGAAGAGAGGTGACCCCATAAAGCCCATTTTTCCAAGGGTTCAAGGGTCAAAGAAAGGACCAAATTGACCCCTATAGACTGGGATCAGCGTGGATGCTATGCATGGGTCTGCAGGAGAAAAGGGAGACAGGTAGGTAGGGATCTTCCCTTTAGGAGTAAGGAAACCAGACCTACCCTAATGCACAAATTGAGAAATGAACAAGATGAACTTGAACTCTTAACATGGCAAAATCAAGTTTTGCTTTTTGGAATTTATACATTTCTTGAATATTTTCAAGCCACAGATGGTTGAATCCGTGGATAAGGAATCCGTGGGTATGGAGGACTGACTGTATTTGTCTTTTTTAGCAGCCCATGGTATCAGTAGACCTCTGCTGAGCAGATGAAATTCTTATAAGGGAACAGCAAATGTGGTGTTACTCAATGGGCTTCTTAGTCATGCGCTACATAGAGGACATTTTGGAATTCCTCCTGGACAGAAGGCAGAAATGTAGGATGTGTCCTGGAAAAGGAGGATGTCTGGTCACCCTGGTCATGGAGAGATCAATCCTTGGTGTCAAGTCCCAGTTGGCCAGGCTGGCCAAGCAGGATGGGAGTTGCAGTCCAACCCACCTGGAATGCAATCATTTGAGGGATTATTCAGAGGCAGATTTGGGCTCTCCGAGTGCCTTGCGGCAGAAGCCGAGGTTGAGGCAGGGGAGTTCATGGGGGATAGGATTTGGCACGAGTAAGTTCCAGGAGGCCAAAAAACAGCAGGATTTGGGAGGAAAGGGGGTGTGAAGGCAAGGAGGAGAATCTGCAGGGGGCTGGGCTGGCTGGTTAATGTTTAACTCCAAATGGCTGGAGACAACTTATTCTGGGATGCTTTCCAAAACCAATAAACCCCCGTTATTCAGACCCACGGAGATGGGCCATCGGCTGCCAAAAGCAAGCCTAGTTCCAGATTTGCTTTGTTCACTTCCCTCTCGAGACCCCCAGCAGCAAAGCCAAAGTTACAGGGACCTATTATCCCTGGCATGATGTCCAAAACGTCGGATGGTTTCAATTGGAGACACGCTTCCTTCTTGCACCCAAAAAAGAGAAACCAAGAGTGATGATTTTTAACCAAAGAAAAGTATTTGGTCAACTTCCAGAAAGACTGTGGGGTGCATCTACACTGTAGAAAATAATGCAGCTTGGTACCACTTTTAAGTGCTGTGGCTTCATGCTATATGGGATCCTTGGGATTTATAGTTTTGCAAGGGTCTTTAGCCTTCTCTGCACAAGAGCGCTGGACCAGACAACAAACTACAAATCCTATGATTCTGTACCATGGAGCCATGGTGGTTAAAGTGGTGTCAAACTGCATTATTTTTGAAGTGCAGATGTACCCTTGGACATTTTTATTATTATTATTTTTTGAAATGACAATGGGGGAACACATCAGTTTTGGGAGTTAATAAGAAAATAGACAAATGCCTAGAGAAGTGTTCTGTCTAGGAATCTCTTGGTCTTACAGTGCAACTCTATGGTCAACATCCAACAGAAGTTGACCATAGAATTGCGCTGGAGGACTTACAAATGCCTAGAGAAGTGTCCCCTCCAGGAATCTCTAGGGCTTCCAGCATGAGGACCTAGATATTCCTAGAGAGGACATATTAATCAAAGGCATCTATAATCAAATCTCCAAAAGCCAAAGCCCTGTGAAAGTGGGAAAAACGCAAATGAATCACATTATTTTTGTTGTTTACTGAAGAGAAGAAGCTACGAAGGGCTACCTTGTGGGCCAACGGGACCCCGGACTCCATGTGCACCGCAAGTCCCGCGGATACCAGCCTCTCCTTTTGGACCAACAGGGCCAGGAAGTCCTTGCGAGGCCAATCTCCCTGAGAAAGTTTAAAAAGAGGTGCTCTGGGTTACAGCCACAGACATGTTCAATGACTTCCTGCCGGTGGAAAGGTGGCGCAATGGAAATGAAGGGAATGAAGCAATGGGGAGTGGCAATGGGAGACTGGGCTCTCAGCTTTTAAAGAAGTTGCAGCCCACCCCAGCACTCTCTGGACCTCTTTGAATGAGTATGCAAGCTGGCAGATCAATAAGCAGATCACACAAAGTACGTCCCGTCCCGTATTGGCCGATCCCTGGATCCCGAAAAACTTGCTGGATGCAAAAAGTAAGGATGGAAGTGGCAGTGGCAGTCCTTACAAGCAAGACTGGATCAAGACGGTCAGAACAAAGCACACATGCAAACATGACCCTGGCTATTTAGGGGCTAGGACTTGGAAGGGCAGCTGTGAAGGGGCTAGACCAAAATCCTGAAGTGTAAGGGTATATCATTGCATACTAAACGTAGGATTGTCAATCAATTCGTCATTTAAAAACCACCTGGATAGACCTGCTAAAAGAGATTAATCTTTGGTGACGTTTGAAACCCAGCATATCCAGCAGTCAAATCTTGTCTGGTAGGTCATTCCAGAATTTGGGGGTGGCTACCTTCAGTCAAGGATAGAGTCACCTTAGAGTGGCCACAAGTCAGAAATGACTTGAAGGTATGCACAACAAGAAGGCTAATGGAAGCTTTGGCTCAACATACCGTAGATGGAGGCCCCTATTTTGGGAAAGATGGGCTTATAAAATCCTAGAGGGTCCCTTGGCTTGCTGACATTCTGAAGAGGAATGCTCCTTTTAAAGGAGGCATAAAAATTAAGATTAATGCTGTTAATGTTGCTGTTTTTCCTCTACCAAAATTAGCATTTGGGATCTTCCACCAGGGCTGCTCCAAGTTCTCCACCCCCAAATGTTGAAGCATCCTGCAATCACTGTTTGCAAAGCTTCACACCTATCTTTGAGAATAACTGAAGATGAATGACAACTCATAAGCAGAAACTCCATTTCTGGGAGTGCCATTCCCGAGTCTCAAGAGTTTTCTATTATCCCAACACCACCACGGTGCTGGAGCATTCTCAAAACACAATGTTCACCAAGCCAGCACTGTTGACTTTTGTGGTTTCATCTCCACACAACCACCGTATAAACATGGCTGCAATGCAAAGCGACTGTGGCTTTTGGGGAATCTGGTCCTGGTGCAAAAATTCTACGTGATGCGCAGCATCGTCTGTGTGCAGAAGGACGGACAAAGAACATGATCTGCTTGTGCTGTTATGCCTCATGTTGGTGTGTGATGAGCCATTGAACAGGGAAGACTATCTCCTTCTCACTTCTCCCAACAGCTGCCCTTCCTCTTCCCAATTACGCACAGAGCGGCCAAAGACCAGCTTCTCTCTTCCACAGTTCATAATCCCCTCCTCCCCTTTCTTCTTGCTCTCACACACCAAAATCAGAAACACATGTTCTGCAAAGGGAAGGCCCGATAAATCTTTCCAGCTGCAGAAAGCCGAAGCCAAAGCTGGAATCTCCCTGCCAGCCCCAGCACCCATCTGCTTTCAATTTCTGCCCGCTTGCTTGGGGCACTCCTCACTAGAACGGATGCAATGTTGGGGACGTTAACATTGCAAGGGACAGCGGGAGATGGATGTCCAACGTTGACAGTCAGAAGGAGATGTCTGTCGGATGTTGACAGTCAGAAGCAAAACCCCGCTCATCTTCTTTCAGTTCATATCTCCTTCATGACAGAATCCTAGAGTTGGAAGAGAGCCCGGGGGCCATCCAGTCCAACCCTCTGCCATGCAGAAATAGGGTTTGGCTGGTCAACAAATTGCAAATCCACCTAACAGTTGCCTTGCCTAGCCCATGTTTTACTAGCTAGTTTGCAAGCATATCGTGGGGGAGGTTGTCGAAGGCCTTACTGAAATCAAGATATACAATATCCACACCATTCCCTCCATCTACCAAAGGCAAAAATGTGAGGTCCTTTCCCCCTAGAACCCACTCCTTCTGTTATGCTACGCAGTTTCAGCACTGCAAAAGCAGGCAAACTATCCTTGCACACATTTGCTAAGATGTGCAAGGAATAGATCCCTTGTTTTCAAGTCAAGCCACACTTCTGGGGCATAATTAGGCTTTGAAAGAAGATAGACTCTTCTTGTGCCTTGTTTTGAAGTGGAAGCATGACATTTGGACACTAGTGAGGCACAGAGTTTGCAAAAACAGACTGAGAACAGACATGTGCAGGTCATGTTTTGCCCATCCCTGGTTTAGATCTTCCCCAAATGTCTTTAAGAAACCCCTTTCCAAGGCAAAACCAAGGAGCAAAGCCAGTGCTTCCCCTTTTGCTGACTTACTTTTCAGGGTTTCATCTCCTGGGCTCCCTTGAGCAGCAAGGGATCCCCAAAGAGCAAAGGAATCGGGATCGGCCTCCCCCTTCGAGGGCAGTCCTCTTCTGGGTCCTGGCTCAGCCACGGAAAGAGCTGCCACCTGAAGAGGACAAGAGGCAATCTTTCCCCTTCAATTCATGGCATCCCATGGCATCCCATGGCATTTCCTGAGCCCAGTTGCAAGGGGCATCACTAGGGGAGTGCGAGAGGTTGGGTCCTCTTGCATTCAATGACTCCGAGACTGACCTTGGTTTCCAAGAATTTGAGTCGCTCCATCATTTCCGAGAGCTTGCTGCAATTTAAACAACCTGAGGAGGAAAAGGAGACCATGTGAAGTGGGTCCCTTGTACCTTTAAGGGATTGATATCCCACCTTTTCTCCCAAAATGGGATTCAAGGCAGCATTGAAGAAGGGATTTTAAGAAATGCAGTCTCTTCATTTTTCTACACTGTGGAAATAACACAAATTTGATACTGCACTAACTGCCACAGCTAAGGAATCCTGGGATTTGTAGTTTTTTGAGAGCCACCAGCACTCTTTGTCAGAGAAGAAGCCTGAAGATTTCCTAAAACTACAGATCCCAGCATCCATAGGATGGAGCTACAGTACTTAAAGTGGTACCATATTTGCATTATTTCTACAATGTAGATACACCCCAAGACGTTTCGGACTTATGGTGACCCCAAGGCCACGGGGTTTTATTGGCAAGATTTGTTCAGAGGAGGACTTTTCCTGCAGCAGAGGTTGCACTTAATGAACGGATTAAATTTCTTACTTTCCTCTTAACAGCAAGACACCAAGGGATTTACTTTGCTTTAATGATTTAACATGAACACAGCACCATAAATGCTGACGCTTCGAGATTGGTGCAGTCTAATTTGTCCGGAGAGGACCAGTTTGGGGGAAGACTACTCCAGAATGTAGGAAAATTTGCAAAAACAGGAGAAACTTGCAAAGGTCCAGCAGCTCAGCTGATTCCCACACTTGATAGATTAGCGTCTTGCATTGCAAAACCAATTTTATTAACTCTTTGGCAAGCGGCAACCATGACCAAAGCCTTCCCTCTTCTTGTCCAGGTGCCCATGCGTTCTCTCTGGAGATGGTTTTTGCTCTCGGCCAAATCTTACAAACAGGCAGTCAGAAAGCCGTGTGCCCAAAAAGGGTCACTTCTAACTTTGTCAGGGAGAATGAGGACGAATGAAGACTCTCAGAATTCCTATCCAAACCATTGCAATTGCAACACAATATATTGCTCCGTTCAATCTGGCTGAATGAATCGGGGCAAGTTCTGACACTTCTCAACTGCAGAGTTAAATTAGGGCTGCATCTACACTGCAGAATTCATGTAGTTCAATACCGCTTTAACTGCCAAGACTCAATGCAATGCAGTTCTGGGATCTGTAGTTTTTGTGAACTATTTTAGCCTTCTTTATGGTAACCAAACATCCTCCTTTTCCAGGACATGTCCTACATTTCATCCCTTTATCCAGGAGGAACTGCAAAATGTTATCCGCATAGAGCATGACTAAGAAGTATGGAATGTATATTTATATCAGTGTTTTCAGCTTTTATTGTGTAATGTCCTACATTTTTTTTAATGTTCTTCATTTTCCAGTGTCTTGTCCTTTGTGGTTATGACATCGGGACACCCTTCACAAAAACACTACAAATCCCAGGATTCCATTGGATGCAACTTGAAGGATTCTGGGGTTTGTAGTTTGGTGAGATTTGTTGCAGACAGAGAAGGCTAGATGTCTCACGAAACTACAATTCCCATAGTGTTGGGCCATGGCAGAGAATGTGGTGTCAAAGTGGATTACTTCTGCAGTGCAGATGCAGCCTGACAAACATAGTTGTTAACAGAAGGGAACCACAAGGCAGGAATTGATTGTGTTTCATAGCACAGAGGCTCTAAGAAATTAGAAAGAAAGGAAGTTTGCCTTAAAATCATCACCAGAATAAGTTGCAGGTCGGACGGATGGTCTGCGGAGGGAGGGATTTCCATGGGCAACATCCTGCGGTTCCTGGTAGTTGGTGGACTCTGGAAAGGAAGAAAGAGTGAGCAAGAAAAGAATTCTAAATATAATCCATTAAGACTGGATAGAGGTAGCTAGATGGTTCACACTTCTTTCCAATTAGCACTTTCTTTTATCCCATTTATGCATTACTAGCCAGCAAGTGGATTGAGTTTTGGACTGAGACTCTGGAGATCGGGGTTCGAATCCCCACTCAGCCATGGAAACCTACTGGGTGACCTTAGGTGAGTCACACTCTCTTAGACTCAGAGGAAGGCAAATCATGTAAAGGAAACACTGTGTGATAGGTTCTCCTTAAGTCGGAAATAACTTGAAGGCACACAACAATGACAAGTACAGAAACGTGGCTACTCAAATTCAAGGAAGTGGGAGCTCAAATAAAGGATTACTATGAGGTGAGTGTGTTTGTCCTTCTTTTTGGGTACAAGGCAGCCATACTTGCATCCATTCCTTTCCATTATCCGCTCTCGGTCATATACGCAAGCGCCTCATTATGTGGTCATGCTATATTTTGCCACAAATAAGATTTCTCTCTTTGTAGGTTGTAGAAATGATGCAGTTTGGCACACCTTTAGCTGCCATGGCATCCTCCTACTGAAGCCTGTGATTTGTAGTTTTTGTGTGGCACTAGCATTACAAATCCCATAGGATTCCATAGGATGGAGCAACAGCACTTAAAGTGGTGTCAAACTGCATTATTTCCACAGTGTAGAAGCACCCTCAGAAACCAGTTGTCAACTCAGTTGCTCTGGGTGGTCAGAAGGTTGTCCCTCACACACACACACAAACACACTTTTTACATTTAAAGTCACTTTAGATCACTAGTCCAGCCGAAGCCAAGAAAGGAATGTTGGTCTTTCCCCCTGTCTCTCGCACTCAGGCCACCCTGGGGAAGACAGTCTCCCCTTTTCTTCAAGATGCAATTGACACAAAGGCAATGTAAATATTTGTTCTGCAAAGGAGAAACTGGAAGTGGGTGGCATTGAGGGTGGGGAGCCTATTTATTCAGACTTCATGCTCCAGAAGTGGTGCAGCTGGAAACCGTGAGAAATCTCCATTCTTCTTGGAGAAGGCATTTGGCTTTTGAGACCGGGAAGAAAAAACCCCAAAGGCTGCATGTTGATCCCAGATGTCTAAGGAAAGGCAATTGCAACCTCGCCTTCTGGAATGCCACTGTGCAAAGGGATCTTGTCGCACCTTTGAGACTGAGCTAAAGGAGTTGGCAGCATACGCTTTTGTAGATTTAAGTAAACTTCAGAGACATAACCATGTTAGTCTGGAATATCAGCATATTACATCTACTTCCTCAGATGCATGAAACTGCTCTAACTAATGCCGAACTGATATAACTCTGCGGTGTGGATGCATCCCCAGCCTCACAATGACAGAGGTGCAAGGATTAAAATTTATTTGGTGAGTATAGTGGCGTTTAACTTTAAAGATTATGAGGATAATGGTTTTGAAATAAGAAATGCAGCGTTCTATATGGAGCGTCTCCCAAACCTGATCTACCAGCACTCCCTTTTTTTGCAACAAATAGGGATCTTCTCTTTCCAGAATTTTTCATAAATGCAGCAGGTTTTGCAACAAATGGGGATCTTCTCTTCCTCTTTTGTAACAAATAAGGACCTTCTCTTTCCAGAATGCAGGGTTATCTGCATTTTATCAATTCAATGGTCCCAGGATGAGGATGTTGCAGGGAAATGGGGAGGACTGACCGGATGTTGAGGGGAAGGCAGTTTGCTGACCCAGCAAAAGAAGCTCAATAAACAGGAAAAAGGGAGGACTTCCTTTGGCCAGCAAACCGGTCACTGGGTCAGAGGATGAAAGACTACTAGCCCAGAGAGGCAGGCAACTTGCCCAGGAAAACAGATGATTCTGGGCCAGCAAAACCTGACAAGAGACAGACATGTTTGTCCACCTTCGGCTGCATCCGCACTGCAAAAATAATCAATTTTGACACCGCTGTAACTGCCTTGGCTCAATAATGCTATGGAATCCTGGGAATTGGAGTGTGTTGTGGCACCAGAGCTCTCTGACACAAAAGACTGATTAAATATCTTTAACTCCCAGAAGCCAACAGCCAGGAATTCTGGGAGCTGAAGTCCAGAACATCTGGAAGACCAAAGTTTGGGAACCACTGGACTAAAGTGTATGTCTGCATACTTTTAAATTGCATGCATTTTGCTTATTTGAATTTTTTAAACATACACATGGTTTTCAAGCACTCTGCAAACTTTGCATTTGTCTTTCTGAAATTCAGCTCCATGCAAGCTCTTTTCTATCCATAATCCATCACTACTCCTTATGGCTGCTGTCTAAAAATGGGATATAAGAGGGATATCAATTTTAAAAAGCAGGATATAAATAATCATAATCATAATAATTCCTAGATTGTGCATTCATTTGCACATCTTATTGCACACCACCAAGAAATATTCCAACATACTCAGTGTGAGAGCACCATGGGGGGGGGGGGGCACGAAAAGACTCACTGTCCAAGAGCCAAGTTTTTTACCTGTTTCTTTCTCTTAATCTCTCTCCTTCCTCCCATTTTCCCTCTCTCTTATTCTCAGGCCAAGTCATACTTATCCTCTTCCCCCTTTGCACCATTTTCCATCCTTTCTTCCCCAGACTCCATCCTCCCATTTGCTCTCCTTTCTCACTGGGTGCTGCCAAATTCAATACATGGAATATCCATCTTGAGGGTATGGTTTCACAATAATGGGATTTTGCACCAGGTGCCTTCCTTTATTGCAAATCCTTTCTGACTGCCTGGCCGGCTGCCACAGGGCATAATGTGCGCCAGCTGCTTGCAATGGCAATTTCAAGCGCCATTCTCGTTCTGCAAAAACAGCAGGTTGTCAAAAGCAGCCTTTTGCTAAACACTAAGAAGTGTGCGCCGCAGTTTGCAAAAAGGTATCATTTCCACAGACCATGTGCCGTCCCCAAAGGGTTTTGTTTGGTCTTCTCTCTTTCCCAATTTTTCAACTGATATTCTGTTTCTAGCGGCAAAAACGAGAGGGCACCAAAAAGTCCTTGGTCTGATTCAGTTCCCAAAATATGTCACTGTGGCTAAAAAAGGTGTTGCTTTGTATTACAAAAATGGCAAATTGCAGGATGGTAGCTCTAATTTCTGGATTATTTTTTATTGCTAGAATGAAAAATATTAAATTTTCAAGTGACGAACTCTGGTGCCGTCATTATGTTCCACAAAAGTAAACTCCAAAGTAAAAGGTGAAAGATTTGTACAATCGGAAGAAAAACCAGGATATTGCTTTACTTAATGGAACATAAAATAAATTTGCATATACAAAATATGAGGTAAGATTGGTTTGATTGTGGTAGTGGTTTGAGAGTTGGAAACCCACTGGTTGACCTTGGGTGAGTCACACTCTCTCAGCTTCGGGGAAGGCTATGGCAAACCTCCTCTGAAGAAATTTAGCCAAGAAAACCCCATGCCTAGGGTCACCTGGGACTGGTTTAACTCCTCGGCAGCAATTGCAATCCAACCACTTGATTCCTGGGACTGGATTAGCTGCACACCGGTTGCCCATCCGGCCGGAGTGCCTCAAAATCTGGACTTCCAGCTCCATCCTGACATCCTTCTTGGCTTCAAGGACTGGCCATGGGAAAGGATGGACAGCTCAGGGGTCATCCTGAGTCATTGCTTCCTCCAACCCAAACAAAATGGACATTGAACTTCCCCAGCAAATGTCACTGTTCCAAATCTGGGACTAAGACTACAGCTGTTCTCCCAAACTCTGCTCTGTCACATCACATGAATGGACATTTCAAGGCAAAAGCAGGCTAAATGCAACAAAGAATGCTCTCTTTTTATGTGCTGTCTTGTCTTTGCTCTTATCGATGACGTGGATGATGGGATAAAGGGTATGCTTATCAAATCTGCAGATGACACCAAATTAGGAGTGGCTAATACTCTAGAAGAGAGCATCAAAATTCATTATGACCTTAACAGATTAGAAAGCTGGGCCCAAACTAACAAAATTACTTTCAACAGGGAGAAATGTACAGTATTATATTTAAGCAATAAAAATGAAATGCACAGATATGGGATGGAAGACACCTGGCTTAACAAGGCTACATGTGAAAGGATCTCCATGAGCCAACATATGTGATGCAGCAGCTAAAAAGGCCAATGCAACTCCAGGCTTTATCAATAAGAGTATATTGTTTGGATCAGTGTTTCCCAAACGTTGATCCTCCGGGTGTTTTGGACTTCAACTCCCAGGCGCCCTAGCCACTACTGGCAAACAACTAGGAATTCTGAGCTGAAGTTGAAAACATCTGGACGGGTCCCTTTCAACTCTAGGATTCTATGTATTCCTGCATGGGAGAAGGAGGTTGGACTAGATGGCCCTTTAGGGTCCCTTCCAACTCTTGGATGCTCTGTATTCCTGCATGGCAGAAGGGGGTTGGACTGGATGACCCTTGGGGGTTCCTTCCAACTCTAGGATCCTATGTATTTCTGCATGGCAGAAGGGGGTTAGGCTGGAGGTCTTTGGAGGTCCCTTCCAAGTGCCTGGACACTCCTCTCTGGATCCCATACCTGCTTCGCAGTTTGCTCCCATGTGTCCTGGGCAGCATTTCCACTCCAGAGCCGTGATGGTCTTGTAGGCCTGCTTGTAGGTGGGTCGGACAATTGTCCTGTAGCTGAAGGGGAGATAAACAGAAATGGTGGCCTTAGGAGACGGACGCTGCAAAAGCACTCAGCAGAGAGGTGGTGTCCATGGGGGACAGACCCAAAAAGGACCACCTAAAAGGTTGGTGGAGAGAAGGAACTGGACCAAACCCATGCAGGGAAACCTGCAGCTTCCATTTCTTTCCTCACCTGCCCCCAGTACAGCCCATGGGCCACCGGCAGCTCTGGAAAACCCTCTGGAGGTAGGTGCCATTTTGGATGTGGCAGGAGACCATCCTGGTAACCGTGTAAGAGCACCAGTTCCTAAAATAAGAAGGAAAAGAAAGAGAAGATCTCACATGGACATTGGCGGTTGCACAACAACAAGAAGAGAAGGTGATGTGACTTAGGAAATAATGAAAGCTTAACATCATGCCTCTCTTCCAGATGCTGGACTTAAATTGCATCTGCAACTCCTACCAAAGGGATCTTGCAGTATTTTGGGGACTGAGACAAGTTGGGAACCTAAGCTTTGGTAGACTTAAGTCAGACTTAAGATGCACCACAATGAAATAGATTTATGTCTAGGAAAACTTAGTCTCTCAATTTCTTTTTACCTTTCTTCCATGGCCTTCCAGATGTTGGACTACATCTCCTAGCAAAGGGATCTTGAATATTTGGGGGACTGAGAGAAAGAAGTTGGGAGCCTAAGTGTTTTTAGGCTTAAGCCTACTTCCTTCAGGTGCACCTGAAGTCTACAAAAGCTTAGCCTCCCAAATTCTTTCTCCTTTTCCTCCCATGGCCCTCCAGATGTTGGATGGTGACTCCTAGCGTCTTTGAGAGAAATAAGAGAAATAAGTGGGTAGTAGCCTCAGCTTTCCTAGACTTAAGATGCATCTGAATGCATCAGACTCAAGTCTTCCTCCCAGTCCCCAAAATACTGCAAGATCCATTTGCTAGGAGTTGCCGTCCAACATCTGGAAGGCCCTGGGAGGAAAGGAAGGAAGGGAGACCTTGGTATCCTAAGTTTTTGTAGACTTAAGATGCACCTGATGGAAGTAGATTTAAGTCTACAAAAGCTTAGACTACCAGCTTCTTTCTCCTTTTCCTCCCAGGGTCCTCCAGATGCTGAGTGGCAACTTCTAGTAAAGGAATCTTGCAATATTTTCAGGACTGGGAGAAAGAAGTTAGGAGACGAAGCTGTCGTAGGCTTAAGTCAGACTTACGATGCACCTGAAAGAAGTAGACTTAAGTCTACAAAAGCTTACCAACTTCTTTCTCCTTTTCCTCCCAGGGCCTTCCAGATGTTGCAGTGCAACTTCTTGCAAAGGGATCTTGCAGCATTTTGGGGACTGAAAGAAGCTGGTGGGCTAAGCTTTCGTAGGCTTGAGTCTAATTCATTCAGATGCACGGAGCGAAGCACCCAGGAACCAACCTTTACTGTTATGAATGAGGAGGCTGTATGTGTGAATAGCAACAGAAATACAAGAAATACATTCATGACAAGAAAGCAAAACACTGGAAATTGCCCCCCCAAAAGAAACCACCTCTGCTGGCACAGCCCCGAACACCTGCTACCCGTTTTGTGCAAAGTGTGTGTGTGTCAGGGATTGTGTTGGAGTGCGTGTGTCCATCCTTAATGGGAAAGAGCAGTTGCAAAGGCTGGAAAGGAGCCATTAAGCATTCAAGAGAGCAAACAGGAAGGGAAATTCCCCTCCAGACCCAGGGAATCAGTGCCAACTCTTGAGAGGTCTGTAATTTTCCATGCCAGAGCTATAAATCCCTGGCTGGGGGGAGGAAGAAAGGAAACCTCATGGGAGGGTTCGCATGCATGACCTACCGGTACTACGTTGCCTGGTCGGGCATTGCATGCGTGTGTGAATGGGTCTCTATGTGTGTGTGTCTCTGCTCCTATGTTTTAGTTCTTGGATTTCAGCACTAGGCACCACATTGCTTCCATAAAACCCATCAAGGTGCCAGCAATGCACATGCAAGCCCTGGAGGGGCCTGTGTTTAAGGGCCCTTTCTGAAGAAATCTTGCCAAGAAAAACCCTGAGAAGTTTTCCATATCTCAGAAACCACTTGAAGGCACCACAACAACAACAACAACAACAACAACAACAACATGCAAAGGGGTTCTTGTAGCACATTGGGACTAAGTGAAAGACAGAAGTTGGCAGCATGAATTTTCATAGACTTTGAGCCCATTTCCGCAGATGCATGGAGACTTGGGTCCTTCTTGGGCCAAACTGACTCCATGCATCGCAAAAGGAGCTTTGGTCCTTCTTGGGCACCATTTTCCTCCCTCCATCAAAGGAAGGCGACCGTGGCCAGGAAAGCTTTGGTCTTTCTTGGGCACTAGTTGACTCCGTGCGTCGGAGGAAGGAGACCAAGTCTAGGAAAGCTTTGCTCCTTCCTGGGTTAGTCTCAAAGGTGCTATAAGATGCCTTTGCTTGGAGAACAGAAGGCAGAGGTGGCACAATGCAGCCATCTTTACATTTAGGCTCAGGTGCAGGCAGAAAAAGTGATGCAAAAGGCTGGCCAAAACACACACTGCACATGGGCCCTGGTTCAACTCCAGTCCCACATGGACCCCTCGGCTTCTGACCTTCTCGTGGCATTCCTTGTTGCCTTCCCCAGCTCCACCAGGCCATACCCCAGTACAAAAGCCCCTTTATTCCACCTGCCATGCCCCCTGTTCGCTCTCACTGGACCTGTGGGTGGGCTGCTGCCGCCGCTGATCTAGGAATGTGGGCACTCAGCACTGGCATCGGCCGCCATGCCCACGACGGGATGGGTGCAAGCGGTCCAAACCCCCTCCCCTTCTGCCATGCAGGAATACACAGCATCCTAGAGTAGGAAGGGACCCTCAAAGGCCATCCAGTCCAACCCCCTTCTTCTGCCATGGAGGAATACAT
>CM034714.1:9076993-9087692 GCA_020142125.1 Phrynosoma platyrhinos | reverse complement strand
CTGCCATGGGGGAAGAAGGAAAAGGGGGGACGGAGAGGAGGAGGGAGAGCAGAAGCCAAGGCAAGGCAAGGCAAGGCAAGGCAAGGCTCTCCTCCTCCTCCTCCTCCGTTGCCTCGTCTGGACGCGGCCAGGGAACGAACGCGCCTCGAGAGGGACTCCCTTGCTCTCTTCCTTCTCCCCTTCCGCGCTCCCTTCTTCTTCTTCTCTCCTTGCTCCAGGTCCGCTTCCAAACCCCTTCCCCAAAAAAGAGGGCTCTGGGCGCCTCCCTCCTCTCTGGGGCTCAGCCCCCTTGCCGCCCTCCTCCTCCTCTGGAAGGAAAGGAAAGGAAAGGAAAGGAAAGGAAGGAGGAGAAAAAGGAGGAGAAGAAAGAGAGGTGGGACCCCTCTGGGGCTGGGACACGCCAATCATTCCCATCATCCCCATCTTTTCCTCTCCTGGAGTCAGGGACCCATAGGACTTTCTTTCTTTCGTTCTTTCTTTCCATCTTTCATGTTCACAACCAAACTTTAGAAAGGTTTCCAGTTCTCTTTCAGGTCGGAGAAAAGGGGGAGAAATAACTGAAAAGAGGTCCTTCCATAAGAATCCTAGAGTTGAAAGGGGACCAAGAGATCATCCAGTCCTGCCCTCTTCTTCTGCCATGCAGGAATACATAGGATCCTAGAGTCGGAAGGGACCCCCAAGGGCCATCCAGTCCAACCTCCTTTTGCCATGCGGGAAGATATGGAATCCTAGAGTTGGAAGGGACCCCCAAGAGAAGGAGGGATCCAATCCAGCCCCCTTCTGCCATGCAGGAATACATAGGATCCTAGAGTTAACCAAACTCCCAAGCACTTCACCTTTCATCCAGATGTTATTACTGATTCCTGGGAAAGGCCATAATTCAGGGAGGATCGCTTGCTTTGCAGGGAAGCTGTGACAGCTGGCGGCATCCATGTCAACAAGGGATGAATCCCAAGGGACTGAATAAGGAGGAATTCATTTCAAAGAGGGAGGTTGCCATCCGGAGGCTAACACCAGGAGGAGGCCCAGACACCACAGGCCTGTCTGCTATTTCAGATGCAAATTCTGTGGTCAGTTAAGATGCTCTGGACTGGAGGGATCCTGACCCATACAATTTCAACTCCATTAGCAATAGAAAAATAACTTCCCTTGAGATCCAGCTGTCCCTGGCCCTTGCAGTAATGCCAACTCCTCCTTTCTTAACAGTTTTGCCTGATGAAGAAGCAGCGAAGCTTCAAAAGCTTGCAACATGTATTTGTTTGCATTTGGTTTTCCCAACAAAAGTATCGCTTGCTTTGTGGATTTTGGATGTTATTGGACTTTGCTCCATTCTTAGGGGGAGAACATTCATTTCTCAAGGAGTCTCTGTCCTGCTACATCTGGGAAAACACTGCGGTGTGCTGTAGAGGTAAAAAATTTGCTAATTTTAGTCTAATTCAATAGTTTTACCTTTGTTGGAGGCAGAGAACCGCAAGGAATTGAGTCCCAGTCCATTGTTGCCACTTGTTAAAGTTGTGAAAGACTCAAAGCAGCTTTGGGTCCTAGTTTTGGGGAAAAGCAAGGTCCAGGTTGATGCATGTGGACCCCGGACCTCCCTGAGTCTTTTGCAACTGAGTACCCAGAGAGGAAAGCAACAGGAAAGAAATCCATTTTCAAGAAGCCAACGGCTAAAAGTTCCTCTGAGTATACAGAGGAAAGACATAGGAAGGACATAATTGCATTTCCTATATATTTCCAAAATGAATGGCAAAAAGTTGCAAATTGTAGTTAAATATTGATGGCTGGAAGACATTTGCTTGCATAGTATGGATGACTCTTAGCGAATGATCTATAAGGGCTTGGGTTGGGCCAGTCCTACCTTTTGGCCAGAGGTGGGCAACCCTTCTACTTTTTTAGGACTGCAACTCCCATAATCCAAAATATATTTTAGGACTACAACTCCCATACTCCCTGGCTAAACTAGACAAAAATATCTAGAGGGCTGCAGCTGTCCATGTGTATGCACCAGGCAAATTTTCCATAGCTTTCAAATAGAAACAACGAACACTATACAAATAGCGAAAACAAAAGCCGATACATGATGAAACTAATAATGACGGTGTCAGCAGTTATTTATAATTTTTGCATTTTTATTGCAAAAATCTTGGGTCTCCAGGTTGACATTTCCAGCTTGAATTTTGCAGCAAGGGAATACAAAGCGCATACAAAAACCTGCAGGGCTTCATACTCAATTTTGATAGGCAGCCCTTTGTCTTATTTAAAAGAAACACACAGGAATAAAAAATAGGATAAATGAAGAACACACACTGCAGAAGATGTCTGGGGCTGGTTTCTATTTTCCTTTCCTGACTCATTTTAATGTAGCCTGATTGTACTGATAGATAGAAACACAGGTGTGTCTGGGTTGCAAGGCCTCCGGTGCTGGCCCTGGAAAAACTGGAGCTTTCTGCTGTTTCCAAAAGGAGGAATTGCAGCCAGAATTTGGGATATGGATTTGGCAACTGAACAATTCCTTTAACAGATCATTGAAGAAGCAATTTGTGACACACAAGGGATCCCTCCGTTATCACAACTGTAGTTTTCCCTCATAAACGCACATTGTGGTGTCCATCCCTGCTGCAAAACAGGCTGTAATTCAACAAGTGGAGCTTTTCACATTTATTGCATTTTTGCCTTTGGACATTCTTGCTTTTGTTGGACAATTTTTCAACCAGGAGCAGCACCTTTTTATTCTCGCTTGGCTGTAGTTGGGCTAAATTCTAATATACTCCTTGGGCTAAACTATATTATTTCTGATGTGTAACCTAGTTGCTTACGTGAATGCAACTTCATTGTGCCCTTGTTGCAAAAAGTAAAAGGTAAATTGTTAAAGGTAGCTAAGTTATTTTGGCTCATTACTTCCTAGTTCTGTACAAAAGGACACTGTTCTTTCCAGAGATGTTTAAAACTCCTTCAATGGCTGGATCAGACAGTATAGTGTGAACATATACATCCTAGTATACATCCTAGTTTTGTTTCACTTCTCAAGAAACAGTGATGAGCACATTTCTCCCTGGAGGATATTTTGGAGGGATCAAAAATGAGATGCAGGGTCAGAGAAGTCGGTGCATTGTCTTTTTCTTCTATTTGAGGGCTCTCCTATAAATGGAGTGTAAGAAGGCAAGGAAAGAGAACAAATCCGGTCCCACTGTGCTCCAAACTAGTTGCAGCCTGACAGCTGAGCTGCGACGAATTCCTTATGTTGGAGGGAAGGTATTGTTGCTCGACTATGACAGTTTTATCGCCCGTGACAAGGGGTAACCACAGGGAATCCAAAGATGCTTCCCTGGGTATGTGGAGGGCATTTTGTGTTCGTATATTACGTCTGTCGTGTCTCAGGGTTCCTCATAGCCATATTGGTGTTCCTCCAAAAAGATGCCCGAGACTTAAAAGAGAGTATTTCCTGTGATTCGGAAGCGATACAAAACACACATTCTGCTTGAAAAACCCTTGCAATTTATTATTATATGTCCAGTAAGCTCTACAAAGGAATATGCATAAATCATACCAAGCAAACACCTCTGTTCAGCTGCTGGGTTTGAAAAGACGGTAGCCAAGTGGAGCCCTTCTGTAGCCATTCAGGCACGGCACTCCAGGCTTGAAGGTCTGTGCTGAAGCTCCAACCTTGTGTCAATTTCTTGGGGGGTTTTATAGGGTTTTTTCCTAGACCATACCCCTTCAAGGCCATCAATCAGATGGTTGTGTTAGCCATGGGCCTGACACCACTTCAAAGTCTGCCGTCTTTAGATTTCTCCTTGTGCTGTTCCAGCTGCATGTTTATGTCTCTGGGTAAATGTTTGGATTCCTCCCTGTGCTTTCCCAGCTACATGTTATCTCTTAGTCTACATCAGCTTCTATCTCCTCTAAGTGTTTGATTTCTCCATGCTTTCCCCGCTATACATTATCTCTAAGTCTAAGTCAGCTTCTAAGTGTTTATAGACTTCTCCCTATGCTTTCCCAGTTACATGTTATCTTTTATAAACGTTTAGGTTATACAAGATACATTATTTAACAAAACCAAAGCAAGGTTTTGCCCAAAAAGGTGAAACAGGCCTATTCTGGTGACATGGAGAATAATAGTGAAAGACCATTACACTTCCTCCAGATTCCAATGTCTTCCAGGGGTTGCTCATACTACTTAATCCAAATAAGACAGAGGCGTTTCTGGACAGTCAGAAGGCAGATCTGAGCCTGGATGCCCAAGCTTCAGCTATGGCCAGGAGTGCAGCGCTAAATCTCGTGCACCAGCTGTACTTATTCCTTGAGATGGCAGAACTCGCTAGTGGCACATACCTTGATGACATCCCAGTTGGGACTACTGTACCACACTCTTATGTGGGCCTACCTTTGGAAACGGTTCAGAAACGTCAGTGAGTCCAAAATACTTGGGGGGGGGGGATGCTTGAGAAAGCACCCCTAAACTTTCTAAAATAGCAACACAGAGCTGATCGAGTAGGAACCAGAGAACTGAGGTGATCAAAATACAGGGACAGAAAGTGTGTATGTTTGTTTGAGGTGTGTATGGAGGAAGGATACAAGATGAGGGGTATGACAAATGCCTTGTTTCTCCTGCCCCACTGGTAGCATAAGAGTAGGAACTATTATTGGGTTCCCCTTGAGGGGTTTTGTCTGTGTTTTCATTCTGCTGAAAACAGCACCTTGCAGTTTTGAGGCTCATAATGTATATTGTTCAACACAAATGTCTCTTCCAGAGAACACATCGGTGCATAGATAGCCAACTGATGATAAACACCTGGGATATATTTTTAGTTTTCTTTCTAACAGGAGAGGGGGAAAACCCAAAACATGTAGTCCTCTAGGTATGGGCTTCCTTCCAAAGAGCCAACCAGAGAGGGCCCAACCCTTTTGCGGGTGACTGAAAACCCTCACAGCTGTCAGTCACACCCATCAATTCTCCCTTATTGAAATTGTATGGAATATTTTACATAAACATCACCCACTTACTAGGTTAAGTTAGCTGCTCTTTTGGAGTCTGTGCGTGGTGGAGTAAGACAGACAGGCCTCCAGCCTCTGCTTAAAAACCTCCAAAGGAAAAGGCTTCGTCACACACTGAGGCAGAATATTCCACTATCAGACAGCTCTTACTGTCAGGAAGTTCCTCCTAATGTTCAGGTGGAATCTTTTTTCCTGTAGTCGGAATCCATTGCTCCAGGTTCTATTCTCTGGAACAGCTGAAACAAGCTTGCTCCATCCTCAATGACATCCCTTCATATATTTAAACATGGCTATCATATCACCTCTTAGCCTTCTCTTCTCCAGGCTAAACATACCCAGCTCTTTCCTCATAGGGCATCGCCCTCCTCCAAACACCCTCCAGCTTCCTTCTTGAATCGTAGTGCCCCGAACTGGACACAATATTCCTGGTGAAGCCTGACCAAAGCAGAACAGAATGGCACTATGACTTCCCTCGACCTAGACACTACACTCCTACTGATGCAGCCTAGAATTGCACTGTTTTTTTTTTATCTGCCACGTTTCTATGCCTGACTATCCATATCTGTTGCAGTTTCTTAAGTGTCCCATATATAACAAATACTAGTTTAAAAAACAATGCCAGGATATAGGACCTGAGCAGTGACAAGGCACACACTCCTGTATGCATAAGGTCCTCAGCATTATCAGAAGCATCCAAAATCAGAAACCTTGAGGAAAGACAACACCAAGGGAGATGGACCAAGAGACTGTGCCTCAGTATAAAGCAGCTTTACATTACCAGTACAGAAATGTTTTGTTTCCTTCCAGAGACTGCAAAGGACTGCAAGTAATTAGGATGTCCAATTTCAACCCAAGAGAACTGCATCAGGACAGATGGAACAAAATGTGGTTGAAAGGCAACTCCAGGAAAGCATGGAGAAATCCCAGCCTTCCACATAAAAATGTATGCGTGGCTTTGGTTAAACCAGAAGCCGCCTCTCAGCAGCTTCTGTACACTGGAGCTTGTTCCAGCCCCTCAGCCCAATGGAGTCTTATGCGTGTCAGCAACATTTGTTCCCAAGAGCTCTGACTACAGAGTCTGCAGCTTTGTGGGTTGGAAAACAGCCTGCCTCAGACTCACTGATCCTCCTCCTCTTTTCTCCCCCTATTCCATCCTTTAAGTTCCATTTCTGGGGGGGAGGGGAAGCAGGATGTAAATAAATACAATTTTTATTGCACACAACTGAAATTTACTTGTAAGATACTGGTCACAAGGCAGTTCACTGAAATGTTTCACCCATGCTTTTAACTGCTTTCTATGCGAGCAAGTACCTCCAAAAGAGGGAAAAACATGGTTGAATTGGGTCCAAGTCAGGCAAAATGCTGCTACAGGAAAACAATAATGACTGGAAAGAATCCTTGCAAAGGAGGAACACTATTGGCATAATGAATATTATAGCACAATCCACACATAAGGAAGTTTAAAGTGTATAGGGGCTGCATGGGCAAGATAGCGATTCTCCAACTGCTGGGACTTAACAGATCCAAAGCGCAGCCTCAGAGCAAAGGACACACTGATGTTACTCTGAAGCTGGTGGATTCTTCGTCATCCTGCATGGCAGCTGCTCACCAAAGGACCCCCTAAACTACTTCTTTCTCCCTCCTCTTTCTTTGAGGGCCAAGTGGATCACGGACCCGCTTGTCATATTATAGTAAGCCAGGGAGTTGGAATCCTTGATGAAAATGCCCTGTAAGACACAACAAAGATGGGTATCGAGCAAGGACCAAACAAAGAAAATGACACATATATTACCCTGTGTCAGAAAATTGAGTCTTCTCTCTTTGTGAGCCATAGAAGGGAAATGTAGCTCAAAAAAACTAAGGACAGCATTATGCATTAAAACAGGGGTAGGTAACCTAAGGCCTCAGGGGGCTGGATGCGGCCCCCTGAGGCCTTTAGACCAGCCCCAGGCCGGTCCTGCCGCCGCCGCCCGCCATGATGATAATGATTATTGTTGTTACTTGTTCTTGGGGTTTTCTTGGCAAAATCTCCACAGGGGTTTTGCCATGGCTTTTCTGGGGCTGAGAGTGTGTGTTTGCATATTTTTCAAATTTATTTGCATTATATTTATTTATTTATTTATTTATTTTTGGTGCTTCAGCCCCCCAATTGTCTGAGGGACAGCAACCTGGCCCCTGGCTCAAAAAGGTTGCCTACCCCTGCATTAAAACATTCCCCCAACCCCTCTCCTTAAAACCTGAAGAAAATGCTAAGAGTAAGCCAAAGAAAACCCCATAGGTTGAAACCAGAAGTGACTCCTTGGATTTTCAGGTCTCATTTTTGGCTGAAAATGTGACCCTGTGGCCTGCCATGAGGGTGAAGATTAGCATCTCCTCCCACTACATCCCAAGTTAAGTGATCATCCTTCCAAGTAACTGTAGAAAAGCAGCCTTTTGAGAAGCAATGATGTAACCTTCCCCTTACCTCATACTGGAGCTTCTGCTTCCCAGCAGGCATTCCTGTAGCCTCATGAATCTTTACTTTTATGACCGACACCTAAGAATTAAAGAGGAAAAGAAACACAAAGAACCTTCAGTGGACAGGGCACTACGTAAAGGCAGCCAGTGCTGAGACAAACCTAGCAAACCTAACAGTATGCTAAAACAAACAAAGAAACAAACAGAAAGTTTTAGTATAGGACCCACTTAAAGTTCATGGAAGTGAGGAATTCAAGGGTATTTTCGTCACTGTTGTGAGAACATCCATGGGAGGAAAATCCCTTGGACCAAACAAGAAGGCATTAACCAGATAGCCAAATGACCAGAAGTCTTACAAAGTGTCTCAAGTGTGTAGTTTATACCCACCAGAGAGCAGGGATGGCCAACTGGTGGCTCACATATTTTACATGGCAAGATGGTGAGTCTTCACCTCCATCTCAGTGGTTATAAAATGCTGCATGTGAGCAAGACACTATACTTTAATGGCACTTCTTTTCCTGAACATGCAAACTTTGATCATCACAAAACTGAATGCATGGTACAGACGGAGTCTCCCTTACCTAGAATTCCAAAACCCAAAATTTTCCACATGGATGGCTGAGATAGTGACCGTTTTGCTTTCTGATGGTTCTGTGTACACCAAGTTTGTCTCATGCACAAAATTATTAAAAATACTGTGTATATAATTATCTGCAGGCTATGTGTTTAATAAGGTGTATACAAAACATAAAAGGAATGCCATGTTTAGACTTGGGTCCCAACAACAAGGTATCTCATTTATATGCAAATATTCCACAATCCAAATAAATAAATAAATAAATGCAAAATCCAAAATACTTCTGGTCCCAAGCATTTCAGATTAAGGGAGACTTCACCTGTACTCTCATGCTGGAGCACACATCTTACTCCGTTTAGGAAGACCTTCATGTTTGATGGTGATGGACTCATAAGCAGAGACAGATTCCCCCAAGATGGGGGGAACTCTTCCTTTCCTGACAGATAATGGCCATTTATTGTTTAGGGCAAACTTGGGGTACTTACCTGGTCAGAAAGGGGGAGAGTGAACACCAGCACTTGACCATTCAGCTTCCATTCCGTCTTGTCCTGCATGTTGGGGACTTGGACCTTGACAGTGACTGGGCCCTAAGAGAAGAAACACAATTTGGAGAGTAGTGAACATACAGAGGGAGGAAAGTAAACCAATGTAAGAACAGGAAAAAAGGGGCCAAATGCTGAAACAGCCCTTTACTTCTTAGGACAGGGTGGGAATCATGCAACCCTCCATGTATTGCTGGGACTACAAATCTTAGCAGGAAATGGTGAGGAATTCTGAGACAACAATTGTAGAATGCCCACCCCATCCTAGAAAAAGATTTGCTTATTTTCATCCCATTCCCTGTAGACAAGGGTATTGTCTACAGGGAAGTCTATCTCAAGGGGAAAGCTTAAGATTTGTAACGGAGGTGCCTTTAAATGCAAAGAAACACACGTTCATCAACTCGTGAAACGATGGGAGGCCCTAGACTTCCAGGAGGCCCTGAAAGGTTGTAAGCCAAAACCAACTTTATATCTGTACATTTAAAACAGCATACCTTGTTTCTGCGGAGGAACTCCTCCTCAGGCATTAGGCTATCTTCAGACTTCAGTTTCTTGGAGGCTGGCTCGTCTTCCATGGGGGGTGGTGGGTGAACTGGTGGCATAGGTGCTGGGGCACTGACAGGTGCGACAGGAGGTGCTGGAACAAATGCTGAAGCCCAAGGAAAGTATTAATTTGGCAAGCATTAGCAGACTGACTACCCCCTCTCACTTTGGAACAGACTTGGGCATACCCTAAAGCAGTGGGTGTCAAATGTAGAAAATTCCTGGTCTACCGCCTATAGTGCAACAAACAAGTTTTCAATCAAAGACAAGACCAAGCTGTGGTCCATTTGTAACCACAACATGGATGCCAGAATAGCCAGGAGGCCTGGAAATTCTCATTGCCCTAAGAATGATGTTGCTACTAGAGTCATCTTAGGGTCATATTTTAGAAAGAGGAGAAAGTGTGGACCAAAAGAGCAAAATGATAGGGCTGTCACAAGGTTACTGTAAGTCAGAAATGACTTGAAGGCACAATAAAGGAATCAAGGGCTGGAAACCTGGAACAGGAGGACCTGACTGGCTTCAAGTTCCTGTTCAGTCATGACATTATCTAAAATGACTGCTTTAGATGACAAAAACCCTAATGGATGCTTCCTCCTTAGCAGACAGTAAGTATGAGGAGGAAAACAAAATAGGACGAAAAAAGAGAATTGCCATGATTGTCCCAAAGTTATACCAGTGACCAAAGTGCCATTACTCTTGAGGGACATTTGAAGCCTCTCACTGATGTCAAATTCCAAATGTGTGGGACATACAAGTACTTCCTGGCCACAGGGCAATAAGGTGGAATGCAGCTCTCTTCCAAAGGAATTACATTTGACACCCCTGCCTTTACAGAAAGAAAGACACAAGGAAAAGAAAAATAATTAGTGGTAAATCCAAGGCCAAAAAACATTGTGTTAAATGAAATTAGTCAAGCTAAAAGCCTATCAAAATCATAACTCTCTCCTGTCCAAGCACTGCGAAAGCCAGGATGTCCTAATTGCTGGAGTCTCAACCTGAGAGGTTCTAAATGAGAAATGTGGGCATTTAGAAAGCTTTACTCCATTGCATTAAGAAGGAAGCTAATTACTTTTAGAGGTACTGAGGGCAGAGGGAAGAGAATGAATTCATCAAAACAAATCAAATGTCTTCTATCTCAGATTATGTTTATTTTATCACCACAATGAAGTTAATTATGTTAACTGAGTTGTTAAAATGTCCCAGTTTCCTTGAGAGCCTATTAAGGGCCACTTCATGAAGATAAACCTGCATTTGCATCTATATTTACTCATGACAACTAGCTGCAGCAAACCCCAGCTCACTGACAAGTGTTCCTGTATGATGCACATGAGATCCGTCTTATTACAACTCTCGATTGCTTTAAAAAAGCACTGAAGACCGATCTTTTCCGGCAGGCCTTCCCAGAATAACTCCCAGCCCAGTGAATGTCTGGACTGCTACTCGTTTTCCCCCACTGCCGCTGTTGGTCAGTTTTTATGTTGTTTTCACTGTATGTGGCTTAATCGCTATATTAATACTGTATCAGTTTAATTTCATTTTTAAGGGGTGGGAGGGTTAGGGATTGGGTGGAAGGATTGTTTTA
>CM034714.1:9049609-9076893 GCA_020142125.1 Phrynosoma platyrhinos | reverse complement strand
TCATCTACAACTTGGAAGGTAAAGTCATGGGGGGGGGGGGAAGTGCCACATATAAAGCAGCCAGACCCCTCTAGCTGGATAAGCCAGATTTAGAGCTGCATTCTCACAACTACAGTGGTGCAATGCAACTGTAAAGGAAGAGGATAGATCTGGCTCTCTGCAAGGGTGCTGCTACAACTTCTTCTGTATTCCTTCCTTAGTTCTTCTTGCAAGGGGGGGAGGGTGAGATATCTGGAGCACCAGCACCCAAGCTAGCATGCAGCCACAACATCTTTCCAGAGCGGCAACAATCAGGCCAAGAGGTCTACAAAGGTCAGAAACTATTGACGCACAGACACACACGCACACCACAGCCAGGGTCCACCCTGGTATCACTCTCGACAGACAAGAGAAGTGAATGCATGCAAATTAAGAGCTTGATTGGAAGGTTAGTGATTAGCCAAGTTTTACCTCTGAGGTCACAATGACACTTAAGAAGTTACCTGGAGTGCTGACTGGTCCCTGTCTGTATCCTATATTGTAACAATTAAACATGATTAGTCAGTGACTTGGCTTAACTGCAACCTAGGATAATAAAATAAGCCTATTTAGAGTTCTCGTTTAAAGCTAAAACTAAATGGGATAGAACATGAGTCCCAAAGTGTGTGTTTGGCCTCTATAATATGTAAGTACATGTTATACTGAAGAGAAAGCTGGTGCAGTGTAGTGGGGTTTGAGCGTTGGTCCTAGAGACAAGGAATTGAATCCCTGCTCAGCCAAGAAAGAAAATATTTTGACCACAATTTTCCCAGTTACTTGAAGGTATACATTTCTCAAGTAATGCAGACATGGTTGTGTGTGAACCTTTCAAAGCTTACTTCTATTACGAGAATAACTTTTCTGTAGAGGTTGAGACTGCCTTATCCAAAATGCTTCTCACCAGAAGTGTTTTGGATTTCAGATTTTTCCGGACTCTGGAATATTTGCATATACATAATGAAATATCTTGGAAATGGGATCCAAGTCTAAACCTAAAATTAACTTATGTTTCATAAGCACCTTATATAGATAACCTGAAGATAATTTTATACAAAATATTTGTTAATAATTCGATGCATGAAAGAAAGTTGGTGTACACTGAACTATCAGAAAACAAAGGTGTCACTTTTTCAGCCATATATGTGAACAACTTTGGAGTATTTTGGATTTCCGGTTAAGGGAGACTCAACCTGTATAGAGTATCTTGATGGAGTCAGATAAGACTTCTGTTTAAGGAATTGCATAGAAAACGTGACATTTTAAATAACAATAGTTGGGACAATCCAACGCAGTGGCTGGGGGACTAGAGAGACAAATGCCACCACTGGATGGAGATTCTGAAAGAGCAGCAGGACTTCCTGGGGGTGGGGGGTTCTGTGCTTCCTAGAACTGCTGGGAGTTAGAAGAGATACTGACCTGTCGGCACGATCATGGGAGGGGGTCGGGGAGCCATAATGGGGGGAGCCGAAGGCGGCATCGGAACAACATTGATCCGAGGGGCATGTATGATGGGAGGCATCGGTGTAGCAATCACGGAGCCTGGTGGCAACCGGACCACAGAAGTCATTGGGGGACGAGGCATGACTGGAACGGCACTGACAACAGTTGTACGGACGGGAGGCGGCATCTAGGGATACAGAAATCAGATTAGAAGAACCAACTTTGGGGTTGGGGAAGGGCCTTATGATAGCAGAAGAGATCTGTATGGAAAATCCAGCACTTACTGAGGGAGGGCGAGGTACAGAGGCGATTGGTGGAGCGTTTGTTGGGATGTTGGGGGCTGAGGAAGGAGGTGGCGGCTGCTGGGGCATCTCGTTGGGCTTGCTTGGGCCAATCTTCTCCTTGCTGTCATCCTCTGGCACCAGTCCCTTGGCCTTATGGATTGCCTCAATTTGTTCTTGCAGCGTAATGTTGGCTTGGGCTGCCTGCTGGGTTCGGGCCATACTGCCAGAATGGCCATCCCAGGTCACCTAACAAAAGAGAAAATGGTATCTTTGTGCCTGCGGCTTCTGCAAGCGACTGTCATCTCCTCACACCTGCAGGAACACTCAAGGTGGCTGGGTTTGGTTCTGACCATACCTTTTCTTCTGGTTTCTGGATCTCCTCCTCCCCAATCTTCTTGCCGATAGCAGTCTCCTCCACACCAAAAATATCGGTACGGCGCTCAGCCAGCTGTTTCAAGCTACTTTCAATATCCAAACCTAAAGAGGCAGAAATAGAATAATAAAAGTTGAAACCCACTACGTGACCTTGAGCAAGTCACACTCTCTCAGCCTCAGGGCAAAGACAATGGTGGCAAACTTCCTCTGACCAGATCTTGCCAAGAAAATCCCATGATAGATTTGCCATAAATTGGAAAGGACTTCAAGGCACACAACAGCAACAGCAGCAAGGGAGTCTCAATTTGTACTAATTTCACTATAAGATAGAAACATTCATAATATCTGAATTACTTCAGAATGATGTTTTAAAGTATCAGGCTCCCTAGTTAATTCAGACACAAACCGGCTATCTGATACAACCATAGGCTAGCAACAGAAAGCACACCAAACCCTGCCACTTGGGGCCCAGATAGACTGACCTGGGGCATACACTTCATCATCTGTCTGCTTCTCCCGAAGCGAGCGATCCCTCTGCTCCAGCCAGCGGGGATCAAGAAGCCCAATCCGCATGTGTTCTTGCATCTTGCTGGCAGGAATCTTCTCTCCAGTGATGGGGGAAACAAGGTATTCATCTGGAGCTGGAGTTGGGGGCAAAGGCTTGGAAGCTGGAGGATGGAGGAGAAATGAAAAGAAAGATTTAGAGAAAGGCTGCCTCTGGCCAAGGAATCTTTGAATGCAAGCTTGGACAAGTCATAACCCCAACTGCTCTGGATCCAAATCTCACCTTTAGGATCATAATCCTTCCTGACAATGACTTGATCTGGAGTCGGAGGCAGAGGGGGTGGCATTGGAGTTTCTGGAGGAGGTGGAACTTTCTGATTCTCGTCCTCTTCATCAGAGCCCTTCAGATTTAAAAGTGATGGGGTCAGGAGGAGATCAAGAGACCAAGAGGATCACAGCTGTTCATTGCCTGCGAGTGTCAGGAGGCAAGTCCTCCAATTGCTGGCCTGACTAACACGTTTCCCCATCCCACCCCACCAATCTGATCCAGCTGGGGTAACCAGCGCTAGGCAAGGCTCTGGGATGGAAGGAGAAACAGGGGTACTTGGTGTTATATTATGCATTTATGACTTAAAACATTTATTCAGTTCTCTTTGCACTTTCAAGTTTGTGCGTCATCTGTGATTTTCCACAGTAGGACACAAAATTTAAAAAAATTATCAAATCTGCAAAAGTTGAGGTTCTACTGTACTTGACCTTCAGCATAGAGCCAAACTCTTAGCAACAACTACCAGGCATAAGGCTGCAATTAAAGAAGAGATTTAGAAGAATGGCTTTCAAACCTTCTCATAACTGTGGCTGCTTTTGGTTTTTCTAGCCACTCACCTCGTCCATGTCCTGAACTTGGGTGTCCTGGTCTAACTGGGATGGTCCCTCCTCAGTCTTTTCTTGCTTCTCGTCTTCATCGTCCGATTCCACTTCCATCTCCACTTCCTCACTTTCGCCAAACTTCTCATAGCGTTCCTGGATCAGAATTCGAGCACCCAGCTCCTCGGGAGTCGTAGGGGGAGGAAAGTTCCCTACAGCAGAGGAGGAGGGAGATTACGCTCACTGTCACCTCTCCTTGGACAGCTCAGTTGCGTTGCTGGAAAGGGTGTTACGGCTCTGTTAAAGAGTCCAGCCAAGCACTACGTATTTATAATTGAGAAGCTGACAAACTTAGAACAGGTTACAGAAGGTTAAATCAATTTAAAACCTAAAAGACGCCAGATTCCAGCTGACCTTGGAAGCTAAGCAGCCCTGGTTAAGATTTGGAAAGGAGAAGTCCTCCATCACAACTCTATAGTCAACTTCTGCCAGAAGCTGACATAGAGTTGCACTCTAGGAGATGCCTAGAGACTCCACCCCCAGATGTGGACAAGTGAAACCACGGTTACCGACCCCACAGATACGTGGGTCTGACTGTACGTTGTAATTGAGGAAGTGAACCCACCTTGCTCAGAAGGTTGGAAGTCCACTGTCTCCACCACCACGAAATCATGCCAGTCTATCTGGGCGTAAGCAACGCGCTCTCGCTCTTTTTCCTCTTCTTCCTTCTTCCGCTCTCTCTCCTGAAACTTGGCCCACTCCACTCGGTAGCATGCCTACACAAGGCACCAAACCACAAAAACACAACAATAACACAACATACAATGTTATTACAATATGGAAAGCATTAGCACCCACTCCCATAATTGGTCTCCCTAGTATGAAGCTACAAGCTGACCATCTAAAGATTTTTATGCGTCCTACAGGTAAAACTATGTTAAACCCATTCCAATTTCTCTAGTTTCTCTAATTCTCTGGCTGTTTCCAAGTGCCTCCAATGCTCAGCTTGAAGATACAAGCAAAGTTATATCCCCTTCATGTAAAAAAATCAAAAGCGACCTGGAAACCACCACAGCTGTTGACTGGCTATCAAGGCCAGACAAAGTTGTGAATATCTAATTCAGAGTGTAACAACTAAAGACTTCTCTGAAACTTAAGAAACTATGGGCTACTCTGAAAAGGTCTTTGAGAGCAATGCATAACAAATATAAAATAATTTGCTGATATTTTAAAAGAACTTCCAAAAAGCTCTTATCCCTGTGCTAGCCTGGGAGTAAGATCCATTCAATTCAACTTTTGAGTAGATAAAACAATTCAGAAACTTCGCAAGAATTGCAGTGAGAAATTAGGTACCTGATCCAAGACTTCTTTGGGGTTTTCTGCCTCCTTCTTCAGTTTTATGATCAGGCCTTTCGGTGGGATCAAGATCTGAAAAATACATTTTTAAAGATATTAATAAGAAACCATCTTGATTAAACTTTCCATTTTATTTCTACAGAAATTGTTCCCCTGGTTAACCTGATTAGCTTCCAAGATCAGACTGGATCCAGTGCCTTTTAGAGCAGCCTCCAAATGCAGAAACTAGCCTCCCAGCAGGCTGAAAAGAACCTATCCAGCCCCTGAGATCGATTACCTTTGTGTACTGCTCAACCAATTTGGTGAAGTAGTTGAAGAGGCTATGTTGAGGGCGCAGGAAATCAAACTGGTAGTTCCTCTGCTCCTTCTGCATCAGCTGTGTGAGGAACTGCCTGCCATTCCGAGCTACAAACTGGGCTGTCAGTTTGACCACATCCAAGTCAAAAGCTGAGATCGAGGGAGGGTCTGCAATGAACTCAAACTCTGGTGGAGGCTCCTTTGGAACCACAGTTTCCTGGATCACCTGGGCCTGGAGCTGTGGGAGAAACAGAGAAAAGGACGACCCCGAATTTATTTTCTGCCCCAGTTGAGATGCAGAAGTCACACAGGTCCCTGTGTCCACACCTTGTAATGCAAGATAGACCTACTGCTATTGTCATTGCCTTTTGATAAAGTAAAGGACATCTTAAAAGTGAGTCTTCACAAATTCATGGGTTTCAAGCCCACATTCTTAGTAATGGCCACCCAGTGTTGGCACAAATGCTAACAAAAAGGCCAACAGAAAAGGTGAAAAAACATAGCATCATCGCAAGGAGACAACATCTGGGGTGGGGAGAATAACTTACCTTTTGTGGCAGCTGCTGCTGTGCACTCTGTTGGACCTGCATGACCTTCGGAATGGCGGCTGAGGGCTCCTGAGCTTTCCCTTCCTTGAACTCGTTGACTTTGTGCCGGTAATAGGCATGGTAAGGATCATTGGGGTTCAAGAAGTTGAATTTGGGGTTGTTTATCTCATTCTGGCGGATACGGGCTTCAAACTCAGGGCCGTTCCTGAGAAAATGTACAACCAAAGTTAGCACCCAAAGCAAAGCAGTTCCCAAAAGCCGTGAAGTGGAGAACATCCCGTCCTCATGCCAAATCATTCTTTTAACTTCGCACCCCCATGCTTAGGTTGCCAGAACCCTCCTCTTCATTCATCTCTAAGACGATGCTCCAGGTGTAAGCAAAACCTTGAGACGCCATCACTAATTCAATGACTTACTGTATAAACTCGCATATAAGTCTAGGAAAGCTGGTCATAAAATTGACCCCCCCAAAAAAATTCCTAAGTCAATTTATGTACGGTTCAACATAAGTTCTGTACTTTAACTCTCATTTCAAAAAAGGAATCCAATCACTGACGCCCTTTACTCTCTCATCCATCCAGCTACTAGTGTGAACACAAACAATTATGCTTGCTGAAATTTTGCAAGTTCTTTGGCACAGTTTTCTTTTGCTTCATCCTTTAGATCCTTTTTTAAATGCCCCTAGGTTTTACTTATCCATGGGTCATAACAAAATCCTTAATTTTGGCACCAAAGCCTGCCTTAGATTTATACATGAGGTTGACTTATAGTTAGATGGTATTTAAAAGTTCAAATTAAGAATCCCAATTTCCCTTTTAGCTGAGGTCAGACTAGATGTTCTCAAGGTCTGATTTTTCTATAAATGAAATTTTTTTCGTATTTAAAAGTCCAGAGTCACTGAACATCAGGAAACTGTTCCTAAATGAGAGTTCAGCCATACTGATGGTGGGGTGAGCACAGTAAGAGTGGGAACTGACCTTGGCCAGCCTGGTATGCTTGAAAAATTGGTCCAAAACACACTGCAGAAATAATCCAGTTTGAAATCACTTTAACTGCCCTGACTCAATGCTAGGGAATGCTGGGAACTGTAGTTTTGTGAGACATTTAGCCTTGTCTGTCAGAGAGAGCTCTGGTGCCACAATCAATTATCAGGATTACCTAGCAGTGAGCTAGGGCAGTTAAAATGCTCTCAAACTGGATTATTTCTGCAGTGTAAGTTGGATCCCAGATGAATTTTGTGCATGGAACAAGCAAAGGAGAAAGCAAAGGTGTCACTGTATCTCAGCCACCCACGGGGATGATTCTGGAATATTTCATAACGCAGAAGGGAGAGTCAACCTGTCTAGTTTTCCACACCTATTTCATTGATTGGAACCCTGAATAAAATAATATTTCTGCAGTGTATTTTGGACCATTGCTGAAGCTCCATTTGGACCTAACTGGGTTAACCTTCTTGGAACGAAAACCAGGGCACAAATGGCCCACAGCACCACCAGTCATTTTTCTTACTGCCTTTCAGGAGGTCTGGGTGGGGTAAGAGTTTAGCTGCAGATCCTTGTGTAGGAAAAGATGGGGATGCTCTCAGCAGCACAGGTACACTGACTCACCTGGCCACGAAACTGGCTGTCTTGTCCACAATATTCCTAACTTCAGGTGGAGGATAAATGATCCCAACGACAGGCTTAGCAGGTGCCGCTTCTTCTTTTGGTTCATCTTCAGGCTGCAGGAAGAGATAATATGGCAAAGTTTGAAAAGAACAGTGGATACCAAGGAGACATGCTTTCTAGATTGTACAGTCGGCCCTCGACATTTGCAGCTTTGACTTTTCCAGATTGAATTATTTGCAGATTTGATTAATATGTTCTCTCTAGGAATCTCTAGGTCATCCAGCTCAACTCTGCTAGAAGTTGACCACAGAGTTGTGCTGGAGAATCTAGAAGTTCCTAGAAAGAACACTTCTCTAGGCATTTGTAGGTCTTCCAGTGCGATTCTATGGTCATCTTCCAGCAGATGTTGACCATAGAGAGGGTTTCTCTCAGGTAAAAAAAAAAAAGTATTTGAATTTGTGGTCTACACAGGAGTCCTAGTCTCGGTATCAAATTCCCCCATCCCACAATACACCCTACAATACAGAAATACCAATCTATCATGTAATTGTATTTGAATTATAACACCCTAAAGCAGCCTTCCCCAGCCCAGTGCCATCTGCCACGGCTCCAATCCTAGAGAAATCCTGGGATCTATAGTTTTTGCCAGGCACCACAAGCCCTATAAGGCTGCAAAGATTTCTGTAAAATTACAAATCCCAGAGATTCCAGACACGGATGGACCTACAGTACTTTAAAATATAGGAATGGAGCTGCAGCATTTTAAAAGGGTGTCCGAAATGTATTATTTCCTACAGCGTAAATGCAAACCCAATTTTTGTTTTTGAGGAGAAAGCGGGCTATTACTACTACCACCACCACCACCACTACTACTACTACTAATAGTAACAACGATGTCCCTGAAGGCCTTCTTCCCTTGAGGGAGGAGTCCCACCTGCTTCGCCTCAGGAGGGGCGGCCTGGGCAGGCGCCATGGCCTGGACGGGGCCGGCCGGCATTTTCTTTTCCTTTTTCCTTTTCCTCTTCTTCTTCTTTTTCTTCCTCTTCCTCTTCCCCTTCCCCCTGTCTTTCTCCTTTGGGGCTTCGAAGCGAGGTCCCTAAAATCAGCGACAAAATGGCGGCTCCTGAGGGAGGATGCGCGCGCAGACAAGAAGAGACGCGGGGGAGCAGGAGCCTGCGTCAAAACAAGCTAAGCCCCCTCCCGGACAATGTCGGATGCGCGCGCAGGAAATAGGGAGGAGCCACGCCCCCTTAAAGATTTGGAAGGGGAGAGAGAGAGAGAGAGAGAGAAAAGAGGGATAGTCACGCCCCCTTGGTGACGTTAGGAAGGAGGATGCGTGCGCAGACCAGGAAAGCTAGCGAGCGAGAGGAAGGGGAAAGGAGGCGGAGCCTGTAGAGCTTTCCCTGTTGCCATGGCAGCAGAGGCCTAGCGAGCGGGGAGAAGTCAGCTTGGCGGTGATTTTGGGGCAGGTGGGTTCAGCTTCCCACCTTGGGTCCAGCCTCTTTCTCTTTCTGGCTCACGCCTTTTCCGAAGTCAGGGCTCTTAGTTAAGGGTGCCTCTGAGCATGGGCAGAGTGCCTTCTTCTCAGCCATTTTCTTCCTTCCTGCACATGCGGTCCTGATGAATTTGTTTAAACTTTTAAATTAAGGGTCTTAAATCTACTACACAGTGGGAAAACAATGCAGTTTGGCAACTTCTGGCCCCCTCTTGGATTTCTTACAGGGTTTTCTTAGGCTAGGGATCTCCCTCTGAGATGGTTTGGCCACTTCCTTCTTCTGAAATAGAGCCTCCTGCACCTGGGATTCCTGGGTGGGCTCCCATCCAAGGACTATCCAGGGCGGATCTGCTTAACTTCCCAGACCAGAGGGGAATCTGCTGCTGCCTCTTAGGGCATTTAGGCTGGAATATAATTACAGTCATCCACTAGCACAAAGTTAGTCTTATATTACAAATGTTCCCAATGGCATATAGCAATCAGATAGTTGATCAATATATGGAATTTAAACCATTTAAAATTCAATCAGAAGAATGGTTTTTTATAATAACAATATTATTAATTTCATACATAAAAAGTTAATATTTAAACAATAGCAGCTATTACTAGAATAATCCAACACTCGGGTAGCATTTATGTATTGCCAGACTTATGGCAACCTTCAGGTCATTTCAGACTTATGGCAACCATAATGTTATCCTGGGGGTTTCTTTCTTTGTTCGGATGAGGTTTATCATTGCCATCCCCTGAGGTTGAGAGAGTGTGACCTGTCCAGGTCACTCAGTGGCTTTCCATCGCTGAGCAGGGAATCAAACCCTGGTCTCCAGAGTCCGAGTCCAACGCTCAAACCACTATGTCACACTGATTCTAACCCTCCTATACTGTATTGCAAAAATCTTTTTATTGCGAAACACATTGCAAAACTCAATGAATCCTCCTATACTGCATTGCAAAATCTCTGTGCACTTTAATGTGCTACTCCAGAAACAACTCTCCCACATGTGCACCTCCTGTTCACACAGCTGGGCATGGCTGCTGGGCATTGTCAAAAAAAAAAAAAAACCCCAAAAACCGTGCCAGACGTAGCACAGCGTATACCTGTGTATAGGCTGCAGGTACTTCTCTTTCCCCCGTCCCTGGGGCTCTCGTTCTCCATGCTCCTTGACTGATGCCCAGATGGATGCACTCATGTCTTTCCTCTTTTCCAGGAACATCTCTTCTGAGCCGCCTTCCCTGTCGAAGGGACGCCGCCATGGTGGGTTTGCCGGTTAGTCGAGACCGCATGGAAAGCCTGCAGGAGGACATAGTTGATCTGCAGGGGATGGTCGTGACAGTGTTCTCCCAAGCAGGAGCTGTGCGATACCCTTCCTGGAAGTTCCCCGACAAGATCTCCTGCGATCTGGATTTGGTGCCTTTGCTAGATCGTTACGGGTTTGTGGAGAACAACCCTGAACTCACCACACATTCCCACATCGTTCTCCTGGAACTCATTATTGACAGGTGAAAAGATGCAAAATTTCCAGAAGTTGTTGAAGCCATGGAGAAAAACATTTTTTATTTTTGTAATTCTGTTTATTATAAATTTTCATTAAAAATATTGCTAAAAATTATACATGCTTATCTCAACCAAATATCAAATATACATCCAATGTAACAACTGTATTCCACATAGTTTACATGCAATCTATATAACTAATAGACATCCTAACTAACATTTCTACCTCACTGTAATTCTTCAGACGTCGCTTTTTCGTTCTTTACTTCCTTGGTGACTCCATCTTCGAGTATTTTAGTATACTTTAGAAAATAATTTTGTATATCATCTTACTATCCTATTCTGGTATCTCTGCTTCTTCTTGTTAATAGTAAATATTCTGTCCTTTAAATTTCATCTCTACTTTCGTGTCTTCTGTTAATTGTAATTTCCAAACAAATAGATATAGAAAGAAAAAGTGTTAATTCACACCTTCTGTCACTAAAACTATAGTGAAAACCCATTTTTTTAAATGGGGGGAAAACTAGATTTTTCTAACAATTGCAATATTAGTACACGTTGTGTCTCTCTTATCTGAAATGTTTAGGCCTAGAAGTGAGAGAACCAGCATGACATTGTGGTTTGAGTATTGGACTATGGCTCTGGAGGCCAGGGTTAGCATTCCAGGTTGGCCATGGAAACTGACTGGGGGACTTTGGGCAAGTTTCACTCGCTCATCCTCAGAGGAAGGCAACCCCTCTGAAGAAACTTGCCAAGAAAACACTATGATAGCTTTGCCTTAGGGTCGCCATAAGTCAGAAACGACTTGAACAATGAAATATCTTGGAGATGGGACCCATTTATGTTTTTTCATAACTGCCTTTGAGTCAATCCCAGCCCATGGCGACCCCAATGTATGAGAGACCTCCTAGTCACCCTATCCTGCTCAGCTCCTGCAGACTCGTGGACATGTTTTATATATACTTTATACACATAACCTGAAGGTAACTTTATACATAATATTTTTAATGTTTTGTGCATGAAAGTATCCCTTACCCAGAATTCCAGGATCCAAAAGTGTCCTCCTAAGTGGCTGAGAGAGTTACACCTTTTGTTTTCTGATGATTCAGTGTACACAAGCTTTGTTTCATGCACAAAACTATTTAAAATATTGTGTATAAAATTACCTTCAGGTATTTTATAAGGTATAACATAAGTCTGAATTACTTTCAGGCTATGTGTATGCAAAACATAAATGAATGTCATGTTTAGACTTGGATCCCATCTCCAGTATATCTCATTACATATATACAAATATTCCAAAAGCCAAAAAACTCCAAAAGCCAAAACACTTCTGGCCCCAAGCATTTTGGATAAGGGAGGCTCAACTCATAATTTATTCATCAAATCTTAGTGTTTTGTTTATCAGATTGTTTACCCCTTTCTGGTGTTTAATATAAATATAATGGGCTATTGTAGCATATTTACTGTTTGATAATTTGTCATTGAATTATAGGTTGTTTGGGGGTTTTCCTGGAAAACAACCACGTTGTTGAGTTTGTTTCCATTTGGTATTGTTAGCTGCATCTTTTTGGAAGGATAATAGGACACAGATCATTGAAATGAAATAAAATGGGCTTTCCTTTCTGTCTCAACAAAGATTGCTGCTGTTGCTCCAGAGCTTCACAGAATATGCAGGGAACTTGATCAGCGAGGAAGTTACACCACCATCCACTGCAACGGGACCTTCCATGTCAGTTGGGCTGGCAGTGAGGAAGTACTGGGAAAGCATGGTGAAAGTGGGCGCTCTCTACCAGCAACTGGCGAATGAGGTGGGTTGCTTGAGGGAAAGGCGGCATCTTTTCCATATGGAGTTGAGCCCCACAACACTAGGCTAGGAGGGCTCACTTCCCACCTCCAAGTGATATGTCCTTCCTCTGCAAGAAGGCCAAATTAATAACAACCTGCCTGCCAAAATTGATTCCTCTGAGAACCGTTCCAGGGTTCTGTTTTTGCATGCCTTCCTTCCCCAGTGAGTTTCTATCTGTTCCTGCACAGCCAGAGAAGTGTAAGGTTTCTCCCTTCTTTGGATTTCCAAAGCTGTGGGAACAATCCAAAAATATCCCATACCAAGCTGAGGGATAAAAACTTAAAGGTGATCAGCCATGAAAGCCACTAGGTGACCCTTGGCAAATCCCTCTCTCTCAGCCTCAGGGGAAGGCCATGGCAAACCTCCTCTGAACAAATCTTGCAAAGAAAACTCCATGATAAGTTTGACTTAGGGTCACCATAAGTCAGAAGCGACTTGAAGGCACACAGCAACAAAAACAAATGTTAATAGTTGAGGCTCATGGTTTTTTTTTTCAACCAGTTGCCATTGTACAACATCTGTCTATCCATAATTTAATTTATAGCCTGTTTTTCTCACTGCTGCTGCCAGTAGCCTTGGGTCTGGAATTGAGAAAAAGGTGGGGCATACATTAAATAAATGATTGATTGATTGTATTTATACCCCATTCTTTAGAAATGCTCTCAGGGTGCCTTATAAATTGTTAGTTTGACATTTTCCTCAAGTTTACAATCTAAAAAAGAGGTGACACTAAAAAAGAGATGGCAATGGGGAAGAGGATCATGTCCAGCAAATATTGCTGGTGCTTCTCTCACTCTGACTCCATGGCGATGGAAGTTGGAATGGAGGTTTGCCTTCCTCCCTGCCCATCTCACTGCGATCCCCTGAGCATGAGCAATTCAAATTTGGAAGCTGATGTCACCTTTTATTCTTCCACGCCTAGAAAAAAGGCCGCAAAGACAGAGCTTCCATTCCAACGTGTTCCTCGCAAGCGTCCCAAATTGAGAATGTGCGCACAAAAAGCTCTTGTTCGGAGCGTTCAGAGTCAGACGTGACCATACTGGGTCTCCAGGCTTCCTCGCTAGCCTTGTCCACTGGCAGTGGACTGCTTTGTGGTAACCCCTCTGCCCGCTTTGAGGCCAAGTCCACCCCTGGCCCTGACAGGCCTGTCCAGAGCATCCCCTCTCAGATGGCCGAGTTGTCCCCGGTGCCTTGCGATACCTGCGAGAAGTCCCAGCTCAGCCTCCGGGAAGTGGGCCGTGCCATCGTCAGCATCTGCACCAGTCAGAACCTCCCATCGTCTCTAAGCAGGTTCCTCAAGATGCTGGAGGAGACCCTCGAGCGCAGACCCCTGACGGCCGTGGACATAAGTTACTGGGCCTCAGAGCAGAACAAGGACCTCTCCCGGATCAACAAACACCTCCAGGCGCTGACGGAACTCATCACTCCTTTGAAGGAGGAGCTGGAAGCATCCCAGGAGCAGAAGGAGGAGATGAGGAAGCAGATTGAGGCCTTCGAGGGACGTCTTCAGAAGGAGAAAGAAGCGCAGGAGCAACAGAGGAAGCAGGCAGGGCTGCTGTTTGACAAAAGGCACCAGGAGATCCTGCAGATGGTGGCCCAGCTGGAGAAGGAGAAGGAAGACCTGCAGAACAGTGAGCAAAGCCTCTGCTTCTCTCTTTTTCTCCCTTTCAGCCAGATTTCCCCAAATGTTTGCTACCCAGCTCAGTTTGTATCAGAGGTCATTTCTATTCCTTTGACTTCCAACATTGAGGACTGTAGCTAAGCTCAGAGGGAACAGGACAACTGCCAGGCAGTGGTGGATCGTTGTGCCTCCATCCTCAGCAGAAGATTCTGGCATTTACACCCTGCAAACCCAGGCCCAGAGATGCCATTGCGCTTCCTATTTCCCTCGAGGGCCCAATCCACAGCCACTTTCCCTCTCCCAGCATGCATAGGGATCTTGCAGCACCTTTGAGACTCACTGAAAGAGAGAAGCTAGTAGCATGAGTCTTCCTAGACTTGAGCCTACTTCCTCAGATGCATCAAGTCTACTTGAATAGACTCAAGTTTACGAAAACTGATGCTACAACTTCTTTCGCTCAATTAGTCTCAAAGGTGCTGCAAGATCCCTTTGCACAGTGATGCTCCATGCTTAACACTGCTATGTCTCTGAATTCTCCCTCTTCCAGACAGCCGTTCCTTTTCCCCTGCCCTGTTAGGGTTGGGGGAATTGGTGGCAACTCCTGATATTGCTGGACTACAGGTTTCCTTCTTCCTCACCTGGGCCAAGGTGGCTGGGTTGATGGGAACTGGAGTCCCACAGTAGCCAGAGGCCACCAGTTTCCACCTCTGTGTTTGCTGCTTTGGTGATGGTAGTTTCTACTGAGCTGTGTACCTCTTGACATCTTGCAGATGCTGTTTCCCTCAATGAGACCATCTCCACCTTGAAAGAGAAGCTCCAGTCACAGGGAGCCACAATCCAAGAGCTAGGTAAGACCAAAGAAAGATCCCATGTCAACTGCACACTCCAAGATACAAAATTCTTCCCAGCACATGATGTTGTTACAGGGGCCAGCTTGTTGGAGGAGGTTGTGATTGTTTTGATCTCTCTGTCAGCAGGCAAAGGAGACCTGATGCTGAGCAAACAGACACCATAATGGAGCAAAAATACATTCCTTCTCCTTGCCTCTCCTCCATTAACATTTCACACTGCCATGTGCAAAAGATTTTGGCTTTATCGACAACCGGAGTGGGAACTGTGCAGCCTTCTTAGCATTGTTGGACTGTAACTCTCAGCACTCCTGGCCTGCTGAGGAATGCTGGGATTTGCAGTTGAACACCACATGGAGGGCTGCACAGTTCCTCTTCTGTAGAGAGCCTTATCTGGAGCGTGGTCTTGAGCCTACGTCAAGGTGGGCATCACACAGGATGTTGTTGAGTCACAGCTCCTGTTAGCCCTAGCCAGCAAAGCCAATGGTGAAGACTGCTGGAGCTTATAATCTAACAACATTGAGAGGGCTGCAGAAGATTAGAAAAGGCCCATTATTCCACCCCCCCCACCCCCCCACACACATACACACTCCATGTCGTACTGGATTCCTTGTGAGGTGCCTTGGGAGTTGAGAGAGAGAAGGGATATAAATAAAACAGACAAACAAATAAGTAAATTGGTAGACTTAAGGAGGGAGTAAGCCCCTTTCAGACTGAGCTGGCTGGCTTGGGTGGCTGCCAACTGGGTGCACAGGAATACTGGATTCTGCACCAAGGGTTCTTCTGTCTGCTGCCATGTCCAGCCCAGGCTCCTGAACTGTCGTGCCTTCCACAGAGCAGGCCAAAAGGGATCTGCTGCAGGAGATGAGGATGAAAATGGTAGACAAGGCCGAAGTGCAGAGCCGGGAGGAGCAGCTAGAAGTCCTCACTAGCCAGCTGGAGGCTTCTAAGCAGCAACTGGGCTGGGCCACCTCTGAACTCAACAAGGAGAAGGCCAAGGTGGAGAGCATGCTCCGGAACAAAGAGGTGGGGCCCTCCCTTTATCATGTTCACTTGAGATTTGTTTCCCTGATCTGTTCATCACCAACCCTATTTATGCCGTCTTGCTGAGACATTTCTACCCTTCTGTCAGCATCTCTCTCACAGCAGTGGTGTAGGTGCAGTGGTGGAGCTGATAGGGGATGATGGGAGTTGCAGTTAAGGATATCAGGAGGCTCTCAAGTTTAGGAGAAGCTACAATACCCTTCTCTTCCCCTTTCTTCTGCAAGTCTCTCCAGGCCAAGCAGAGAGCGCTGATGCAGCAGCTGGACTGCCTTGACCAGGAGTGTGAGCAGCTGAGGGCCAGCCTGGCTGACAGGGAAGAGGAGTGCATCCTGATGAAGGAGAGCCTGAAGGAGATGAAGGAAGGGAGATGGGAGACCCAGCGCCAACTGGAGGACCAGCAGGTCTGTGGACAGCACCAGCACCAGCAGTCTCCTACATACTTCTAGAAGAAGGCTTTATCCTTCCTCTCCCTCATCCTTCTGACCTATAGCCATAGCACCCAGGGGAGATTTAATCATACTTCTGTCTCCACACAGAAACTCATGGAGAAAGCAGAGCAGGAGAAGCTGAGCATGGAGCAATCTGCCTCTGAGCTGCAGAGGACCATCTCAGAGCTGGGGGAACTGATCCAGGAGATGAAGGAGAGAGAGAGATTGCTGGTGTTCTTCCCAGACCTTCATGTCCCTGTTGAGACACAGTTTGAAAGTAAGGACTGGGTCTCCTAAGGTACATAATAATAATAGTATTGGCATTAGTTGGCCCTCTACATTTGCGGCTTTGATTATTTGCAGATGTGATTAATATGTTCTGTCTAGGTCCACCAGTGCGACATTATGGCCAGCTTTCACCCGAAGTTGCACTGGAGAACCTAGAGAGAACACTTCTCTCAACATTTGTTGGTCCTGCAACACAACTCTGTGGTAACATCAGGCAGGTGTTGACCACAGAGTTGCTCTGGAGGACCTAGATTCCTAGACAAAACACTTCTCTAGGCATTTCAGGTCCTTCTGCACAATTCTGTGGTCACCTTCTGGTGGATGTTGACCACAGAGCTGTGCTGAAGGACCTAGATATTCCTAGAGAGGTAATCCCTCTAGTTAAAAAAAGGTGTTTTTTTTTTAATTTCTGGATTTTTTATTTTCATAGGAATTCTGCATCCCCAACCCCAGCAAGTACAGGGTTATAATTAATTTCTCTAATAACACAACTCACATAACAAAGTCAGCATTTGCAAATGAAACGCTAGGTGGCAATATTACAACATGTGAGAAAAGTCACTTGAATTGATTTTCCTTACTGTTGATGCCTCTATAAACGCAATGTCACCATATTGGCAGCCATTTCATCTGTCCTCTAAAGTTAATGATTATTCTGCCATGCTGTTATTTCTTCAATTTATTATTATAGTCCTATGAACGAAAGACCATCAAGTTATCTTGCAAACCCATGGACATGGCTTCTTTGGCTGATTGCACATGTTTGTGTAGCGATTACACAAGTTTTAACTTCTGTTTGTTTTTAAAATTATTCTATATTATTCAAGGATTTTAAAAGAGAGCCAGCCTAGTGTAGTGGTATGAATATGACTCTAGAGACCAGGGTGCAAAGGGATCTTGTCGCATCTTTGAGACTGTGTGCATGAAATTGTAACATAAGCTTTTGTAGACTTAGGTCTGCTTCCTCACATGCAGGGAGTTCGATTCCCTGCTCAGCTGTGGAAGCCCACTGGGTGACCTTGGACAAGTCACACACTCTCAGCCCCAGAAAACCCTGTTGTAGGTTCGCCTGAGGATCTCCATAAGTCAGAGGCGACTTGAAAGGCACACAACAGCAACACAATTTTTTAAACGTTGAATTATTTGAATTTCGTTTCTTAACTGTGATTGTTTAAAATTAAATTTATTTTACTGTTTGTGAGCTGCCTTGGCTCTCCCACTGGAAGAAAGGTGTCATAAAAATGCATTTAAAAAAAACGAACCCACTCAACCTGATGGGCCCTCAAGTATGCTGGTGGTCCAGGGCTGCGCATGAGGGCAAACTTTCCCTAGCAAAGCCCAGGCCTCCAGCTCCAGCCCCCTCCTCCTTGAGGCCATGGAGAGATAGAAGCAGCCAAGGATGTCCCGAAAAGGATACTTACAGTGAGAAAGAGTGATACTGTATCATGGGCTCCTGTCTATCCATTTAAGTCTCCACACTTCCTGGGCTTGACTTCTGGCTCCCTTGCTCCACTTTGCAGGCACTGGAAACATCTTGGAAGACATGGGGAAGCAGATCCAGGCCAACAACATCCGGATCAGCATCCTGGAGGAACAGAATGCCCGGCTTCGCACCGCTGTGGCCAAGATGAAGGAGACCGCCCTACTACAGGAAGGAGCAAAGGTGAGTGTGGGGGTCCCAGCACCTTCATGAAGCAAGCGGTCCAGGCAGGAGACCATCGGTGATAATCAAAAGGCTCTTGGATACCAGGGTGTAACTTTCTTCTCTCTTTAGCTTATACCACCAACCCAGCTGTGGATTCAGTCTGCCACGGATGACTCATATGAAGAAGGTGGGACGCGCTCTCCTACAAGGTGAGTGGATTGTTTTGTAGCACCTCTGATGCAGGAAAGATTTGGCAATGGGATAAGAAATGTGACTGGAAGATAGCTATTGTCTAGACTAAAAGATCCTCTCTCTCTGGCTGCATCTACACTGCAGAAATAATCCAGTTTGACACCACTTTTAACTGCCATGGCTCAGTGCTATGGAATTCTGAGAACTGTTATTTTGTTGTGGTGCCAGAGCTCTCTGCCAGAGGAAGCTAAATATATTTATTTTTTAAAATTCCTGCCATTTGTGATTGGTGTTTAACTTTATTTTCTTTTATCTATATCGTGAGCCACCTTGGGTCCGGTGGTGGGAGAGAAGTGGGATCTAAAATAAATTAAAATTCCTCATGTTGCTTTTCGGTCTTGCTCGGTTCGCAGGCATCCCATAGCAGCGGGCATCCAGGGAGTGGCGATGCGGCACCCTTCTCATCATGCCAATGCGGGAAGCATAGCTCAGAGCAGAACCCAGAGCAGCCGTGGTGCAGGTAGCAGCAGCACAACCTCCCAAAGGACTCTGGGTAACCCCTTGGCAAAACCGCCTTCAAGAGAGGCTGCCTGGAAGCCACCGTTCACCTTTACCTATGAGGACGTGCCCTATGCCAGGGTGAGAGGGAAGGGCAAGGACCAAGCTCACTCTGCCCACTGCACCCGGAACTACCAGAAATAAAAAGCCCTTGTCACCGAGAATAGTGGGATTGACAGCCAGGGGTGGCCCAGGGTAAAGAGAAACAGAGCGGGTAGGGAAGCAGGTGGTTTCTCTGTCACTCCAATAGATTCCCCCCATAATCAGTGGTTTAATACAGTGTCTTTGGGAGGGCATTGTCTCTATGCAGACGTTCCCAACTGTGAGGTGGGCACTTCGGGTACAAAACTACTGGCACATTGGGTCCAGAGCAGGGCAGAATTGGTTAAGGCCTTGGTCATCCTACTCAGTTCTCTTTTTTAATTTCCTGTTAGCAGCTATGGATTAGGATCCCCCCCCCAAAAAAAAAACTCTGCATAAGACAGTCTTCCTGGCACTGTGAGCAACAGCAGATGGGCATTGCCCCCCAAAACTCTACATCAGACAGTTTTCCTGGCACTGGGAGGAAATTTATTGTATTGGATCATAGTCCCAGTTGTGTCAGACTACAACTCTCATAGTCCCAGTTGTGTCAGTCTACAACTCCTATAATTCCACAGCTAGATTATGAGACTCCTAGTCTGACACAACCAGAGTGCTGGGAAGGCTGGTGGAAGGAGTTGGGGTTCAAGGAGACAATAAGATCCTCATTTAGGATGACCACAGATTGGAGAGAGAGAGAGAGAGAGATTTGGCCTTTTAACCCATGTTCGATCAGCGCCGCACTAATGTAGGAAGTGACCTACCACATGGGGGTCTTGCATTTGGGGGTGACAGCAAACATCTCTACGGGCAAACTGTCTTCAGCTGTATTGGTCATGGGCAAAGAAACTTGTATTTCATGTGGCCTGCAGTTTGGATCTCTCCTCCTTGCCCCCAGTTCATAGACTGTTGGCCCAACTCTGAAAATCACACTCCAACTCTTGATTTCTGGGGACATTTTACATGACTGCCACCCCAAATCTAAGGGAGAGGAGGCATTAGTTGTTATTCCTTGGCTTTGTGAGAATCAAGACTTTGTCTTGGGTGACCAAGAGCAGAGAGCTGTGTGGAATCCAGATGGATATACACACATGCGCCCCATTTGGACAGGGCACATTTTTCTGAGACACTCAGCCTCCATATTTTAAAACAAGTTTGTAGCCTATGACTGAGAAGACTTCATATAACTCTAAACCAGTGTGTTTATTTCAGCACCTTATAATTCCATGAAAGTAGTGTGGCTGGCAATAATCAAACAGCAAAAAGGTGTAGTGAAAACTACAACTTCCACCAATAAACCTGAGACAAGACTAAATTGGTATGTAAAGGGATCTGATGTTTTTGTAACTGGCCTTTTAAGTTGACCTTTGCTTATACCTGAGATCAGGAATTGATGCAGGGAAGTGGACTCTTTTGAACTCCAAATATGTTTGGGCTAAACATTTTCATGGATGGCAGTTCAAGGGGCATACAGGTATTGCAACAGTTTGAGAGGGAGACATATTTCTGCTCTGTCCAGCAAACTATGCACTGTGTGATTAAGAAGATAATTCAGACTCTCCAGTGAACTTAACTGAAATATCTACAGAGACCTATGTCACTAAGGCAGTTTCCAAAAAAGTAACCATGTTAGTCTCTTGCATTATGAAAAGGTCATTGAAAATTAAGAATTATAGAGTTGGAAGCGACCCCCAAGGGCTATCCAGTCTAACCTCCTTCTGCCATGCAGGAATACACTTATCAAAGTCCTCCCTGTGACAGATGGCCATCCTACCTCTGCTTAAAAACCTCCAAAGGAAACTCCAACACACTCCAAGGGCAACAAAAGTCCACACAAAGGCACCTAGTATCTTGAATTATGCGATGCCAAAGGTCCAGCATGGAATTCCATTCAGCCCCACAAACAGCCCTCTAGCCCAGCTGCAGACCCATGCCACATACTCCAAGTTGACCACCAGTCCTAATTCCTTGGACTTTCTACTTCCTGACTTTGTTGCAGTGTGCCTTCAAGTTATTTTTTACTTAAAGCATAATTCATGGGATTTTCTTGGCTTGCTCAGAGGGGGTTTGCCCTTGCCTTCCCTTGAGGCTGAAAGTCTGTGACTTCCCAGGCTTAATCCTCTAAGGAGGAAAGGGGTAGCAGGAGGAGGATGAAGCAGGACCACACATCTCTCTCTGTGTTGGGTTTCTTTATTAGTACAGGTGGCTTTATACACCCTGATGGTGACCATGCCACGGTCTTCTCAAAGATGGGGTCTGTGCCCCTCCAGAGCTATCGCTCAGCCCCTGAAGTCCCCTTTTCTCTAATAAGTTAGTATAAATAAGTCCCCTCATCCTATCCCTCGAACCTAGCCACAAAAGCAACTGTAGCGAAGGTCCAGGCAGCAACCTGAGCTGCCCAGGTGTGCTGGTAGACACAACCACACGGCTGTGGATTTTGTCCAGTCTGGAGATGCATAAGCAGACCCAAAAACATGAACACATTGGAGAGGAAGACATACACACCACACACACACACACACACACTGGCTGTCGTGGTGAGGCGCTGGTTTCACCAAGGTGGCCAAAGTCCGTGGGAAGCTCAAGTCCGCCGTTGCCCATCCTCTCTGTTGTGGGGGGGGGGGGGCGGCTGATGGACCCACCACTCACCTTCAAGGACCGGGCTGGCCTCTTGCTAGCTGTCTTGAAAGTTTCCTGGAAGGGAAAGGAGAAAGCAACCATTTTAGTAGACCATTGGTGCAGCTTCTGGTCCCCCGTTGCAAATGGGGCAAAACAATGATGCAATAAGGTGTGGAACGTGGTCCACAGACCTAACTTTTGTGGTACCCAATGCTCCTTGAGACACCACCCACAATTATTTTGATTTTTGTCTTTTCTGGGCCATTTTTCACTGAACAGAACTGGAGGAACTACAAATGTCTACATAAATATTTTCTGTAGGCATCTGAGCATACAGCAACTCTATGGGCATAGGCATCTGAGCATAGAGCAACTCTGCCAGAAGTTGACCACAGAATAACGCTGGAGAACCTATGCCTAGATAAATGTTTTCTCTGGGTTCTCCAGACCAAATCTGTGATCAACATCTGCCAGAAGTTCATCACAGAATTGCACTGGAGAACCTACGAATGCCTAGGTAAATGTTTTCTCTAGGTCCTCCAGAGCAACTATGCTTTTCCTCAGCTGCTTAAGTCCTGCCACTCGCATTTTGCAGAGGTGAGCAGATGTGGAGCAAAATGAGGTTTGCTGACATGGAGAAAGTTGGTGCACTTACCAAGAATGTTGTGTTTACAAAGAGGGCAAGTCTGCTGCAGGAGAAGCCACGGATCCACACAGTTGCGGTGAAATTCATGCAAGCAGGGCAGCACCCGGAGACACTGTTGGGAAGAAGAAACAGACCAGGCTTAAAGCGAAATGGCAAGGAAGCCTAGTCACTACAAATGCCTAGAGAAGTGTTTTCTATAGGAATGACTTGTTCCTCCAGTGTGATTTATGGTGGATGCTGACCACAGAGTCACACTGGAGAACCTACAGATTCCTAAAAATTCCATATTCATCAAATCTGCAAAAGTCAAAGCCATAAATGTGGAGGAATGACTGTAAGCACATACAGAGACAGGCAGACACAGATGGCTTGGTGGTTTCCAACTCTTGATGAACAATTGGTAAATTATTCACCACATAAGGGATGCTAACACAACCCCTTCCACAAAACTCAAGGACATACCGTATTTTCTGGCGTATAAGACGAGCCGCGTATAAGACGACCCCCCATTTTTCCAGTCAAAAAATAGAGTTTTAGCACCTCTATCCTCATTATCCTTATATCCGGCGTATAAGACGACCCCTCCACTTTAGCCACAGATTTTGCAGGTAAAAAAGTAGTCTTATACGCAGGAAAATAAGGTAATTACCTGATTTTTGTGGAACTGGTCCAAGCAGATGGCGCAGCTGTCGATCTCGTGCGCCCAGCTCCGAGGCGGCTTACCCGGGTGGTAGCGGCGGGTTTTCAGCGCCAACAGCCTCCGTGCTATGTGCTGCTTGAGGTCTGGCTGCGGGGAGGGAAAGCCCAGATTAGTACTCAGCCCCACTCCGGCAAGGTAGCACCAGGAAAGAGGGCACACCTACCTCCAAGTCTTGCTCCAGCTGGCTTTGCCGGGACTGTCGCTGAGCCTGCATGATGACGCCTGTGCAGAGGATGAAGGCAATGAGCAAGATAGCATTCCACAGTTGCTGGAGGTATTTCTGCAATGAGAACATTTATAAGACCATCATGCACCATGGGAGCATTTTCTCCATCAGGTTACAGGGTGAACAGATGCCCTCCTTTTGCTTGCTCTACATTGCAACCTTCTATCCAGGAGGAATTTCAAAATGCCTTCCATTCAGGGTGAACAGACATCCTCCTTTTTCCAGGACATGTCTTACATTTCATCCTTCTGTCCAGGAGCTATTCCAAAATGTCCTCCACATAGAGCAGTGTTTCCAAAACCCTGGCTTACCTGGTGTTTTGGACATCAGCTCCCAGAATTCCAGGCCACTGGTCAAGATGACTGAAGTCCAAAACACCTGGAGGACTAGAGTTTGAGAGCTACTGATATAGAGCACAATGAAGAAACATGCATTTACATTTATATTAGTGTTTTTAGCTTTTATTTCAGCATTTCCCAAACTTTGGTCTTCCAGATGCTTTGGACTTCAACTCCCAGAATTCCTGATGGTTAGGGCCAAAACACCTGGAGAATCAAACTTTGGGAAACACTGTTTTATTTAGTCATGTCCTATATTTTTCTTGAATGTCTGACATTTGGTGGTACCTGGTCCTCCTTTGTGGTTAGAACATCTGGTCACCCTGCATCAGGAGAAAGGATCTGCCTAAGCTGTTCCCAATATTGCTAATCAATACAGCTCAAGACAAACCCCCAAATGAAGAGGAATGAGTAGAGGCATGAGACACTCCCATTTTAAAAACAGCATTGCCCAACCTGCTGTTAAAAATGCGAGAATCTATTTAGGGTAGCATTTTTCTCAGAATTTCCAACATGCAATATCCGAACCAGCCACTTGGGAAACTAGAGAGCCCTTTTCTGAATTTTTAAATGACACACTTAACAACAAGGGCAACTTCTTAGTTACGAGGAACTTAAATGAACCGAGTGTTGTAACAAGAAATGACCTGTTAGGTCATCGGAGGACCTAAAGTAACTTTCTAGGTTCTGACCCCCAAACTCCTTCACAAACCTGGACTCTTGAGCTATTTTCTCCGGTGCAGATGACTCCCTGCCACTCGCCATAGAGGCCACCCCGAGAGAGGCCACACGTGGACCAGAGAGTCAATGTCACCCCCTAAAAACATGAATGAGAAAGAATATCAGATGGGGGTCTGGAAATGCAAACAGACCAATCAAACCTTCCTCACACATTACAACTATGGCTGTGAATCAGGTGCTTGGAAAAGTTACTTTTCTTGGCCATGCTGGTTTGGGGATTCTGGGAGTTGGAACCTCCCCAAAAAGGAACATTTCCAAGCATTGCTTCTAACATGGGTATTGTAATCATGTGGGCAACCAGTCCTTTGTTACATGGCCAGACCAAACTTTGGTCCTCCAGATGTTTTGAATGTCAACTCCCAGAAACCCCAATGGTAAGGGATGCTGGGAAATGAAGTCCAAAACATCTGGATGAGGAACAAAGTTTGGGAATCACTGTCCTGGAGACTAACTGCTCCCCAGGAGATTGCAATTGCGTCATAGCAGATTTTAAAGCAGCAGTTCCCAATCTTTAGTTCTCCAGATGTTTTGGACTCCAGCTTCCAAAATTCTTGACGGCAGGCCAAGCTAACTAGGGCTTCTGGGAGTTGAAGTCCAAAACATCTGGAGGATCAAATCACTGTTTTAAAGCAGCTGGCATGTCACAATCAACCCTGGGTTCAGAGGCCACAGAAATGATGAACAATTAGTTATCACATACCACATTCTCTTAATTTTCACTTACCACGTTCTCCAGCAGAACCGCCTGGTAAGTAATCTTTGCTGTGGCCCGAAGACCTCTAAAAGTAGAAAGAGAAAAGAAGAAAGATTAGCTCTACCAACATCTTCAATAGCAAGGAGACAGATGCTAACTTGACATGGAAGTTTGGAAACGTTACTTTTTTTGCACTACGACACCCTTGCAAAACAGTCCCTTCCTTGGATGCTCCTTCCTCTGCCTTTTTTCTTTCTGCTGCTGTAATATATAATATTGATTATCCTTCCATTTATTTCTCTCTTTGGGGTTAGTATTTTAATGACATCCCTCCAATTAATTTTATGCATAAGGTTGCACTCTTGGGATCCTTTGAAGGAAAACAGGATGTAATTTTTGGAGGGACAAGGAAATGTCCAAGATAGCAAAGAAAGCCAGGTTGGCTGGTTTAAACTTGGTTCAAACCCTGGTTTAAAATTAGTTCAAAACCCTGGTTGAAACTTATTCATATTTTTTTAAAGTCTGGCTATTGTTACTGTTTTCCAACCCTCTCATTGGAGCCCCAACAGATACCAAAGGCCCACTGTATTCAGATTTAAATAGGAATAATAAGCAATAAAAAAGCTGCATTTTATAGAAAAGATGTAAATCAACGCCTAGTAAATTTGGACTGTTAACACTGGAAAGCATTGCAACTTGGCTGATCCAGCTTTCTAAAATAATGTTCTACAGTATTAATTAACACAGTAAGCAGGATTCATTATTTTTTTCCAATTTTAAGATCAATGAAAAATGCAAAAAAAATAGTTTAAACCAAAAAATAAATTTGATTTTGAACATAGTTTCCCCCCCCCCCCCAACCCTGGAAGAAAGCAAAAAGTACATCCTTGCATTTGGTGAGACTTTACCGCAGTAATGCTCCAAAAAGTTTGGTCACGTTTTCCGAAGTTTGGACGAGGATCACCGGTTTGGAGAGAACCTGGGAGACATCCAACTGCAGAGAAAGGAAGGAAAATAAAATAAAAGAGAGTGGTAATTAGAACTCATGGCACATGGGTCGACTTTTTCTGATCCCCCAAAATCTTATCCCAGCCAGAGAACCTACCTCATGGATGGCGTTTTGGTTCAGTGCAAGGATGAGTAAGGCTGAAGCACCCAAAAAAAGGGCTCTCTTCATCTGCAGAGAAGGAAACCACAGAAGAAAGGCATCACACACTCTTCTCCAGCTCAGCAGGATCACAGTTCCCATCCTCCCCAGTCTTGTGGTGGAGAGAGAGCTGCAGAAGTGTAAAAATTCTGGAAAATTTGAAGTAATAGAAGGCCTTTGCAATACAATTGTCCCTCCACATCCCCAGATTCAAGCTCCCATGGCTTGGAAATACAGTGAGCCCTTTGCATACGTGGGGGATCCATTCCGAATCCCCCCGTGTATAGAAAAAAATGCAGGACCTCAAGTCCCGTGTTTTTATGGGTGCCCATTGTATTTAATGGGACTTGAGCATCCCAAGATTTTGGGATCCATGGGCAGTCCTGGAAGCAAACCCCAGCAGATACCAAGGGCCCACTGTAATAATAATAATAATAATAACAACAACCCATTTTATTTAATAGGACTTGAGCATCTATAGATTTTGGTATCCACTAAGAGTCCTGGAAAAGGATACCAAGGGCTCACTGTATTAGTAGTAATAATAATAATAATATCCCATCATATATAGCGCAGGTCAATACTATTCCTGCAGAAATAGACAAACTCACAGTGTTGATTTAAGGAGAAACCTTTGAATAACTTGGAAAGAAATATCAGGGGTTCATGGAATTGTAGAGTCGGAAGGGACCCCCAGAGGCCATCCAGCCCAATCCTCTTCTGCCAAGCAGGAATACATAGGATCCTAGAGTTGGAAGGGACCCCCAGGACCATCTAGTCCAATCTCCCTCTGCCAAGCAGGAATACACAGGATCCTAACGTTGGAAGGGACCCCCAGGGACCATCCAGTCCAACCCCCTCTGCCACGCAGGAATTCACCATTCATGCCCTCCTTGTGACAGGTGGCCGGCCAGCCTCTGCTGAGTTGGGAGGAAGGCTGGCCGAGGCCTCACCTTGTTGACCACTGTGGTGGTGAAGGACTCCTCTTTGCTGCCCCTCATCTCCGCCGCTTGTTCCTCGCCCAATGGGAGGACGCCGATCCAGCTGTCGTTGTCCTCCAACTTGGGGTCCGTATCCCCCACCTGGAAAAGAGGTCCAAATAGTCCAAAATGGGCAAGGGGGGGGCAAAAGGAGACCCCCTTTCCTGGCATTTAAAGGAAAGGGGACCCTTTAGAGCCCACAATGGACAGACCCCCTCCCCTGAATTCAAAGGAAGGAAAAGGGGCCCCTCAAGATCTGAGGAAGGTCTCCAAAAGGAGCAAGGGGGAGGCAAAGGGAGACCCCCTCCCCTGAATTTAAAGGAAAGGAGCCCAAAATAAACAGGTGGGGGGGG